>BLBF01000021.1:19435204-19480589 GCA_015471245.1 Laticauda colubrina | reverse complement strand
TACCTCTGGATGCCATGCAAAGGACCTAGTTCCTAGGGTGTGTCTGTCTATCAGTAGGAAAAGGGAAGGATAAAGATACTGTTACTCTGCCAAACATGAAAAGCAATTCTGGTTTCTGTCCTCTCAAAAGACCACACTTAGGCTCTAAATTGTGATTTGCTCCAATTTACAGAAAAGGAGGTATTTCTGAATCCATGAAAAGAATCGAAGGTATCCACAAAAGTTCTCTGTTGGTGACTGGTATTTTTTTATCCTCATCTCAATTATCTTCTTATAATGGAGCATGTTGCAGAAGAAGCCAATAAGCAAAGCATATTCTTGCCTAATCTACCCCATGTGCAGGGAAGAGTCACTGTGTTTCTTGATAGCTGTTCTTTCTTTGGAAAAGGGAAGCATAAGTCTGGGAAATCTCCTGTATTTAAGTTAGCTGGAAGAATAGTTCCCTGAATCATTAGAAAGATGCTGCTGTAAGAACTGATTGAGACATGTTATTTGCCCAGAAGGAAACAGGAAATGGATTTTGCTTGATAGTTGCATTGCTTTCAATTTCAAGATTTAGCTGGGTGGCTCATTGCTGCTTTGGCCTGGTGGGGCAGTTTCATCTCAGACCTTTATCTGGCACCAATAAACAGCATCACTCACAGAAGTGGAAGGATTACAAGCCATAGTGCAGCTTGCCTGGAAATACGGAGAGCTGCTGCCAATCACTGCACTTGTTATTGATTTTTAAAAGCCTCCATTGCTACAGACATCTTAATTGCTCCTGTTAGGAGCAGAGAGAAATCATTTTCATCTTTATGTAATTCTTCAACAGCCTGGCTGTACTCTACTGCCCTCTCATTAGTCATTCTAGTTGGGTATGCTGAATGTTGTAGACCAATTCATCAGTTTGGGAATGCTGCTGTTCTGCACAGTAAGGGCAGAGGCAGGCAGGTCCTTTGATGATGATGATGATGATGATGATGATGATCATTATTACTGACACAAAGAACAACAGTATACACAGCAAATAACTACTCTGGGTTTCATATCACAAATCACTAGTCGAACACTTCCCAAGCATTTAGGACTGCGTGATGTATTGGTGGATTATGTGAGCAGATCCCAGTAAGGTGGCCTTCTGCAGCTGACCTATGGTGATCTTATCAGCGCCAATTGTTTTTAAGTGCTTTCCTAGGTCTTTAGGCACAGCACCCAGTGAGCCGAGTATCACTGGAACCACCTGCACTGGTTTATGGCAGAGTCTCTGCAATTCGATTCTCAAGTCCTGATATCTGGTAATTTTTTCAAGTTGTTTCTCATCGATTCTGCTGTCACCAGGTTTGGTAATGTCAATGATCCACACTTTTTTCTTCTCCACAATCATGACATCTGGGGTATTGTGTTCCAAAACTTTGTCAGTTTGTATTATTGTTGTTGTTGTTGTAATTTTGCTATTTATACTGGGACTGTGGAGTGGTTTGTTTGCAGAGAAAACCTATGCATTTGTCAAAAGTATATTGCATGTTCAGAAGAGGAAGGGATTTGTCCTCAGATTTGCAAATTTATATGCTCTGAGTAAAATGTCCACAACCATATCTGTAAAAAGTGGAGGAAGGACACAGCATGGATTAACATAAAATTGGAATAGGCTAATTCATGAATGCATACTTGTAAATGTATAAGTAATTAGCCCAGATTCAACACCCTGAGGTTGAGCAAATTGGTGGACTTCTTGCTCACTCCCCATCCAAACATTAATTGGTAACTTCAAAGGTTTTTCCCTGGTCTTCTTTAATATGGCACTTCATTTTTTAAACTAGGCAGCTTTTCAAATACATTATACTGGCTCTGTTTTGGGACTGAGGATTGATGGCCACCCCATGCAGGAGAACCAACTTGATGTGGTAATGAAGCTGCTGGCTTTAGAAACCAGGAACTGTGAGTTCCAGACATCCTTTAGGCTGACCGTGTGACTTTGGACCAATCAGGGTCTCTCAGCTGAACCCACTTTATGGGGTTATTGTTGTGGGGAAAAGAGAAGGCAGGAGTATTCAGTTCAGTATATCCAATGCCTTGAGTTGACCCAAAACCATTTTTGCTTTAAAGAAAACATAGTGTGTGTATTTCTTGTGGCATAAGCCTGTGCTTTATGACTTGTCACACGATAGTGAAGCGGGATTTACTGCTTGTTCAACCAACTTTAAAAGTAATTGTAGCTTAATCTGATCTGTAATTCCACTATTCTGCTTTGTAAATATGGTTATGGCTTAATGTGGCCTAGAACAGGGAAGCCCAATCTTGGCAGCTTTAAGATGCATGGAGTTCAACTCCCAGAATTCTCCAGCCATGTCCACTCGTAAAGTTGCCAAGATTGGGAACCCTTGGTCTAGAACAGGGGTCGGCAACCTTAAACACTCAAAGAGCCACAAAGGTCCTAAGGGGAAGCCCCCAATTCAGTTCTGGAGCCAATCAGAAGTCCGGTTCCCCCACCATAGAATCTTCTCCTAGCACTGCATCCTTTTTCCTTTTACTGACCAGTGACAGGGAGTCGCAGCAGTGGGATGAAGGAGCCACATGCACTCCAGAGCTACGGGTTGCCGACCCCTGGTCTAGAATGAGAAACTGTAGCCAATAGTATTTTTCCACTGCTGTTTCTAACCGGAGAGTCTAAGCTGTCAATATGAGATGCCTCTTTGGGAGCAAGTGCTAATAACCTCACTGATTGCCCTGGTTTTTTTTTCTCCCTCCACCACCCCTATTGGCAGCCCACAGCCTCTCCCCATTCCAAAGGCAAGTTCATTTTTCAAGAGATGAACGGGCATCCTTGCAAACTTCAAACTCAAAGATCAAAGACTATTAAACTCATGGACAGCCTTGAGGCGGGCAGGCCAGATAAAAAACGTTTTCTTTCACATTTGTTTCCAAATAGGGGTAAAAGGGCAGACAAGAGAAAAGAGGGAAGCAGTGGGAGGGGGGAGGCATGGCTGAATTTACAGTTTGACTGTAATACAAAGGGGGATAGCAATATTGAAGGACCAACAGAAGATTTATATTTCGTATTTCACAGAGGGGACAAGTTTCCTTTGCCTCTGTGGTCTGGCTAGGGAAGGAAGGGACCCCTCTCTAGAACGATAGCTCTTCTGCCACAGTTTGCCAAGTATCTGAATAGTCAGCTTCTGGAAAATATATGGTGGCAGGGAGAACCAAAATCTGCAAGTTGTCCATCTGGATTATCCATGTTGGAGATCACCCTACCAGGATTAAGCCCTTTTATCTCATTATTTTGGCAGCAGGGAGGGGTGAAACATGTGCTTCTGTTTCCCTCTATTAAAATGTGTGTGGTTTAAAAGTACTTAATGGGATCCAGATTTGAAGAGTTGCATGCTTTATTTATTTATAAGCTGCAAACTTCTGTGTGTTAATGGTGGGATACGTCTCCCTGAAATCAGTGGGATTCGCTTTCGGACTAGAGTCATGGGAAGCCACTGTAATCTTTTGCACTATACTTGTAATTTACTAACCCTTGTGGCCAGGTTTCCATCTGTGGGGCAAGGTTCAATTGATAGGGCCAAAACTACAGAGCCATATTCTTTGGTTTCTCTCCCCTTTTTAAATGTTCTTTGAAGCTATTTTGGATTGTGTGTTTACAAAGACTAGTGTGTGATGGTAAACAACTAAAAGTGTCCCATGGAAGTTCTCCTGGATCTAAAATAAGTTGAATTTTCAAGGAAGCTTTGTCCCTGATCTGTGTAGAAAGTCTTAGTCACACGGTGTCCTTCATATCTGGTAGTTCACTCTTTCAGTGTCGATGAGAGTTGTACTCTAGCATTTTTGGAGACTGGAAAAACTGATGTCTCAGATTGAAGCTTTAGGTTCATATTGGGAAGGTGCAAATTTCAGTCTAACCATCTTTGGGGGTGGTGTAGAAAATGATCACAAGAGCTGCATTGGAGAAACAACTGGATAACATTTTTAACAGAAATAGAATGGAGAAAGAAATAGTAAAAATAACATTCTTCCTTTTTAGTAACACGAAGCTTTATGTTTCTTCAATTTCCCAGATTTTGATTCAACAAATATTGTATTCAATGGATTAAATGCCATTGCACTTAGTATCACCTCCATGGCAGTATCATTGGACTGCTTTTTGTCAGAAATGGTGTAGGGTCTCCTGCTTGGGCGGGGGGTTGGACTAGATGACCTATAAGGTCCCTTCCAACTCTGATTATCTGCATTTGTGTAATTAGCAAGATAGAAATAAGTTATGTTTATGTCAGTAACATAATTACATCATGAGCAAATGATATAATTTGCACTAATTGCATTGCCCTGTAACATACTCTTTGATTTACTAAATTTCCCCTTCCCTTCTACCATTAAAACAAGTTTCACTATGGCCCACCCTGACTCTAATGGACTCTGGATAGAGTGCAACATAATAAAAAAGCATTAAAAACATAAATAATAGAACACAAGAATAAAAAAAAAGCTACTGTATCAAAGGCACCATTCACCTAACCTAAGGGCCAAACTCTTGCTGGAACAATGTTCCTTCTTTGAAAACCTTATAAAGTAGGAGCTATTAATACATTACACATAAGACAGGAGACTAATTCACTACGAATATAATCCGAAGCATGTTTGCTACAAGAAAATGCGACCGAATTTAGAAGGATTTATGTTGGAATAAGCATACAAAGAAAGGGCTATGCAAGTTTCCAACAACACAATATGTTTAATGGATTCAACAGTATACATTTCCTGGATCCAAACTTGGACTGGCAAAATCTTTTGGCTTCTGGAATATCCTTCTGGTATCTTAAATGGCAGTGTGTTAAAGCTTGCCAGTAAAAAAAATTTTTTTTAAATGTTGGCACAATCAGGAAACTTGGATATAAACCTTCCAAACTTTGAAAAGCCCAAATCTAAATAAACAGTGAATCAGGATGAGAATAGTAACTCGATACATTCCGTGTATCTGGATTCTTTTTCATTGTTTATAACTAGAATAATAACTGCAAGATATTTTCTATTGTTTTTAAAATAACAATATATTTTGGCTGTTATTTTCCTGAACATACTTACTGGGAAATGGAAGTATAATTTGTTTCAGAGGGTAACCTGAGACTAGGAGCAGCTGTGATTGAAGCTCCACCCACTTTTTAACAGACCATACACATAAAAAAGGTAGGACTTCAATCATGAGTGCCATCTTGTTTTTCTTTTATCCTGCCTCTCCTGTAGACGGTTCTGAATTATTCCAAAATCAGCTTGGTGAAAGTTGTTGAATGAAGGTAAAAATAGACTGTTTCTAACAAGTGACTTTTCTTTGGGGAAGAATACTATTCCTCATAAGGCCAAAATAACACCTTTTGCATTCTTGCTTACCATTTAATCTGCAAGCATAGATACATTGATGTTTGTTTTTCTCCACCATGAGTCGTTGTTACTACCCTTTGTCAGCTTCACTGCTTCTTTTCCCCCTCTTCCTTGTTCTGTGATGAGGGTGGAAAGTCTTGTCAATGTCACAGAGGCCTTACGCAGCTTTATGAGAGAAAGGATGACAGTGAAGTAGATACAGTTGTATGAAATTGAAATGACATGGATTTCATTAGAGACCAAGGTAGGGCATCCTTCAACTATGATTAAGAGGCAGCTTTTAAGTAGAATGTAAAGTCTTTGTGCTTTATCCCTATTTCCTGATCATTAAATTCCACAGAAATTTGAAGATACTGCTGTCACCTATTAATTGGTTAAATGTTCATTGAGAAATGGATGCATTTCCCTCCCTTCTTTTCCTTTTAAAGTAGAAGTTTTGGGGAATCTTAACTCTAATGCAGATTTGCACTTTTTTTTTTTTGGCTATTTATATTACTTTTGAAAAAAACTTAATTTGGCTGATCTGGACTGATTTAGATAACAAAACAGGGATATTTGTTAGTATTTGCATGGGAAGCTGTGTGGGAATCCCAGGACTGAGGCTGGACTGGAAAGCAGAACCAGTGATGTGGAAAGAAATGACATACTATGCAATGCCATGAAACTTGCATAGAACTGAACCTGTAAATCACCAGGAACTGATCTAGATTAGAAGGCAATACCTTTAAAGTAATCCTAATTAGTAAATTCCATTTCAGATTAGGAATACATTATAGGTTTCATAAATAAATGGAATGACGGAGGTGGATTCAGGAGGAAGGTTGATGTTTTTTACTCCACAAAATTCCTTCTCCAGGTAATTATCTACGCTAAGATTATTTTTTTTTTCAGTTTTTTAGAAGACAAAAGCCATTTTTGGAATACTGACTTTTGGGGGGAGAAATGGTGCTCAGTCAGAAATTACTATTTTTACTCTGCTACCATCCAAATTAAAGTATCATGGAAACCTTTTATGCTTGTATAGTTGGTCCAATTGCAGATGCCTTCAAGCATTTCTCAATTTGCTTTGCTAATCCAGGAGTTAGAGCCTTGAACAGGGAACTTAACTATGAAAAGCAGACCTTTAACCTTGGTTATGCTATCCTTGCTTTTTATTTTATTAACATCCTGATTTTTTTTTTAATATCCTTTTTTCCTGGAATGTTTTTTTTTTTTGTTCCTGTTAATCACATCCCTGATGTATAATTCTATTCTGACTGGGATATTCCAATCAAGCACACCAAACACATCAAACATGCACACCATGTTTTTCTCCAGGAGTATAAATAGCAATGTGAGAACCTCCGGTGCTAATTTTATGATTCTTTCGCTGATGTGTCGCTTTCGTTTTAGTTTTGATGAGTAGGTCATAGCAAATGTCAGTGAAGTGACCACTTGAAAGGAAGTGTTGCTAGTGACTGATTCCCTTGGAGGTTGTGTACAGGAAATGACAGTAATGAAACAAAGCATAGTTGGATTCTTTATTTGGGAAGATTAACAGAGACAATGAAATCTTACTGCTTAACATCCTGTATGATTTTAAAGGCTTCCTTCTGATTCCCTGGCCTTCCATTTCCTGATCCAAATTCTCTTGCAAAATAAGAATGGATTTGTACGCACTGTAAGATAATATCATTCGTGTGGTTTTAGCTTGTCATACTCTGAACCCAGCCATTGTGGTTTGTGTATGATGGTTAATGGCTTACTGATATGAATGGGCTGGAACACAATGGCTTTTTCAAGAACGGTTAAAGCTAACAGGAATTTTCCTAGTGTGAATTCAGCCATTGTTTGCTCAGACACGGTTTAAACCACAATTGGCTGAGTTTGTGCAATACATTAGGCCATAAGCCATAGTGCTTGAGTTCACAGCATGTGAAGCCAAACTATATATGAATTAAACATTCATATTCAGCTGTAGTTATTCCTGCAGCAAAATCATCTAGTTATTTTATTCAAAGAAAGTAAGGGGGGGAGAGGAGGAACCAACATAAAAATAGTTCAGACAAGCATAGTTCACCAACATTCTTGCTCAATGAAAATGTAGAGATATTTCATGAAGAGTGATGAGGAAATGTGTTTGTTTAAACATGTTTCAGCTGCATTTATAGTCTGGCAATAGAGGCTCAGCAAGTCATTCTCAAGGCAGAATGCTCCAGTAGGATCTTTTTCTACCTGGTTCTTTAATCCACCAGCTCTCTCTCTTGTCACTCTCACTTTTTCTGAAAGCAACAAAGAAAGACTGTAGCAAATCCTTCCTGAACCTAAAGCATTTCAGATGCATTGCACAAAATGGCTGGGGTTTGGGGAAATTGTAATACAGGCTCAGAGGAGATTTGGCTTTTAAATTTACAATATACCAAGTTAGGGAATGTTACACCTAAAGACTGTAAAATTGGAGGGATTATGATTTCAGTCCTATCCCCATGTGATTGGTCAGTTCCATGAGTGAGAGATCTGAGCCCCTGCAGGCCCAAACAATGATCCAATACTGATTACTTCCCTCACAAAAGCAATTGTCCTGTTGACTCCCCAGCACTGAAACGAGGATGGAAAGATTTCACTTTGAGGGATTTCTGCTTTTAAACCAGAAGTGGCATTCAGCAGGTTCTGACCAATTCTGGAGAACCGGTAGCGGAAATTTTGAGGAGTTTGGAGAACCAGCAAATACCACCTCTGGTTGGCCCCACCCCATCTATTCTCTGCCTCCAGAGTCCCAGCTGATCGGCTGGGTCTTCTTTGGTTGCCCTGCACAGGAGAACGGAGCTGGAAAGCAGGTTAGTGGGGTGGGGAGGGGTTGGAATGGAGATTTTGCAGTATCCTTCCCCTGCCACACCCACCAAGCCACACAATGCTCACCAAGCCATGCCCACAGAACAGGTAGTAAAAAAAATTTGAATCCCACCACTGCTTTAAAAATAGCTGCTATGCAATTGATTGATGTTAATTTTTATCCTAATGGAATAGAAGGCCAACTCTTTACAGCTTCATTATTCTTGCCATGGGTTATTCAGGTAACTCACAACTCTTGGAGTTTTCATATGTTATAGTTCAATATAAGGTGGCTAGTATTTGTGATTGAAAAATCTGTATCACATAAGTACAATTTTAAGTTCCTACACCATGCTGAGGCATAACTAAGCTTTACTTGGTGTTGACCTAAACTGATGGGTAAATCAAACTGCTGCATTTGTAAGTATTAATAGTTTAATATGGTATAGAAACAAATCATAACTAAGAGAATTATCACTTAGTACCAGGTGTAAGCAAATCATAGACTTTGCATTTAGTGCCAAATCATAGACTTGGCATTTTACCTATCTACCACATTCTTGAGATTCCAGGGAACAGTTCAAGATAAATTCAGTTTTGGAGACTGTTTTATGACGTTTAAATGTAATACTACAAAAGAAAGAAATAGAAGGAAATGGAAGGGAAACTCTCTTCTGGTTAAAAATCTCACATGAGAAAAAAATCAGTAACACATACTAGTTTTCAAAGGTTTGATACATATATATTTCCTGCGAGGTTTTAAGTTAATGTTATTGATTTTATTTAGAAGAAAGATTATTTCCCCAAACTCTACTTTATGCTTTGCTAAGTATTGTCTGAATTTACACTACCCACTAAACTATGGTTTTCATACATTAATTGGATTCATACAATACTTTTAACTACTGTAAAACCAACATGACCTACATTATACCTTAATGAGATATAAATGCATCCAATTATAATTTATAATTTATTCAATAAACCGTTATTACTGCATATCTTACCGTGAACTCTGATCTCACCATATCTATTGAAATAGTTCTTTTTAACAATCATTGTGTAGCAAAGCATATACTGGAATAAAATTGTATCACTTTAATTGTACAAATTGAATTTAAAATGCCCTTCCCAGTAAACTGCAGGCTCTTTCCTAATATTTAGTAAGAGATGGCAGTTAAATTAAAAATTTAGTGTATCACAGCACTTTCTAAACTAGTATTTGGTTTGATTCTAAAGAATTAAAACTTAAGAATTCATTATTATTCCTGCAGTGCAGGAATATGGAGCATCCATTTTTTAAAAATAGTAATACAAGCAGTCCTTGTTGAGAGCTGGGTCTGGCAACCCGGTTTTTAAACGAAATAGTTGCTAAGTGATACTTGCTTGCAATCTTACTGCAGCTTTCCTTTGCTTTATACTTACAGGACATAAATGTGAGGAAGTTACCCTCTCCTCATCATTGTACCTGCAAATGATGATTGAACGAAGTCTACCCGTAAGCAACGTATTCCAAGTCTTATCAATGGGAAAGTTCTGAATAAATTCTGATTGAAACTGTCAGGCTTTATTCACAACTCCTTTGGTCGGCTGACCTCGGCGAGCTTCAATGCCGACTCCTGCCCCCATGTTGCACTCTTCAAGCTTTTGTGAGCAAAGCCTACTGAACGTCCGGGCCTTGCTTCTTTTTAGGGCACAGAATATCAAAGCCGATCCTGCACTTTGAAATCTATACCTCCTTGCCCATGACCTCGAAATCACTTTATCCCTTTTTCCGTGTCTGGGGAAAAAGCTGCCAAGCGCTTCGTCGCCAATGGCGGGGCGCGTTTCCCCCCACAAGTCCAAGTCGGGCTTGGGAGAGTCGCCCTTTTCCTTCGGCTGAACGAGACCGGCGGTCCTTGGCCTCTCCCGGGTGGGAAGGAGGCGGGCGCTTCGGTCCCGAGCGCCAGATGGAGCACTCGAACAGCAAACTTTCCGAGTGTCCTGCCATTGGTCGAGGTCGGGCCAATCGCGAGCGCCCTCGGCAAACAATGCAACTTTCTCCCCCTGCCCAGTGCGGGTTCCTTTCTTTCTGGGTTGTTTTTTTTTTTTTTTTTTTTTGGTGTTTTTTTTTTGGCCCCCTCCTCTTTTTTTTTCTTTTTTTCTTTCTTTTTCTTCATTTCCTCTTCTGTTGTTCTCTGTTCGCGCGGTCCTCCTGCGGCGCCTCGGTTCCGATCGGCTGCGCGGGTGGGGAAGAAACGACACGGCGGGGGGGGGGGGGGGGGGGGGGGGGGGCGCGGGCGCAGGTGGATCCGCCTGGAGAGGCCTTTGCGGCTGTTGCTCCTTGAATGATGGAGCTGGCAGGGATTGCCGAGCCTCGCCGCTGATCTGCCGAGCGCCCGCACCGAGGATTGCCCCCCACCCCCACCCCCACCCCCACCCCCATCATGGCTTCGCTGCCCTTCTTGACCCGTGGCGTGTGAACCCAGCAAAGCAGCTTAACGGGATCTCTCCTGCGCGCTCCCTGCCCGAAGGGGAGGCAGCAGCCGGGAGGAGGGTCCCACCCATGCCAGGACTGCACCCAGCGTTGGGCACCGCCGCTAAAACGAGCAACAGCAGCAGCAGCAGCAGAAGCTCCTCCGGCGCTCACGACTCCGATTCTCTTTTCTCCTCCCCAGATGGAATTAAAGGGCGAACGGCAGAGGAGAAGGGCGTGAGCCTGGCCGAGAAGAGCGGCGCCTCCAGCCAAGGTAAGAAGCCGACTCGAACCGGCGGCGGATCCCTCCTTTTGCGGGTGGGGGCAACGATGACAGCAACCGGCTGCGAAGGGCAACGGCGACTGGCGTAGAAAAGGAAAGGCGAAGCCAACCAAAAGGAGGAGAGGGTTCGTGGTGGCGGGGGGGGGGGGGGGGGCCCCCCTTTCCGGCAGGACCCCCTGGGGGGAAGGGGGTTCCCCCGGGGGGGGGGGGGGGGGGGATTGAGCTTTTCTTCCTCCGAGGACGGCAACGGGGCAAGGCCTTGAAACGGCTCAGAAAGCCAAGCAGCCGAGAAAAGGCGGCGTGGGGTGGCGGGGCTGGGGCTGGTTGGACACTGAAGGCCCCCACCCCACCCCACCCGCTTTGCGCCTTTTCTGGAACCCGCAGGAATCGCTTTTCAGTTCGGTGGGACTTCACTTCCCACGAAGAGCGCAGGCGATTCCAAGGCCGGTGTCCGAATCTGCTCCACAGCCATCCCTCCCCAGCGGTGAATGATGGTGGGGGATGATGGAAGCGGGAGTTCCCGTCCACTTCTGGGATCTGCCCCAGTTGAGGGAGGCTGTGATGCCTTTCTTTCTTTTCCTCTCACCCCAACCCACCCTCTCCTACCCCCTCTGCCTAGGATGATCTACCGACCACGCAAACCACCACGTTAGTCCCTTGTAACAGGGTCTGGTGGGTGTCCCTTTTCAGCTAAGTTTAATTGACATGTTTCTGGTCCAGGAAATCCAAGCAATTTCACACTTTAGTTTGACTTTTGTTGCATAAAACCTGACTCACTGGCCCCAGCCGTCTGAAATGTTGATGCTTCTGTTGATTTTATGCATTAGCATTTATATTATACTTGAAAGAGTTTGACACACTTTGATAGAGCTCCTTTATATTGGTTCTCCAGCCTTTCTCCATTTGTTTCTTTTTTATGCTTCTAGCTCTCCATAATTCAGGTTATGTTTTATTGATTTGGAAGAAGGAAAGGTCTTTCAGCTAATTGTCCCTTATTGTCATTAGTAACTGAGACACAAGCGCTTAAACATTTACTTATCCTTTGGGGGCTATGTAAGAGAGTATGATAATCATCAAGGGATTTATTTGCTTTGGACTTCTTTTGCTTCATCTGGATATAGTGTCCTCTATACACCACGGCCTGACTGGTCTCTTTGTTCTACTCTCCTGTCCTGCCTATCCTAAAAAGCTGAATTTCAATTTGGATTCAACCTGCTTCGAAACTAGAAGGGTTGTGATTTCCCCAACAGGTGCAACTACAATGCCCATTATTGGGACAGGGTGACAGTTGAACTACGGTATGTCTAGAGGTTGCCAAGCAGATAAAAGCTTTGATCAGAAATGCAGTCCATGTCATTTTTTCCTGTGTTCTGCATTTTAGAGGGCCCCGTGCCTTTTCTGAATGAAAAGTTGTAGCTAAATCATAGTGTTGCTTTTTCTAAGAGATTTTCTGGTTATTTCCAGCTTCTGTCAACTGGTAGGTTTTTAAAAACCCTTCTGTTTTTTAAAAAGTTACAATGTAATGAATATTGTAGATTTTGATTGTAATGGCATGGAGACATTTGTACTCAGATGATATACTGTTTAATGGATGATATGTTCAAGTTAAAAAAATAAAAAGGTATTAAAAAAATAATAAAAAGTCTTCGATATGCACATCCAAATATGTGCTTTATCGAGACTGCCTTCTTGATAAGGAGAAAGTATTCCTACTCTGATGTAGGAATATCAGAGCTATTAGCAGAGGCTCTCCTCTTCTATGGCATGAATTGAAGCTGTTCCAGTATATACAAGATGGGTCAGGGTAGATTGTTGCTGTTGTTGCAGGCTTGAGAGGAGTATGTGAGTGTTCGTCTTGCCTAATACTTGGTTTTATAACTTGGTGGTAAAGAAAAAGTCAACATACTTCAGGCTTTGGTAAGTGTTGGATGTGCACTTAATAGACAGAAATGTGATGCTTTATTGTTAGGGTTGTTATGGATTCTCACACAAGATACATTTACATCTGTCAGGTGGTCAAGAAGAAGGACATTCAGAAATCTGGAGAACCTCTTCCTGGGGATGAGAGTTTGTAAGGACCCATGATTGAGGAACATGCCCGGAGGCATTCAGTGGATGCTCTTGGCCTCATCTTGTGCTACATGTGCCTAGCGGACTATGCAATTAAAAATTAAAGCATGGGAGAGGGTGCAGTGAGAAGTAACCCAGTTATTCAATGGCAAGAATGAAAGCTTATGTTCTCCTGTTATTAATGAAGCATAACAGCCTTATTTCCTCTCGGAACAATCTACATTTAAGAGGATTTTTGATAACTAGGCTAAGAAACATTTCAACAAAGTTTGGGATCTGCTTGTTGGAATAGATCTGGGACTAGATGAGGTTTTTAAATGCAATCACTGTGGCTAATATAAGGCAGATGTTACTGATGGCTCATACCAATCATTCCTTTTTGGGAAAAAAAGAAAGGTCATAATAAATTCATGAATGGGAGAGGCTTCTGGTTATCTTGCTTGTATTCCCAACACATTTCCCCCTCTGTTTGCCTCTCTATCAGATAAATAGTGCATCTAATATTTTGAAATGCCCACCCACAAAATACACTGACATATTTAATTAAAACCTGCTTGCATAATGTGATGATTCTGGGGTGGTTTATTTTGCATGTGGTGGTGATATTCAACCACGGGCCCCTCAAGGGCAGGGAATCAAAGTAGCATTGAAAATCTTGGGGGCTTCCCCAGCATGTTTCGTATTTTCAATTACCTGTTTCCATCCTAAGTGCCAGATGCTGATAAGATTTGTTGTCATCTCAAGTAGAATTATATGGGGTTTTAGTGGTTTTTGGAGAGCTGATTGTTGTTTAACCAAAGGCCCTAAATGAAAGCCTCAAAATCCAGTCCTAAGATTCCAGATTTCAGTTGTGGGCTTCTCTTCTCAACCCATATGCCTTCCCCACTGTTCTTCCCCAGCAACTGGAATTCATAGATCTCTCCTCTCCTTTTTCATAAAGCTGTTCTGGCCAGTGCATAGCCTATGAGTGCTTTCATGCTAGGCTTTTATTTTGTAGTTTCCTTACTTCTGGTCAAAAATGTTTTCATCTTATGCTCTTAACTTTCTTCTGTTTCCTCACTTTTTCTGCCATTTTTTTTTAATCTACTTTAAAAGGGGTGGAGGGGAAATCCCCCGAATAGCATGTGTAACATCTTTTGATTGGCAGTATAAAGAGACCTCTATCCAAAAATTCTGCAGATTCCAAGCCACAGATGTACAACCTGTTTGAGACCCTTTTGACCATGTTGTACAAAAACAAAAAACAACAACAGTGGCATGGTTTCCTTCTATTCTGAAGTGAGAAACAGATGAAATGTATAGTTTAAGCTCTAAAAAAAGTCTTATTACCATAAAAAGGATCCTTGGCCTTATAAAGAAGGATTCTCCCAAATCCCAACCTTGGGATGCAAGCTCAACTGTCTCAAGACTCTAATGCCTCCTTCCCACTACTAGAATTGTATACAGGCTGCTCTTGATTTAGGACCACAATTGGAACTAGAACTTCCATAGCAAAGCAATGTAGTTCTTAAGCAAGTTGTGTCCAATTTTATGACTTTTTTTGCTGCAGTCATTTATTTGAATTATACGGTCTTTAAGTGAATCCAGTTTCCCCCATTTATTTTGTCAGAAGCATATTCAGAAGGTTGCAAATGGCAATCACATGACCCCAGGATGCTGCAACCATTTTAATAGATGCCAGTTGCTAGTTGCCAAACCTCTGGTTTAGATCATCTGACCATGGGTGGGTGAAGGGAACCTTGCAGTCTGCAGATTAGTTGTAAATTCCAGCTGTTTGGGGGATGGGGAGCCCAAAGCAAGGAAAGCTGAAAACCTACTTGAAATTTTTTCCCCCTCTAAGTTGGTAAACCTATTTTGGCTTTTTGTCTCAATCGCTAGGTTCAGTCTTGATATTGGATATGGCTAATATTCTTTACAGCTCCCATGTTTACACAGTTGACAGCTTTATGGAGCAAATCTGAGTATATCCTCTCAAAAGTGAGCCACATTGAGTTCAGTAAGGTTTACTTTCCATCAGGTCTGCAGCCTTATCCTATAAGAGTGATCTTATTGAAGTAAAAGAGACTTTGGAATAGAAATGCATAGGACGGTGCTGCTAGCTGTGTAATATACCAGGCAAGGGAGACTTTGCTTCTTTTGTTTCTTCAGTTGGAAAGGTTGGAAAAGGCTCTCATATTTTTTTTTTTCTTGATGTTAATTCTGGAGGAATCCTGTCCTCCTCTTCATGCCTACTTGAAGGAAATTCAAGAAGTGTTGCAGCGTCTTTGGATCTTGCTTCATTCTAGTCTTTCCCATGCATATGTTAGCTGCAATTGCTTCATCAAGTTTACTCCCTCTTCTCCAGCAGTCCCAGAGTGGGCGCAAGCAAACAGCTTCCTGTGCTTGCAGCCTGGTTGGGTAAAGAAAGCAAAAGAAGATAGATACAAAAGAAGATAGATATATACATGCTATCATCCCATCCATATGTTCAGACAGAAAGTAATCTTCATCTGATGCTGGACCATCAACCAGAGTTGTCCTTCGGAGCGGAAGTTCAAAACTGAAATAACTGAGACTTTAAAAATTGAATTCCAAAACAAGAAGAAAAAGGATGACAATTGAATAGCATGTCATCTTCACTCCAAATTTCTTGTTTATAATTTATAAGCCAGAAAAGGGATCCTTAGAATAATGGATGTTGCATGGAGAATTTCACCCAGGCACTTAAGAAAAAGGCTCTGTTTAGGATAGAATATCTGTTTTGAATGCTAGAGGATACAAATTTAGTCAGTAAAAGAATGGAAGAGCTGGTGCTAGGCCACACAAACCCATGATCTGACTCAATGTGGATCTACTTTTTTTCTAGCCAAGCTGGGGGTATGATGACCTCTTTATTTAACAATCTGCCTTATGAATATATCAGATTACTTGCCAGCTCAGCAGTTTTTTTCTTTTAAAAATGTCATTGATATGCTGTGTCCCATGTCCTATTTTCTACCATATCCTTTGTTTATGGGTTAGGTCAGCCTTTTTCCAAACAAAAGCTACTTTTAAAAGTTCTCAGGTTTCTTATGTAGCCATGATGTAAAATAACTTACAATAAACCTGGAGAGATGAGTGATTCTTTCTCTCTTTTTAAACCCTGGCTATTCCCTGTCTGTGACTGTCAAACTTGGGAGGTACAATTTGCAGATAAGCTTTGTGTACAAGAAAGAATCTGCTGAGCTGGCATTATTTTGCATATTCCAGAACTGCATTTCCAGAAACACAGCTCTCGGTTGAGGGCAGCCAGATGCAAAAAACGCACAGCTTTCACGAATAGGGAATGTCCACAAATGCTCTTCATCTGGTCATTCATCAGTCATTGTTTGGCTGGAATGCTGTATAAAATTATTTAAAATGTAGACATCTGGCGTTGTTTTGACGTTGAGTAACAAGCGAGTCGGGAAAGCTAGTTATAATGATGCCCCCACTACACACACACATACCATGTCTGCTTCTGCATTAACTGTGTTGGCTTCAGGGTCTTTCTCCCCTGGCTCACTCAGAAATTCTGCCCATGCATGATATGGAAACTGCTTTGCGTTCATTTGGAGGGTGGCTTGGGAAACTTCTTTGCAGAGAAGCACAAATTATAAGAATGACATCTTAGAGGCTTCATTGTTGTGGATGTTGCTGTATCAGTGATCTTCCATGCTGGAGAGGCTGGGGAATTCCATTGTCATGGCAATTCTGTGAAGAACATGCGTCAGAAGCACTCTCTGTGTTGTGTCTGGTATCTGTGGTTCCCTTCTTAGGCTTAGGTTGCTAGAAGCTTGGATCCACTTTGGGGATCAGGGATCAGATGATGTCTCTGGGGTTTGCTAACAACAGAGACCTCAACCACTTCATTTGATAAACTCTCGGGGAGAGAGACACCCAAAATGAATGACACAGAGCAGAAAGCTTGATTCTACATTCCTTGAACTTCGTATTTTATTCAGTGCCCATACTACTAAATAGAAATCAAACTTAACAAAATCTCCAGTGAGAGGAATTGGTGAGAATGCTCACGGTATTTAAGCTTTGTTTCAGTTTTGGGTGGTGGTAGAATGGGAGTGGTTATGTCTTTTATGTTGATTTTATTTGTGAAAAGAAAATATCTCATGTCTGGGCTTAATTTGTCAATAAAGCTCCTGTCACCCATCTTCCTTCCTCCCTTCCTTCCCAGGGGAGGTATTAAGAATCAGTGATAGGTCACATGATTTGTTTCAGAGGTTCTGCAGTTGGCATCTCTAGGCCCAGCTAAGAACTGCTTGGAAGTCTTGAAAGTCATACACAACCAATTGAGACCATGCTGGACAAAATGGATCCTCTGGCAGGCTACATGTTGCTGGCAGCAGAGTCGGACAGTAGTGAGGAAGTTGGGGAAGAACCTGGGCCAGTCTTGGAGGCTGAGGAAGTCTCAGACGAGGGCTCTGTATCGGAGGCAGAGATGGGGCCAGGGCAGGCTGGCAGTCATCAACTGCTTTCAGACTCAGACAACAGTGAAGTGGGGGAGTTTCTAGAACCAGTTCCCAATCTGTGCATGCGCAGGGCTACCAGAAGATAAAAACAATTGACAAAGCAAGATCAATTCAAGAGTAAGGCCACACCCGGAGATGATTGGGCCCTCCCATAGGACATAAAAGAGGAGTGAATGGGACATGAGCTTTTGCAGGAAGCAATTAGTTTGTCTGGTCGATTCAAGCTTTGAAAAGTTCTGTTTTACTCTGTGTCAAGTTTGGCCTTGCCCTGCGTTTGGCAATTAGTTCTCGGGCAGCATTCCAAGTATGATAAGGTGGGTGTTTACAAACATTCCCCTGAAAGCTTGTTTGTGAAGTCTTGCAGGCTGTGAATGAACATAATTCACAGCCGTGGAAATAAAAGAGGTTTTGCCAGGACTAAGTGTTTTATGCTTTCTAAGGAAGCTGAGGTCAGAACATCTCACTATGTAAAAGGTCTACATATTGCCTATTTTCCATCAAGAAATTCAAAATGATACAATGATGGTTTCTGGAGAAGGGAACCATGTAGGCCTTGTATTTTGCATAGAAGATCCTTGTTCCTAATGATTCTAGACTGTATTGTGTATTGACATCTATGCATGTCTCGATGTTTATATGCCTAAAGTTCATTCTGCAACACATTCCACAATCTACATAGGGGTATGGTATGAGTTTTAATGCAGCATTTCTGGAAGATGCCAGGTAGAGAAGTCTGGACTTCAATACCAAAGTTCAACAATTTTATTCATTCTCAAAAAGCCAAGCAGGGTTGATTCGGTTAATAACCGTATCATTGTAGAAGAAGATTATGGCAAACCACTTTCATTTTGCTGCCAAAAACTGCATGGAATCGATGTCCATGAAGTCACAAGACATTGGACTTATGTTGTAACAGACTTTCTGAAAATAACTTGTAACTGCCAGACAGACTTTTCATCTGTGCTCCACTCAGACTCAGGCCCACTTATCTTGTGGCTCATATAATCACAGATTTGAGAGCTGTTCAGACAACAGGATAAGATTTGTCTTCTGGTGACTGATATGCCTGATTGTACCTTCTGCTGAAGTGCCTGATTTCTGCTCTCTGTGTCATATGAATATAGCATGGAGAACAATTCACAGATTCCTTAATTGGTTTTCATCCTGCTAATGGTCACCCTGACCAGAAGGTCACCCTGACCTTGACCAGAAGTCCTCTACGCTGTTCATTTGGGCAACATAATAGACCAGAGGCAGGCTGCAGGAAACTGTTTCCACTCTGCTATGGGGCAGAAGAAAGAATGACAACTTATTTGTTTTTTTTGTTTATTCATCAAACAAAAATTACAAATTCAAATGAAAAAAATTAAAAATAAATTAAAATGTGACAGGAACGATAGGCACATTAGTGCACTTTTGCAGCTCTCTTAGGAACCTCTTCAACATGGGATAAGGTCCACAGAAATTAAGTTAGAATTAAAACTCTGAAAGTTAAATTATTTCAATGTGGTGTGTATTGTATGATCTTTTACATCAGGGGTCCCCAACCTCCAGGTCGCAGCTCATTAACCTGTACCTTTATTGTCATTTATTTACTGTGAGCACACTGGTACACATAAAAAAATGAAATTCTATTGCCTGCTCTTAAAAGAAAGTATATGTCTACCCATAATCATATAGAACACACAGTATGTATGTATGTGTATGTGTTTATATATTCATACACATACATATATACGTACACACACACACACACACAGACACACACACACACACATATCCATTTTGAATACATAGCAGAAAGAGCAAACTTGAGAGTTTGCAAGGTTGATGCTATATGGAACAAAACAGTGACTGAATCTAAATGTTCTGCTTTGGATACTATGAAGCCAGAGTAGCAGGTCATGAAGAGGATGTGTAGCATCCCAGACAATACTGTGGACCCTACTCAAGCATCGCTTATATGCCATGTCCTGGTTGGAAGGAAATTAACTTCCAATTATTATTATTTTTTTTGCCATCCTCACCACTCTAGACCGCCTTCCTGTCTGAAGCAGTAATGCTCCCAAACCAGACTGCAATGCACTATGACAGGATGCTTTCTATACAGGGACAGATCGTCTCTCTATAGAAAGTGGCAAGGGCAGGGGAAAGAAGATGTACTTTTCTCATGCGATGAAGAAAATGCAGGCGCTGTCTCACTGTTGAACGACCAAGCTAACCTGTTAGTTGCACACCCAGAAACTTGATGCTGCTAACCACCTCCACAGGTGAATCATTAATACATAGAGGTGTGTGGCTGTGCCTGCCTTTTCTGAAACCAATAATGGTTTCTTTAGTTTTTTCTTATGTTTAAAATGAGGCTGTTTTCATTACAAACCCAGTTCACCAAACCCTCGACCTGCACGAGCACATAGCTCCACTTACACAAGCAGCAGGCTCACATGCCCGCCATTTGCACAAATGGAGATTGTCTGTGTGTGTGTCTGTGAGAGTGTGTGCACCTGCCATCTGCATGGAGCCATTCCCTCTACCCTGGGACCGTCATGACAGAGAAGTTGGAGGCTGCTGTTGTACATAATATCTTGATCAACCTCCATACTTCAACAAAGGAACCTTAAATGCAGTAGCTCAAGAGACACGTGTATCCTATTTTAGATGATGATGATGATGTGTGTGTGTGTGTGTGTGTGTGTAGTCCTATAACTGAATGCTCTAACTGAACTAGATGACCTTGATAGAGTGTTTTTCTTTCTTTCTTTCAAGCCCTGCCCACCATCCCATGGCAGTGATTTCTGACTGCAGCACATTTTCCACTTCACTTGCTCTTTTTAAGTAAAGTATGTGGAAAAAGAGTAACTGTCCCCTAATTATCATATCTGATGTTTGCAAATGGCTCAGAATCCTTGAAAGTGTTTCAAATGCCTTATCTCAGGGATTTTGAAACTTGCTCAGGCTGTGTAACCTGTTGGGGTTTTCTTTTTTTAAAAAAAAATAATTCCCAGAACTCCTGATTAAGAGGCAAAAATTTAATAATAGAAAATTGGATGTGCTGAAATGAACTCTTTTTTTGGGGGGAGGGGGGGCTTTGTTCTTCCACAGAAACTTTAGCGTTCCACAGAACAGTTTGAAAAACTCTGTCTTTATTAAGAAGCAAGTCAGAATTATTGTACAGAGTGGAAAGAGGGAAAATAAAGCTGAATGGGAATGATAAAAGTGAGATTTGATACAGACTCTTCTTCCATTATGAAACTGTCATTATATGAGCCTTTTCCAACCTTTTTTACCCTAGAAAACCCCTGAGGCAATTTTTCAGGTCATAGGGGTCCTGCATAAAATTTTCAAAAAAATTAGAAAATGTCACAATCTAATTCATTTCTAACCTACTCAGTCCACTTTCACATCTAAAATAATAGCAAGTGACAGATGTGACATGTAAATTTCCCACCATTGCGATTGCGTGATGCACATCGTAAAATCCCACACACAATATTTATTATTTAAGCTATCTCTCATGAAACCCTTAATGTCCTCTCATGGAACTGTGGGGTTCCATGGAACCCAGTTCAGAAAGGCTATATAGCATGATATTTATTGTCTCTGATTCTTTTCACCTCTATGAAAAACCCAGTGGTAAAGACAACAAAGCAACTCCACATTTAATTCTGTTAATTGAAACATTTTTTAGAAGAAAAAATATTCCTTATTTGGTTCTTGCAAACCAATTGATATGCCTGCAAAAGAAATTGGGTTCAGAGTTGTAGTTAAAGATACTGAACAAGCAATGTGCTAAACCACATTTTATAAATCACAAAAGTTGCGTTTACATAACATACTCAGCCAAACAAATTACATTATGAGTGCTGTGTTTTTGCCCAGGCACAATTGTAGCTCATGTGCTAATATATATAAATAATTTGGAACATTCTGTATGTGAATGAATGGCATGGTAAGTTAATGGTCACCATTAAGTGACCACCTCTCACTCTGAAGTTAGAAGAGTTCAATGCCAGGTTGCACAGATGCTTCTCTCCTAGGGCACAAAACAAAACAAAACAAATTGCTGTGAACTCCATGTAGGCATCAGGAAGGACATCTGGCTAGCAAACACTTAGCTCCATCCAGTCACCCCTACCCTGAATAGGGACTACACGGTTGTAAAAAGGGAGTTCTGTACAGATAGAAATGAGGATTCAAAAGAAATTCCTCTCTACCCTTCCATAAAAGATTAGTTAAAACTGCAATGTATTCACCATTGTTAAGTAATTGCTGAAATCTTGGCATTCCCATCTAATATTGCAGCTGAATACATCTTGTATTTCTAATCACACAAGGCAGCTAAAGCCCCTGTCACACTGAACCAACGGATGCAAAGAGGATGTAAAACGGACAAAAAAGCTTGCCATCCGTTGGAAAACGCGATGTACTCACTGCCTCCGTTTTGCTTCCTCTCTATCCGTCCAGCATCCGTCTATTGACGTTTCATCCCCTCAGAAAGTTTTGGGCTGCCCAAAACTTTTGCACGGAAAATGTATCCAATGCGTCCGTTCTGCATCCGCTACGCATCCGTTCTGCATCCGTTACGCATCCGCGATATCTGCTAGGCATCCGTTACGCATCCGTGCAACTCGCATCCGCTCTGACGCAGGGAGGAAGCGGAACGGATGCAGAACGGATACAGAACGGATGCAGCACGGAAACAAAGCGTTTAAAACGGAAAAAACGTTCGCAGAGGGTACCTATCTCGGATATTAAGGATGCCTAGAGGATGCCTAGAGGATGCCTAGCGGAAAACCTATATTTCCTATAAAAAGGGGGAGCAACTCATCTGCATCTCACTTTCAGAACAGCAGCCCAGCGGTGCAGACCTCTGCAGCCTTCATCTGACTCTTCCTCTTCCACAGCATCCAGTCATGTCCACCGTGGATTGCAACAAAGTCCTTTCGGTAGCCACCATCATTCTGCAACAGTGCGAAGCCATCTGCAGGCTCTGTGAACTCTACTGCGAGAAGAAAAAGAGGCAGCCAAAAAGAGTCTGGGTCCAAAGATGGTTCACCAGAAGAGCAGAGGACGGACTGTACAGCGAGCTGATGGTGGAGCTCAGGAACGAAGACACTCGGGCGTTCCAGAACTTCATGAGGATGCCTCCAGCCATGTTTGACGAAGTTGTGCAGCGGCTGACACCCAAGTTGACCAAGCAGAGCACCAGCTTCTAGCCCAGCCTGGAACCTGGGCTCAAGGTGGCACTCACTCTGCGCCACCTGACCTCCGGGACCACCGACAGGAGCATGCAGTACGGCTGGAGGGTGCCATCCAACACCATCAGCATTGTGGTCAGAGAAGTGGTGCAGGCCATCATCGAAGAATACAAGGAGGATCTCCTCCAGTGCCCCTCCACTGAAGAAGGATGGAAGAAAGTTGCAGAGCAGTGGTATCAGAGGTGGAACTTCCCACACACCATTGGAGCCATCGATGGCAAGCACGTGGCCTGCAAAGCGCCAGCCAAGTCGGGGTCCACTTATCACAACTCCAAGGGCTTCTTCAGCATCATCCTCTTCGCCATGGTCGATGCTGACTACAAGTTCATGTACATCGATGCTTCAGGCAACGGCTCATCTTCAGATGCACAGGTATACAACGCCAGTGTCCTCAAGGAGGGGCTGGAACGCAACCTCATGGTGGACTTCCCAGATCCAGACCCGCTGCCCAACGACACGCAAGATGTGCCCTACTTCATCGTGGGGGATGACGCCTTCTCCCTCACAACCTACCTCATGAAGCCCTACACCTCCAGACGCCTCACCCGTAAAGAGAGGATCTTCAACTACAGGCTGTCCAGGGCAAGGCGGGTGGTGGACAACGCCTTTGGCATCCTGGCCAACAGGTTCCAGGTACTTCTCACCACCATGCAGCATAGCCCAGAGACCGTAAGGAGGATTGTGGAAGCTTGCTGCATCCTGCACAATCTCATGCGCACCCGCTACCCAGTGTTACAGGAAAGGCTTGTGGACCGTCAGCAAGGCAATGGGGACATGGAGCCTGGGGAATGGAGGCAAGGGCAAAACCTGATAGACACTGTGGATGTGCAAGGCCCCAACAGAGCCTCACGTGAAGGGAAGAAGCAGCGCAACCTCCTGAGACAATGGTGCAACTCCCCAGCTGGAGCAGTGGAGTGGCAAGACAGGATGGCAGATGATTAATGGATGCTTCCTTCAGCCTGTCTCATCACAAGGATGAGATTGGGCCATGTATGTTGGGTGGGCCTACAATGAACAGGGCGTTTAATGAAGAGTTGTGTTTATGTTGACATGTGTGGATGATTATTACATTATTATTGATAATAAAGGGCCATAGATGTTGCACCTGGGAGGGTGGACCATACAGTCCCACTATGCTTGCGCTGGAGGCTTATCTATCCCACAGCTATTACCCATCCCAAAGGTATCCCTGCCCATCCCACTGCTATCCTTACCCATCCCACAAGCATGCAAAGGCTTAAACCATTTCTAAAAGTTTCCACCAAGACTTTATTAAAAAAAAGAAATGAAGCAAGTGTGTGAATCAAAAATAGAGTTTATTAACAATAAGCTATAAAACAAAAATGACTCTCTGGCACTCCTCTTGGTCGCTCAGTCTCAGGGGTGAAGGGTGTAGGTGCTGTGGAGGTGGCTGGTGCTGGAGTGCTTGTCATCAGCTCCTCCAGAAGCAGAAGCAGCAGAAGCCCCAGCCCCAGAAGAGCGAGCCCGTGCTGCAGAAGCCCCAGCAGAACCAGAGTGAGGGCCAGGGGGCGGGATGGTAGCCCTGTCCCTCTTGCCAGGGCTGGTAGCAGATGGCTGAGGCTTGCTGTGCTTCCGCATGGTTGTGGGGTTGCTGGCTGGCAGGGAGGCTGGCAGGCACCAAGGCTGGCAGGAAGGCTGGCAGGCAGGCAGGCACCAAGGCTCGCAGGCAGGCAGGCACCAAGGCTGGCAGGCAGGCAGGCACCAAGGCTGGCAGGCAGGCAGGCACCAAGGCTGGCAGGCAGCAAGGCTGGCAGGCAGACTGGCTGGCAGCAAGGCTTGCAGGCAGGCTGGCACCAAGGCTGGCAGGGAGGCTGGCACCAAGGCTGGCAGGGAGGCTGGCAGCGAGGCTTGCAGCAAGGCTGGCAGCGAGGCTTGCAGGCAGACATGCAGGCAGGGCAGGCAAGGCAGCCAATCCGTCCGGCAGCAGGTCTTTCCTCTGAATGGCGACCTGCTTCCGAGCTGCTTCTGTTATATCCACGGGGCTGACGCAATGCATCCTCCCCGCATGTGCAATTAACGCCAGGCATCCATTAGGCTTCTGCTGTGCATCCGCTGTGCATCTGCTGTGCATCCGCTGTGCATCCGCTTCATCCGCTAGGCTTCCGCTCTGCATCCGCTCTTTCCGTTCCGCGTCCGCTTTGCTGCGGCCCCCCGGAAGCCTAGCGGACGTGCCATCTGCTCCCATCCGCTTCCATCCGCTGGGCTTCCATTCCGCATCCGCTTTGCATCCGCCCTGTGTCCTCCACACGTCCGTGTTATCCGCTCCGGTTGTGCAAATTTTTGCCCCTTTTGAGAGCGGATAACAACGGATGGAACATTTTGCTCATCCGCTGTTTCCTTTTTACATCCGTTGGGCAGTGTGACATGGGCTTAAGATGGCAAGTATGATGCAACAGTTACATTATTGCTTCAGAACTGGAGAGATCTGGGTTCAAATGTCAGCTCATACATGATCGATCTTGATTGGAGGTTTGCTGTTCATTTTAAAGAAATCCAGGAGGACTAAGAATACAAGGATAAGTCAAATATGTTGACTTCTTTCCCTAGAAGGAAGATTAATTACCTATCATAAAAGTAATGGATCCTTTGTCCAAGCCACTTCAGGTTTTAGGTTTCCCTTTACAAACTTATGCAAAGTTAACTTATGAATGAGTATCTGTCTTCCATTCCAGTATACTGACAGAGCACACTTCTTGGTAACGCAGGAGGAGCAGGGAAAATATGGTTCTCCAAATATTGCGGAATGACACTCCCAAGCATTCCATGTTGCTGAATTTGCTTGGGAGTTGTAGTTCAGCAATATTAGAGATAAAGTTGAAGCCAGATTCTCAAATCATCTAGTTGACAATGAACCTCTATTGGAAAACAGGCAGGTTGTTTCTGGGTGCTATCAAAAACTAACAACAACAACAACAACAACAACAACAACAACAACAACAACAACAATAATAATAATAATAATAATAATAATAATAATAATAATAATAATAATAATAATAATAGACAACTACCACCCTTAATTTTTTCTTACCATCCTTGGATTTGTCTTTCCTTTTCCTTGCCTTCTCAACCCAAGTGTCCCAAACAGTTGCAGTGCATTATAAAAACTCTATAACAGCTTCAATCCCATCATGTCTAGGTTTCAAATTCCAGCAATATGAATCAAGAAGAGACATTTTTGGGGAAAAAAATTAAAAGCCCTCAAGCACCTATGAATACATTGTGCCCTGCAGATGGTTTTTTTTGTTTGTTTGTATGATTGATCAATTTGCATGTGTATTAGGTTTGCTTTGCTTCTTCCTTTTCCCACACTCGCCAATCACAACGTTTAGATGGCAAAGATTAGTTTCTGGGATGACCGATTTCTCTAGCAAGTGACTGCTTTTAATCCTTGACCCTCAAAAGGGTTAACTGATTGCTGCTGTGCTCCCATCCCTTCAAGGTGTGTTTGAGAATTTTCCAAGGATCATTAATAGCCGGGCATCTGGGTTCCTGCAGCTATTTATAGTGTTGACAATAAATCAGCTGGCCAGCTGAGCCTGAGCTGACTCTTGCTAGGCTGGGTTTGAATATACAGTACTTTGGAAGCATCACGCTGCCTGGCAAACCAACCCTTACTCCAAAACAAAGAACTCCAAAATTGGGTTTGGGGAGACAATCGGAGAAGGCTCCCCCCACCCCCAGAAATTTAGGGCTGTGGGATTTCAGTTGAAGTGCTTTGTTTCCTTTTGTGGCTTTACCACCCGGTAATTCAAGTTCTCTGGGCAGATTACAAAGTAAAAATAATAAAGTGAACCAATAGAGTCTCTCAGCTTGCAGTCTACCATATTAAATTTATTTATTTAACAGATTTGTATCACTGTCCATCGGCACAAAAAGCGACTTATAAACAGAATAACAATTAAAAACCATATCACAATGTAAAAAACATCAAACTTAACCATATTTTTTTAAAAAATAATATAAAAACAATCCCAAGATAGAAGAACAACTATCATAGAGGGAAAGATATATATACATACATACATATAATGTATATATAAAATATATAAAAATTGGATATCATCAGCATATTTGTGCAAATTTCCCCCTTCATTCCATGCATAAAACTGTTTTATTCGGATTAGGGATGGTTAGGACTATGACTGGGCAAGAAACAAATCCTTGTTTTCGGCCTTACTTCCACATTGCTTTCTTAAGTTTTTCTCCTCAAAGACCTCCAGCTTTTTTTTTACATTTGGAAAAGCTACAAATTTAAAATCTCAGATTAAAATTCTAAACATTACTAAATAGTAACATTTTTTGCAGATAGCCACAAAGTATGGCTGTACTACTTCAGGATGTAACAAAATCACCAGTCAGTGAGAAATCATCTTTGCAATCACAGACTTACTACTAAGGGGGATGGTTTTGAGAGCTGGCTAAGCCCACAGGTTTAATCAACTCTCAGAACTAATTCCAGTTTACTTCCTGCTTTGCCAGTTTTCCCTGACCAGTTTGAGAAGGAAAAAAAAAGTTTACAGTCTCCTGAAATTGGGATTCGTTCACCCCATCCTTGAAAGTTTCAAACTTTTTAAACATGTATGTTAATAGCACATGATAAATATTACAGGAGGTCTATTGGACATGCTTTTTTGAGAGACTAGGCTATGGAAACGAATTTATAAACATAAAGATAGTAAACAATTGAAATTATAGGCCACTTATGGTTGACGTTTTCTTCACAATTGTGTGCTGTATTATATTTCTATCTGAATTATATGTTTATATGTAGAAATCACATGCACATAGGGACACATCTTCTCAGAACAAGCTTCATAAAATCATTGTAAGCATCACAGAGATTTTCCGTGTTGAAAGATTGGATAGAAAAGTATTCTATAGCAGCAACATTTTTTAAAATACAGATCAGAAAAGGGTCATACTTTTCAGTTGGATGATCATGAAAGTTCTCGGGAGGAGGTGGGAGAAAGAAACAAAACTCTTCTATCGGCCAGACCATTCATAAGGAACTGCTTGCTGGCCACATCATATGCTTCCATGGTTCTGCCTTTGTCTGACACTTCAGAGCTGGGGGTGGCTGGGGGGGGAGGGTGCACAGGCAGGTGCAGCCTTTGAGAGAAGCTTTTTAAAACTAAACCAACATCTGGTTTATTTGGTTTTGGCTTGCAGTGGTGTGTGAATCCAATCTTACTGTTCCGAGATAACCAGCATGTAGTTTTAGCTTGTTGTGCAATTCCAACTAAGTGTGAGTCAGTCAATGCATTTTGGTTAAACAGGGTCTCCAGCTCACAGGTCTGCTCAAAATCCCTTCAGAGTGGCTGAGACAAGATGCCAACTTGCTCCGGAGTACCCTAGGTACTCCAGGGAAGTTTCTTCAAATAAAGTATAACATTCCCACTCTACTCTCTTTAGTCCTGGGATTCCTTTGAAGCTTGTAGAGTTCCTCATTGAGAAGGTTGTGTGGACACAGGAAAGTGCTAGGCATATTCAAGCTGAATTTCTGATTATATAGAGGAAGAAGTAGACCCAATGTAAGCTCTGCTCCAGAAGTTCTTGCAAGGAGCAGGAGACCACAACTGTCTTTGGAAGACTCCTATCCACACTCAGGTTGTTGAAATGTGGGATCAAATGAACATCTTGCATCCATGAGTCTATGCACAGATGTGCAAACCTTGTGCTTTGGATCAAATGGAAGCTTTGAGATGCTATCACTAGAAGCAAAGAATGGACCGTTGCAAAGTGGAGTTTAAAATGTGAATGGTCTGGTATTCCACAAGAGATGCAAACAACAAAGAAAAAATGCAGAAACCTAATTTCTTCTGCCTTTGTTGAATGGGACTCTACTGGATGAGAAGAATGGAGCAAACACCTTAATAGAGCAAACAAATTGGGGTTGCAAAAGTCCCAAAGACTGCTAGATGATAGCAAAGGTCCAAGTTTTCTGAATGCCTTTTCTGACAGCAAGTGGTTGGTCAGATTTTTTTTTTCAGCCCAGAATTGATAGCCTAAGTGGAGCATTTGATGACATAGCAAGAGCTGTGTTAGGTGACTAATCACTTGATACTTACAGACATTTGGAACTGTCAAACATGAATGTCATTCCATGCAGCCTAGTACCGTTGTATTTGAAGCAGTTCTACAAACTGCGAACCTGGGTGTTTTACCCAACGAACATACTCTGCTAACTCAATTATGTTCTCTTGATGTGTTTCCTCTACACTTTAAGCCAAGGTTCATTTATGCTGTCTCTGAATAGAAGTTGTTTTCCTCAGTCAAAAATATTCAAGTATTTCAATACAGGCAGTCCTCATTTAGTGACCATAATTGGGACTGGCAGCTTGGTCATTAAGCAAAACAGTCATTAACTGAACTTATGATCTTATTTCCACTCTCCTTTGCTTTATAGATCTGCAAAAAATGGAAATGTGGGCATTGGTCACTCTTTCATCATTGTCATAACTGCAAATGATCACTGAATGCGGCAGTTGCTAAACAAGAACTACCTGTAATTGGCAACGTTCAACCAACTCATTATGTTCTGCACAGGCTTTGTAAACTCCAAAAATGCTCAATAACAGTAGAGTATGGCCTAATGCAATCAAAAAGGCCGAATCATGCAATCAAAGAGCAGGCAAGAAAAATATTGTTAGCTGGAAATGTAGACTCTGATTCTCTGGAATTTCCAGTTAAAATTAGTTTTAAGATTCCAGAGTTAGTAACTTAGAGCAAATTGTAGAAATATTTGCAATTAGTGATGTAAATTTTAAAACAACCAAGGCCAGTTGTGGTTAAAGCAGGGATCCTCAAGCTTGGCAACTTTAAGACTTGTGGACTTCAACTCCCAGAATGCTTCAGCCAGCATAGCTGGCTGGAGAATTCTGGGAGTTGAAGTCCACAAGTCTTAAAGTTGCCAGGTTTGGAGACCTCTGGTTGAAGCAAAAGCCATATTGATATTTACGTGGCCTGGGGATTTCAAAAAAAAAAAAAGGATGATCAGAGGAAAAGGAAGTAAAGATATGGTAATGGGACAATTCAGACGGAAGCAGTACAGTAAAGACCAACTTGAATCCTTTTGAGTTTGGCTTCCATTATTGTGATTTTTTTCCACAACATTTTTACACTTATAATTAATGAACTCAAGGCGGCTAACATACTTAATAGCCCCACTTCCTATTTTTCTCCCCCCCTCACGTCCAGTCTGTGAAGTGCAAAGGCCCCTTTGGGTGACTTTAACACAAAATAATCTAAATATCATCATGGCAAACTATCAGAGTCTTAAAAATGATTGGCTATCTTCGGCCAGCCTTTAATCTGCATTAAAAAAAAAAAAACTATTGGCTATCACAGGCTCCCCTTGGACCTTGGTATGTGGAAACAACAAACAGTCAAGACCCAGAATTTGAAGTGATGCACGTGCTGATTCATGATACTTTTCGTGCCAGTCTGCACATACACACACACCAAAAAAAATTGGCTGCAGTTTGGATTGGTGTGTGAAACGATTTTGGTTTGTCATCATGATTGCAGGTTTTGTTCTCTGAATATATATGGCTCGGACAAAACTCGGGATATGTCACAAAGGTGAGGGGTTTGAAATGAGGGCCCTGTGTGGTTCCAAAGAAGGATACTTTTCTTAGTTGCCTTTTGGAACTTGAACATTGTGTGTTCAAACCCATGATGCACCAAATGGATTCCAAAGTTTTCTTCCTGCCAGTGGCCTTCTCAAGTCTCTGAGGTGCTATTGCGCATGGTTTCCTCCCCACATCCTGTTACAGCATTCCTCTTTTACTCTCCAAGCATGCCGGTCCCGGATATGTGTGATTTCGTGGACAATGTCTATTCTTAGCCCACTCTTGAGTTGAGCAAGTCACATTGCCCAACAGCAGTCATGAGGGAGGGGAGGGGAAGCATGATAACAATACTGGCTGTAAACACAGTCAAAGGAGAGATTTAATATGCTTAACTCCAGACCAGATGTTTTAAATTCATGGTGGTGGAGCTCATTCAGCTGGAGAGTCATAAATTATGGGAATGTTGCTGAATCTCGGAGAGAGGAATTTTGTAGTGTGTTCTCTCTCCCTCTCTCTCTCCCTCCCCCTCTCTGTCCCTCCCCCCCTCTCTCCCCCTCTCTCTCTTGTCCTTAGAGCTGGACAGAGCCTCTCTGCAAGTGGGTTCAGCTTCCAGATAGCTATTTTTGAAATGTATAAATCCTATGTTGCTTGCAAGAAGGAAGCTTCCAACTTTTCTTTTTCACTTGTTTTTACCCTCATACGAGGCATGGAAGGCAAGCTGGGCTGAGATACAGTAACTAAACTGAGACCTTGATAACTAAGTGTGGATTTGAATTCAGTTCCTCATTTCAATTCTAACCATTGCATTGGCTCCGGGACTGTATGATTATTCTCAGCCCAGGATCATTTTCCTTTCCTTTTTGCAGTGTTGCATTAGAAAGAAAAGACTGTAGCTTCCTCCTCTCATTGCTCTGCTAGCCTCTCTGTTGGGGATGTTTTTAAAGTAATTGATTCCTTCTTATTGCTTTTACTAGTTACACTGATTCTCCAATTCTGTGTAGGAAGGGAAAGTAACTTAATAACAAAAAGTGACTGTGGACATCTAGAGCTCCCAAATGTTAGAGGCAGTGTTGGGATTCAACAAATTTTACTACTGGTTCTGGGGGCATGTCTTGGTGGGCATGGCGTGGCTTGGTCAGCATGGCTTAGTGGGCGTGGCATGGGAAGGTTACTGCAAAATCCCTATTCCCTCCCCACCCCAGTAACCTGCTTTCCAGCTCCGTTCTCCTGTGCAGGGCAACCAAAGAAGACCCAGCCGATCAGTTGGGACTTGGGGGGGCAGTGAATAGATGGGGGCGGGGCCAGTCAGAGATGATATTGGCCGGTTCTCCAAACTACTCAAAATTTCCACTATCATTTCTCCAGAACTAGTCAGAACCTGCTGAATACCATCTCTGGTTAGAGGAGACAGTTGCCCTGCTGTGCCTGCAGAAATCTGAACTCTCTGGTCTTACCTAATCATGGGGTGACTGAATCAATAAGCTGCTCTATTGGGTTTGTTGCTCTTTTTCACTGGATGTCTTTCACTGGTTCAATGAAGCTTGAAGACCCTTTCCATTGATTCCCTGCAAGAAGAACAATGGAATTAGGTGAGGCTGAGAAGAGGACCCAAAGTCATACAAATGACTTTCTGTGGCTAAAAGTAAATGTCAAAAATGTGAACTGGGTTCTCCTCGGTTCTTACTCAGTGTGCTCAAAGGCTCTTTGTGTGTAATTTTGGTCACTTGATAGATGGTATTTCTCTCTTAGATTGATGACTATTGTATTTCCTCTGCATGCATCTGTGCTAACATGATCGCCTTCCAAGCAGGAAACATGCCTAGATGAATGAATTATGTAAAAAATCATAAAGGCTCATTTGAGGGATTATATTTTTGTTCCTTGAGGTCATTCTGTACATTTCAAATGAGTCTTCAGTTAATTTCACAATGTTGGGAAAGATGGGATTTTTCTAAGCTGGCCAAAGCTTTCCCAATAGTGAACATAGCCTCAGAAAGTCTACAATGGATATGAAATTGTAACCTCTTTTCTTTGCTGCATTTAAACTTGATTTATGATTGTCCCAACTTCAACAACAAAGTGATCATGATTTCCCTGGCATTTGCCACCTTATAAAGTGTGAGGGAAAAGCCAATTTAAGAGAACCTGATAGGATCTTCTCTGTTGGGATTCCTTCATTTTTTCATGACAAAAGAAGTCTCATCCCTCCAGAACTGAACAGGATGATTTCCATTCCTTGCCAAAATAGCGAGAAACCCATGCAGATCCAGGTAAAAACCATTCAGGCTTCTGATCTCTCTTTTTTTTTCCCCAGGCCCTTTCAACAGTGCTATTTAAAAGCACATTGAGCCATTGTAATGTTGTGGTTGGCGCAATGGGTAGGAAAGTTTTCTTAATGTACACAGCTATGCTACCTTGGGTGTCTGCAAACAATGGATGGATTTGGATAACATCAGTGATGATCAGGGTTATTGCCCAAATAAATGGCCCATAGACACATATAATGTGAGCAAACAGTATCATTTATACCAACATTTCTCCTGTATTGGTTCTTCTTCTGAGAATGGGGTAGGTTGATAATCCAACACATTTAGAAGACAGCAACATGATGAAAATCGGCTTAACATTTTACTCAATGGTGGAATGGGCATATATTTTATTTTTATTTTTGACAAAAGGAACATTCAATTCTATTTGCATGAAAAATTAAAACCGCTTTTCCTCATTCCCAGAGGGACAAATGGATGCTTCTCATGATTCTTTATGGGAAAAAAGTGCCTCTTGCCTCATCAATGATTTTGAAAATAGAATGTGAAACAAAGCAGAGCAGGGCTTGGGGGTGAAATCCCAGATTTACCGTGGTACAGTTTATAGTTCCCTGTTCAGGATTGGAATACCAAGTTGTGCAAGGATGCTCCATTGGTCAAGAATGGTTGAATTGGAACCAGGAGGCAGAAATTCTGATCCTCTTCAATGGAAAAAATATCCTGAGGTAGTCCTTCAAGATTTTTTCAAAAGTTTTTGTTGATGCTCTTCTGATTAGTCTCAAATAACTCTGAAAAAGTGTGATTATTATACACAATCTAGTATGTAGAGGTGCGGCTGAGCAGTTTTAAATACATCTTAATAGCCATATGGTAGGGAAGGAAATGGAGACATGTATAAGTACTGCAATAAATCTGCTGGTTTTTTTTTTAAAAAAAAAACCATCTCACAATTGGTGAGCCTTGAATATCTCCCCCAAAATTCTCCCCTGAAGCTTCTGTCTGAAAGTGTCATTGATAACGTAGATTTTATAATAGCCATTCTAGATGTTCAGGTTATTGTTTTGCTCCATGGTTTTGGGGAAGAGACCATGGTCATCTGTAAAGGACTTCTGAAGAGTTAAAAATTGTTAAGCAATGACTGTCCCATGAGAGTGCAACAGCATTGTTGTACAAGGGACAGGACTTGTCAATTCAGTCCTGCAAGCTGCCCTTCTGATGGAAAATTGCATCTATGGCCTGCCCCTTGGGTTTTGGGGCTGATGAAGAGATAAGGATGCGTATCCTTTACATATCCTTTGCAAGAGATGAGCCATGACAGGTGGAGGTGTGGAGGAAGACAAGCAGGTTCTTTATAGCAGCTTTCTCCATGCCTGAAGAATTGTCACCTGCAATCTCTTCCTCCCACAACTGCAGCTGGATGCAGTATGGGAACCGTTTTCCCAGGTTACTGTTGCTGCTTTAGATGTGAATGCTTTATGCAAAGCCAGTGGGAGGAAGGCTGCATAATTCTCACTGTGTCAACATAAAGGTGGCAAATTCCCAAATATTTTTTCTACATTGAATGTCCAGTATCCTATGCCCTGAAGTGCAGCACTTCAGGCTGGATTTCCAAAGTCTAGATGCTTATCAAGTTAGTGGTTCAACATGCTATGTGAATCCAGCTAAGGTGATTTGTAAATTTGGATTGATGCCCTATGGCAGTGTTGGCCAACCATTCCAGCATGAGTACCCAAACTGGAACATGCTGGAGTGCGCATGCCGGAGTGCTCTTGTCCCTCCAAAAAACGGCCTGAAAATGGCTCGAAAAGTGGCCATTTTTTTTGACCATTTTCTAGCACTCTGGTGCCCGTGAAGACCAGCTGGCTGGCACACATGTGCATGCTGGAAACCAGAAGAGCAGCTGGCAATGGCTCACATCCCACAAAAAGGACTTTGCATGCCACCTCTGGCATGCGTGCCATAGGTTTGCCATCACGGCCCTGTGGTATTGTCTCAACAAGGCCATTGTTGCTTGTTCGGCAAATGGTGGTTTAGCACAAAATATGACCAGAAGGTCATTATTCCACAAGGCTAAATACATCTCTGATCTCTAAGTCATATGTAGATTTGATTTATTAAGCCATAGTTGGCTTTGTTTGTTTTTGGTTTAGAATGCTTGAAAGGTCAGCCCAATTATGGGTAATTCCACAAACCATATTTACGATAGCTACATATGTGAAGTACAATCCAGTAGTCTCATTTAATCTACCATCTACAATATATGGTTTTCATTTGGTTTTGGATTCCTTTGGATGGAATACTCACCATGCCAAAGTACAGAGCATCTAGGATCACTACTAAAATCTGGTATAGAACCTGAATATGGATCAGTTTTGATGATTACCATTGTAGCATAGTGGTTAAGTGAACATATAGATGAAGAAGGTCTAAAGTTCTGTTTGCCAATCAACAATAAGAATAACACTTAAACTTATATACCATTTCACAGTGTTTTACAGTACCTTCTTGAGTGGTTTACAAATTGCCCCTATCAATCTGGGTCCTCATTTTACAGACTTCAGAAAGATTGAAGGCTGAGATAACCTTGAGCTGGTCAGGATTAAACTGCTGACTGTGAGTAAACTTAACCTGCAATTCAGTATTCTAACCACTGCACCACCAGGGCTCCTACAATAGAACTAGCTGGATGAATTATTTGCGAAACCTATTTCATAGTTTTTGCTGTTGTGATATAGTGAGGGAAGACCACCCAGATAAGCCCAGGACAAAGATGGAATATCATTGACTTCCAAATAGTTATGAATAGATTCAATAGAATCTGAATCGATTCAAATGAATTTGTTGGGATTGTCCTCTCATGAGTCCAACCACTATACTTTGGACCAGCTGGTAGTTTCATCTCCAAATCCAGCTCCATATAGATCACATAACAATAATCCAACCAACCCATGTAGATCACATTACAATAATCCATTGGACTGGATCCTGCATTATTTTTATTGTTTGTTGATGACTAATAACTCTGGCTTAGTGGGATATAATCAGAGATTGTTTTGCTTGAACCAGACTCTCACAATCTTTGAACTGATTTGAGAATGCTGCTCTCATCATCACAGTGGACTCTTCCCAATTGATGCCCAGTCTAGTGTGGATATTAGTGACTATCAGACAAGAAATGAACAAGTTTCTTCCTGGAATCTTGGCAGGACTTCACTCATTTCTAACAGCTGCTGTTAATTCTTCTTGTTGTGTAGTGATTGTTTTCAATCTCATGTACAGGAGGAAGAAAATAATCAAGCACTTGGTTGTCTTCTCTTGTTGTTAACGTGTTATACCTAGCTATAGTGATGGCAGTTCCCAATGCTGATTGCACGATGTATATTCCCCAGTGGGAATTCAGTGCAATTTATAACTCTACACCTCTACTGTATAATCTTTAGAGTTCTGGCTCCAAAGTTCTTAAGTTCGGTCTGGCAGGCCTTGAATTCTGCTGGAGCACTTGCGATAGAACATTCAAGAATTATGATGGCTTTCCAGAGAATCCTATTCTGTCTTCCATAGCATTGAGTTGTTATATTTGCCCAACTTGACAGTTCAGAAACAGTAATCTATGTAGCTATTTTTAATTTTTGCTCTTGATTCTTTTTTAATGTGTACGTTTTGGAAAATTTAATAAAATGATGAAGAACAGAAATATATGTTCCGGTCCTTGTGTTTGCAGATGTATTTGCCAGTGTGCAACCAAAACTAGCTGTGTTGTAATGTGTGGAGGCAAAAAATAAAAATTGGGGGAGTTGAGATTCAGTGATTCAGGAACAGCATCATTTCTTGCCTTTTCCCATTACTGCAGGGATTAAGATAAATGATGTAGAATAATACAAGGTTAATTAATTATGTCACAAGAGGGAAATTAAGTTACAGAATGCAGGTTATCTTGGCACAGAATTTAAGCTGTCATAGAAATACTTTCTTTTTGCACTTGACAAACATTTGCAGATCCAGCTAAGAGGTTGCTGGCCATTCCCACAGGCTACTTGCTATAATAAATGAACTGAAGACTAATACCTGGAACTTTAAAAAATTAAAATGTTACTTTCTCTTGGATTAATAATTCTGAACATGCAAGTAGAATGAGATTGGTAGTTGTTATATTTTGCCTATAGTTCTACATCAGATTTAGAGAAAAGGGTCTCTTTTTTTTCCTTTTTGTTTCTAACCAAAGTTAGAAGATGCTTCTGGTTTCTTTATAAATTGATAAAGCTTGACTTCAAACAAGTGGGCTTTAGCAGAACTAAAATTGGTTAGAAGATACTTGAAAAACTGAATCACCATCTTGTAGAAACTTACAACAAATTTGAATCTAGTTTAATGGTTTTGAGTATCAGGTTATAATCAGAGATCATTATATATTTTCCCCATTTGATGGAGAAGCAAATATTGAGGTATACTTTTCAAAAAACCTCCAAAATCCTTCATTAAAACTAACTAAAATGACACAAAAAAGGGGCATGAGCTTCAGGTTCACCAGTTTTCTCAAAGAATTAATTTAGCAACCTTTTAATTTTATTTTATTTTGGTGTTCTTGAAATGAAGGTATTCGTGCTAATTACATCTGTAATGGTCATTTTGCATTTAAGAGAAACCATGAGGAGTGGGGTTTCCTTTAAATTAAATTGAGTGCTCAAACTGATGCTTGCCTTTAGTGCCAACAAACACCTGGGTGAATCTATGATACCCACTGATAAGTGGAGAAAAATCACAAACCCTTCAGTATTATGATTGTGAGTTTCCTTACTCTGAAGTTTACCTAAAGTATACTGAATCCTAAAATCTAAGTACATGTTTTCCATTAAGGAAGGTAAACCAGTGTTATCTCTGTGTCCAGTCTTGGCAAGCTTTGATAGGAATACTTTGTTTGTATTAACAAACAATGTGGACAAGTTTGAAAGGGAATCACAGGAAGAGCATTGAGGATGATCAAGTATCTGGAAGAGGAAAGAGGAAAGCAGTGGATATGCTTGTTCTCAAGAGATAAGATTAAGAGTGGAGATGTTGACATTTTTGCCTGGTTTCCCTCCCCCCCCCCCCCCCCCCGCTGCACCCTAAGTATCAAATACATTCAGGATAAAACATTTTTGTCCTCTTAGATATATTTGATTGCACCTCCCCATCCAAAAAATAAGTGCAAAAGGTATGTAGGCACTGTAAAGCATAGCGGCTATGGATAGATGTTGAAATGTCTCATTAAAAGTTCAGTTTCCATTGCTGTCCTTTAGATAATTCTAATGAGATGAGACCAGGGCAGGGGGCAAAAAAAAATCTGGTTCTCTGGCTTATTCCCACTTGTATTTCCCCACTCTTTTCTCATATCTTTTATATTGATATCACCGTCCCCCCCCCCCAAATGAATGGAATGCTCTCCTCCCACATGCGTATTAACCAAACAACACACCAAGATTACAATGTCCCTATCACAGAGCAGGTCATGTTGCCTTTCCCTTAAAGTTAAGACTAATCTTTCCTGTTAAAAGAGATTGAAGCTTTAGTTCAACCTCATAAATCTGACTCGGTATACAGGAATTCAGATTAAAAAAAAATAAAAAAAAATAAAAACAAGCGTGGAATGAATACCTCTGTCTGGATAGCTCAGTTTGATAGGGTCACTTTTCCCTCTCTGTTTATTCTTTCACCAGGTTGCTCATTTCTTTGCTGGGGTGGAGGCTCCCTTGTTTTTGGCAACCTCCTTTCCCACTATCTCCCCTGGAGTCCTGAAAGATGCAGCTTTCAGTCCCACTGCTGTCAGAACAGCCAGTTCATTCTTAACGGAAGAAGTCCAAGAACATATCCCCAAGCTGAGTTCCAAGAAGGGCATGCACAGAGAGACCCCATCTATCATGGGCTGTTCAAGCTGCAGCCTTTTTTGTGGCTTTCCATATGAGAAGGGAGAGGGACAACCATCTGTGCTCTGTCTTTCCACACCTTTCTAAAGGATGCATTAAAGACTAAAGCTTCTGCAAAGACTCTTAGCTTTGTGTGCTACGTAAAGCCCTACGCACAGACTCATAGAAAGAGGTCTGTGTAGAGAATATATACATACATACATTCTTACTTATTGCAAGTCTTCACCCTTCACTAGTGAGCTTCAACTTTCTCCAATTTAGCGTCTTCTCAACATCTTCAGGCTAAAACCTGCAGGATTCCCATCCAGCAAGGTCTTGCCGAGGAATTCTAAGAATCCTACCTCAAATAATATGGACAGGAACCAAATTGGTGGAAGATGGCTTAATCCTATGCCGCAAAATTAATAGGCTGATGTTTAAAAATAGTGTGAGGGGGAGCAAAGTTAAGATAATGTTCTACAGAGGTAGATATAAATTCTTTCAACCGATATAGAATAATTTTCTTTGATGAACCACAGTCTCGATGAAGCTGGAGTTCTTTGTAAAAAATTAGTTTCTCATTTTGGAAGCATCATGTCAACACATTTAATTAATATGTTTCCTTCACGTCCCCCCTCCTAATTATAATAAACACATTTAATAACTTGAAACTCCAAAAGACTCATAAAAGAACATGACCAATTCATGAGAATCAAAAAGCTCCAAAAATTATCCTGTGGAGACGGGAAAGATATTTACTCTCCTGATATTCAAAGACAGATTTAAGAGATGTCTTAGTATTGTAAACATGAAAAGATGGGATGATATGTTTCTATGTAGTGTGGCATATATTTAATGTGCAAATGGCTGGGATATACAGTATATTATTAAATGGATCTTTTAATCACAATTATATGTACTTTTAATTGTACTTTTTTGGGAGGGAGTGCCTTCAAATCAGTTTTTGATTCTGGGTCATTGCCTGGATAAGTCTTTGTAGAACAGATAGTCCTCGATTTAGAACTGTTCATTTATTGACCATTCACAGTTACATCATTGAAAACAGTGACTTATGATCATTTTTCACATTTATAATTGTTGCAGTCATCTGATCAAAATTCAGACACTTGACAGATGATTCATACTGATGACAATTGCAGTATCCCAGGATCATGTGATCCCCTTTTGTGACCTTCTGATAAGCCAAGTCAATGGGGAAGCCAGATTCACTTAACAGACATGTTATCAACCTAACAACTGCAGTGATTCACTCAATAAACGTGGCAAAAAAGATCATAAAATTCAGTTAATAAATGTCGCACTTAGCAACAGAAATTTTGGGTTCAATTGAGGTCATATGGTGAGGACTATCTGTATTCTTAGGAAGATTTTTCAGAAGGGGTTTTTCCTTGCCTGCTTCCTGGGGCTGAGAGAAAGAAACAATGGCCCAAAGTCATGTAGCTAGATGGCTTTTGTACCTGGAATGCAGTGGTGGGATTCAAAAAAAATTTATTACCGGTTCGGTGGACATGGCTTGCTGGGTGTGGCAGGGGAAGGGTAAAATCCCCATTCCTTCCCCACTCCTGGGGGAAGGTTACTGCAAAATCCCCATTCCCTCCCCACCCCATTAACCTGCTTCCCAGCTCCGTTTTCCTGTGCAGGGCAACAAAAGAAGACCCAGTCGATCAGCTGGGACTCGGGAGGCAGAGAATAGATGGGAGCGGGGCCAGTCAGAGGTGGTGTTTGTTGGTTCTCCAAACTACTCAAAATTTCCGCTATTGGTTCTCCAGAATTAGTCAGAACCTGCTGAATACCCACCTCCGCTGGAATGGAACTAGAACTCACAATCTCCCGATTTCTAGCTAGATGCCTTAACTAATACACCAAACTGACTGTAATTGTACTGTTGCTGTTTTATTATTCTTAGTTCATTTTGCTGTATTTCACTGATAAAAAAATTAAACAACAAAAATAAGTCATATACACATACACTCAAAACTGTAGAAATGGTGGTAGACTTTAGAAGAAACCCTCCCATACTACCACCTCGTACAATACTAGACAACACAGTATCAACAGTAGAGACCTTCAAATTTCTAGGTTCTACTATATCACATGACCTAAAATGGACACCTAACATTAAAAACGTCATCAAAAATGCACAACAAAGAATGTTCTTTCCACGCCAACTCAGGAAGCTCAAACTGTCCAAGGAGCTGCTGATACAATAATTCCTACAGAGGAATTATTGAGTCTGTCATCTGCACCTCTATAACTGTCTGGTTTGGCTCTGCAACCCAACAGGACAGACAGAGAGTTCAGAGGGTAATTAGGACTGCAGAAAAAACAATTACTACCCACCTGCCTTAAATCAAGGACCTGTATCCTGCACAAGTCAAAAAGAGGACTGTGAAAATATTTACAGACCCCTCACATTCTGGACATAAACTGTTTCAACTCCTTCCCTCAAAATGACGCTCTAGAGCATTGCACACCAGAACAACTAGACACAAGGACAGTTTTTCCCCGAAAGCCATTCCTCTGCTAAACAAATAATTCCCTCAACACTGTTCAACTATTACAAAGTCTGCACTACTATTACTGTTAATCTTGTCATCTCTCCTTATCACCCATCCCCTCCCACTTGTGACTGTATGACTGTAACTTTGTCGCTTGTATCCTTATGATCTATATTGACTGTTTCCTAGTATGATTGGTTGCTTATTGTACCCTGTGACTATCATTAAGTGTTGTACATTATGATTCTTGATTCTTAATGATTGTATCTTTTCTTTCATGTATACTGAGAGTATTTACACCAAGACAAATTCCTTGTGTTGCCAAACACACTTGGCCAATAAAGTATTCTATTTTATTCTATAGATTGGTTTTATCAATTAGTATTCATTCTGAGAGATAAATGGAACCTCTCTGTCCCAAGACCATCTGTTTCTGAGTCTAGCTTCCACAGCAAAGAACAGAAGAAAACCATCATCTTATGTCCTTTTTTGTGATCTTCTAAAACCTCAAGTTGTCAACTGATAGAAATTACTGAATTAAATTGAAGGGTTGTTTGTTGATTCTCCCTTTTTTTCCTCCCTGATTTGCTCTATTCCTTTTCATTTCTGCTTTTTTATTTCCAAATGGGCTTGTTACATTAGAGCAGGGGTGTCAAACTCAAGGCCCAGGGGCCAGATCCGGCCCATGGGGCGCTTAGATCTGGCCTGCGTGGCCACCCTGGAAACTCCAAAGGACCGGCACTTGGTGCCTCTGTCAGAAAAAATGGAGCTTGAGAGGGACATGCCCAGCCCTCCCAAGCTCCATTTTCGCTGGCAGAGGGTTGTAGGAGGCCATCACAGCTGAAAACTGAGGTTGGGAGTCCATTTTCACTGGCAGAGCTCTTGGGCTACCCCAGGTGCCCCTGACACAAGTGATGTCAAGCTGGCTACACCCACTCTGGCCCCCTGAGGTCAAACATAACCTTGAAGCAGCCCTCAACGAAATTGTGTTTGACACCCCTGCATTAGAGCATAGCTGTCAAACTCGCCACGTCATGTTGCCATCACATGATGTATCACAATGATTTTCTTTTCATGGAGATGGGGTGGCTGTGGCCTGGGTGCGATGCATCCAGCCAGCAGCCTGCCAGTTTGCCACCCCTGCTTAGAGTGAGCACCTGTAAGTAACAGCATATTTTTCTTGTACTTGATATAAGAGTAGACCATAGTTGAAATCATCATGGGAGAACCAGTGGAGAAGATGATCTTACTTACAGAGAAGTAACCTTGCAAAGGTTACTTGATACCAGAAGATTGTGTTACCAATTTTGTCTTCCCCTTGACGTTCATTACACACTTTTGTTATAGATTAGAATGAGAGATAGCCAAGGGTCTAAATATAAACTTTGCTATCAAGCAGGAAATTGATTCCATGTCTCCTGGTTGAAGTTCAACATGCAATGATAGCTTTCTAGACTTTAAACGGTTGAGAGACTATTCTTGATCAGGAGAGAAATTCTTTGATTGTGAAGGAATGGTTACATGCTGATTCCTTTCCCAAATTACTTTGCTCCCAACAACCACTAGACATGCCTTCCGCTTTTCAGATTATGCAGTATATCAATAATACATCAAATACATTTGAATAATTCATCAAAAACCCTTTAGAATCACTATGTATGTAGAACTCATAGAATCACTATGAGTTTATATCAAAGTGAGAAGGTACCTGAATTCTAGGCAGTACACACTTTTTAAAAGTGTGTATTTTGGTATTGGATTTTGGTATTTACGTGTGGAGATCTATTCAGATATGAGCACCTTTGTTTAATGAGCTTGCTTTATGCATAAAGGTATAATAGTTTATCTTCAGTTAATTATGAAATCATAGAATTAGAAGGTATCTCAGTTCTTGAGATTATCCATCCTTCAAAGACTTCACAAGCCATTTATGAGCTGTTTGATGGAACAGATCATAAAAGATATAACAGAATGTTTGGCTCTTTGGGGTCCCTGTTATATCTGCATGAATTGATATGCTGGAGTTTCTTCTTTATATCATTGGGTACACTCACAAATTTTAAACTTTACATATGGTAGTACATTAACTGTTTTGAGTTGTGGGGGATCATTATTTTGAGTTTTTCATGATATAGCCCTCCATTTTTAATTATTAAAAAGAGCATGCTTTTCTTACTCATTTTGGAAAAGGTGGGAATATTTAGTGCAATTTCAGTGGAAGAGGACAAATTGGATTCTTGGCAGTGAGGGAGTTCACCATTTGCGTAGTTCCCTGTGAGAATAGAAGCTGAAATCTATGTCATCAGTGTTGATTGAACAAATTCTATGAAGGACAAATTCAGTTTTTTTTAGAAGCACTAGCCTTTTGGTTCAAAAGCTACCCAGAATAGCTTGAGTTTTTTGTATATGAATGTTAGGGAGGAAGAAGAATGAGAAGAATCAAGAATTCTCAATAGCTACAGTAGCTTTTTCCTATGCCTGCAAGTTGGTACTTTCTCTACATCTTCCTTTCTTCAAGCAATGTCCCCTGGATTCCAAATCTTATTATTCCCGGGAACACATTGCCAAACTCTTTGTGTTGTATGGGAGAGATGTTGGATGATATATTTGCCAGAAATCACAGCTTCCATTTGTCATAGGACATACTGTATATATTTGTAGGTCAGATGACCTCCTAAACCTAAGGAGGAGAAATATTTACAACAATTGCACTGCTACAGAATGAACAAGCTGGAGAAAGCCTGAGATAAGTCCTGATGGGTTGGGGTCATTATTAAAGTAATGTCTTAATGCCTTTATGAGGGCAATTCAGGATTTGCAAAATAGCTTTAAAATAGCTTTCTTTGATTTTTGGCAAGAAAATCAATGGGGGGGGGGGTTTGAAGTGAGGCGAAGTCAGGGAGAAAAGAAAAATAGATTTAGCCTGCAGGTTCTCAAATAGGAAGGGTGTATATCGAAAACCTGCACATAGAATAACTCCCCCCAGCTGCTCTCATATAAAATAAAAATGCATTGCATGCAAATCTATCAATTAATAGAAACTAGTCTCTGTCTTAGAGTAACAATTGGTCATAAACTCTATGTAATAAATGATAAAGAGCAGTAGAATCAGATTACAGAGTCCTACCAACACCATTTATTTGTGTTTCAACCATTGATTATTTTTCGTATGATTCATCTACAATCCACCATCACGGCTATTTGGTCAAAGGTGCTTGGTAGTTTCTGACTCCGCCTTTCCCCAACCTAGCACTTTTCATGCATTCTCTTTATCCACCTGGCTAGACTCAAAATCAAAAAGGGGTCATTTTCCCCACTTATATTGCAGAGGACCCAGAGCACAGTCGAGCAAGGAAAGCTGCAGGGGTGGAGTTGAAGTTGAAGGGCAGGGAATCACAAGCAGTACATTGTGTAAGATAGGAGTATAAAAACATGGGGAAAAAATGCAATGCCTTGGTCTTGATAAAAACAACCAGTTCTTAATTCGGTATCAAAATAAATGATGTCAATGGGCCGGTATACCGTATGCAGTCAGTGGCAAAGTCCCATTTGTATGCTTGCGTTGACAACATTTCTAGATGTATTGCGAGCGATTGGATGGGGTGGAGCTGGAGTAGTGATGCCAGTTACTTAAAAGGAACTCCTTCTTTCGTATCTGAACTTTGAATGATTCCAAGAAGCAATGAAAGATAGCTGCAATTTATTTGTTTGTATGCTTCTCACAAATCATACCTCCCTCCATCCTACGTTTTTTTTTTTTTACAAGGAAGGAGGGAAATCTTTTGAAATGGGTTCAGAAAGAAGAGGAAGAGTTAGCTTGAAAACCTCACGCTTCCTTCCATGGGACCAAATGGATTTTGCAGAAATGATGGGATGGATTTAATTTGCTTCTCCTTGGAACTTAAACCGCTCTCACCAGGAGCTTCTCTCTAACGGGCAGGCCAGTTCTAGTTACACACATCCTTGGATGGGTCGCTCAGTCTGTGTGTTTCAAATATCTAGAAATGCAAAGACCCTGTGCAAATGTTATGGGGGGGTGGAGGTGGGGTGGGGAAAGGAGGGAGGGAGGGAGAGAAGCACCCAAACCACTTCCTGCCAGACTCCCCAAAGAGACATTCCTTTCTTTGCTTAGTTTAGACAAGTTAAGAAACAAATGTATTTTTAAAAAAGTGGGGGGGAGGTGCTGCTTGGGGCACAAATGGGAATGACTTTGCCAGATGATCTTAAGGCAGCAGTCTCATTCAGTAGCTAGTTATCTTAAGGCTCTAGATCTTCATTGCATTAGCAGGCAGTTGTGCCTCCAAAGCCACTTTCAGCTCAGGATCTATCTGAGTGATGCTAGATACAAACAGAGAAGGGGCATTGGATCTGCTGCCAAGAGACCTGGGGGGGGGGGGGGGGGG
>BLBF01000021.1:19407542-19428908 GCA_015471245.1 Laticauda colubrina | reverse complement strand
TCTATCTATCTATCTATCTATCTATCTATCTATCTATCTATCTATCTTTTATCATCAACTTATTTTTATACCATTGCAAACTAAACAGTGCTTGGTGATAACCATCTAAAAAAAATTATAGCATACCCTCATTTTTTTTAAAAAAAGGAAAATAAATAAAAAAAGATGAGCCTCCTCTTGCTGTCCTCAAAGATAGTACAGTGTCTTCAAAAAAATTTTCATAAGCTCTCCCAAATCTGTACACAAACAGGGCAAGCCACGTTGCATGCTCTGTAAAGTTGAGACCACAATCAAGGTGCCCTGCCTCCAAGACCATTCACTTTTGGATTTAGAGATATGAAATAATGGAAAATTCAAAGTGGTGATGGTAGGCAGGCCAGCTACTTTTCAGCTACTTATGCTTATTAAGAAATGAGATGTATCTATTAGTACTGACAGTCAAAAATTTGACTCTGCCTTTTGGGTCACTGTATGAAATTAGGTTCCTTACCCTGGTTTCCTTTAGTTGCATTGGATAGTTGCCAGTGTTCAGAGATGTTGATAGAAGTAATTCAGCAACATCTGGAGACCCACAGGTTTTTAACTTTATGCTGGTGCCCATATCTGTTATTGGGGTCACTCCAAAACTGCTGAGCTCTAGAGATAACATGGTTTCCTTCCCCTCCTCACTGCTTCCCCCTTCACAGTCATAAAAATCTGTTTGCAAAATTCATGATTTCCCAAAAACTCCACACTGTTGGGAGGAGATAGATTTTAAAGGCCATAAATTAAGCAGTTGCTTATTCTTAAACAGTCTGAGGCATCCATGGAACGTGCTCCTACTTTTAAAGGCTGCTCTCCCTCTCTGCAAACAGAGCCATTGCACAACAGTCACTGAGTGTTTGACAGGCTGACTGAACCACACAGATGGGAGCTTAATTTAAAATAATAAACACATAGTGCAAGTAGTGTGAGCATTTGATTTTATAATATTGTAAACCATTTTTGGGGGGGAAAATGTTACCTTTGGTAAACTAGCTTTTGCTACAGTTGTTAGAAAAATGTAAATCATCTCCACAATGATTGCATGTGATCTAAATCCATTCAGAAGATATATGAAACTGATCTTTCTCACTTGTTAAAAAGCAAGTAGTGATGTGGGCATAAATCAACTACGTTGCCTTGTATTGTTACCATTTCTTAAAGATGTTTCTAGGTTTCCATTCAGCCAGGCCATTTGGCCATGTTGGCAATCATTGTCTGGTGTGTCCAGAAGCCGTCAGATCGGACAAGACTGCAGTTGACCATCATGGTCTTAATCCACAGATAAAATGATAGGTTATGCTGAAGAGTCCATTCATACCTTTCAGGCATTATCAAGGATAAAGCAATGGACATCAAGAATGTGTGAAACAAACTTTGGAAATGGGGCTAGGAGGAAGTTGGACCCAACTATACCAATAGTTTAACAACTTATGGATGCCACCAAGATCCTTCTTGTTTCGAGGCTCACTCCTTCTTCATGTCGCTCCATTAGAGAGTCACAAAGCTGACTTGAGATTATTGTATTTCTGCCCCTTTGGAGGTAGTGCAGTGCAGTGCAGAGGCAACTCATGGGTCTTTAGTGGCCCTTAGATGGTGAGAGTAAGGCAGAGAATTGCTGAAATTGCCTCTTCCCACTCCACCCTCTTCAGTTCTTTTTAAGATCTCTGATTCAGGATTAGCCAAATCATCCCCAGGTAATATTCTCAACTGAGAAGCTAAAGAGAGAAAAAAGGGGAGGGAGGAGTTAAGAAAAAAAAATCTCATCAAATAATGTGCGGCAATGACTTACGAACATTTCATTTGCTGTAAGATTGGCCTTTCTGAAAACTGATTCAGCTTGAGAGACCTAAGTGGCTTGTATCACCCATGATATATTCATGGTCAATATGTGTGTTATATTTGTGTGTGAATATGTTTAAAGTAGAAAAATTAGCTTTGAGTACAAGAGAAAGAAATAAGTTCCCTTCTCCCACTGCAACAGATTGTTTGTGTTATTTGTTTGTGGCATTTCGGCAATACAATTTAGAGCTTGGGAGGAAATGTTGCTGTTAAAATAAACATAAATCAGAAATTCTGATAGGTCTACTGCATTATGAAAACTGCTAAGGTACCAATGGTTAATTTTGTGCAAAGTAGTGTAAAAAAATCTTATTGAAATTTTACATTCTCAAAGTTTTAGATCAGATCTTAGTTCAAGCTTGTGCAAGGCTTGACAGGTTTTTATTTAGAGGAGCCACAGCTCAGGGCTTCAGAATATGATCGGGCACCTTCTGGGGCCACATTGCCAATCCCATGACTGGTAGATCCTGATCTGTCTTCCTTAGTCAAAAATGTATGTGTGTGCATGGGCCTGTGTGGTAAACGAACTGCAAACTCTTACAGCTATGTTATCTTTGATTGAAAAGATCCAAATCTTTTAACAGCTTTACTTTTCCATCCAACTATGGAGCTTTCTAGTTCATCTTGAGCAAATCTTGTACCTATCTCCATCTCATGGACTGGAAACGGCTATCAACCTTGCAGCTGCCTCCTTTGACACCTTGGTGAGAATGAATATAAAGACGATTCATACAAGGCCAGGTCTAGAATTTTTTTGGTTTACACACCCACATGCAAAAGGCAAGGACTCTTGGCTGGTACTCAGCTTATCACTTCCTCTTCCCAGCATGTGAGACAGATGTAACTTTTGAAGAGAAAACATGGGAGGCCTTTTGCCTGCAGCTTGAGCTTACTATCTTGCAGTTAGTGAACCACTTCAGCTCTTTTAAAGAGACTTGTGGCACTTTAAAAAAAATCAGCACTTGTAGGAGCATTGAAGTTGTCCAGCTGCTTCATCAGTTGTATAGAGTCCCCCTCAGGGGTAAAAATCTATAGTTATTCAGCATTTTGTGAGGAAGATCCTCTGTTCTCCTCCTCCTTCAATTTTTTTAATCACACACACACACACCTCTCATTTTCCTGACAACAGCAACCATGTGAGGTGGGATGGGCTGAGAGAGAGTGACTGGCCTCAGCAACTCTGACTGAGATGGGTAAGCAGGGAACCCAATTCATAATCCTCCCACCTGCCTTATTTTTTTTTATTTTAAGTGCCACTGGTATTAATACAGATATCCGTCACCTTAGGATTTTTTTTGAATCTTTTTTTATTCCTTCTTTCTAATTTTTATAAATAATGCAAGGTGGTGAAAAATACCTAATACTCTTTCTTCCTCCTGTTTTCCTCCTAACAACAGTCCTGTGAAGTGGGCTGGGCTGAGAGAAAGTGACTGGCCCAAACTCACTCAGCTGGTAACAGGATTAGAACTCATGGTCTCCTGCCTTCTAAATCTGGTGTTTTAACCATTAGACCAAATAAGGCCCAAAATGAGGGATGCTCTGTGCTGTCTGGAGCTCCCACACGCTCAGTTCCCCTCCTACTTGGTCCTGTAGTGAATTGCTGCAAAAAAAACCAAAAAACAACAACCTGCAGAACAGGTTTTGTCAGGTTTTTTTACCCAGTGCAAGAGCAATGGTAGTGTAAATGAAGCACATGGGGACTGCTTCCAAACCAACTCCCTCAACACTGTTTCTGCTTTAGTTTCATTGTTCATTCAAATGATCATGCTCACCAGTGATGGGCCGTTTTCCTTCTCAAATTGCAAAAAATGGAGGGCAAGGGAGAGCATTGACCATAAGGCAATATGTAAATGTTTCTTACCTATTCACCTGGTGGCCAATGTGATTTACCCTGGGGGCAAGTGTCAGTTTACAAGCTTGCTTGAATGAGAGCTCTGACATTTTCCTGGACAGAGAGTGAAAGAGTAAAGAGTGAAAAAGAAAAAGTCTGGATAGTGCTAAGCCCAGAGGTGTTCCTTCGATTAAACCTTCAGCACTACAGCTTATGAGTTAAATCTGAAGTCCTTGAGTCTTTTCCTGCAATCTTGTTTTTCATCTTGGTTTCAGCATAGCCAAGTCAAGAGGAAGAATATGTTCCAGTCAACTTAAATTGGAACAGTTTCACAAAGTTATAGATATATTTAACAAAAGGTGGTTGCTGGGCTATAAACATAGGGCAGAGGGTTAATGACAAAACTGGAACTTGCCTGAACTTGGGAGATGACTGATATCATTCATAGGCCAGGAAAAGACAACTGGCTGGGAAACAAGCTACCAGTAAGGGACCACATAGATGGAAGGCTCAGCCAGTATTCTTAGGAAGCGTTAAAACAAGGCTTGCAACTATGGTTCTCTGGATGTGGCTGAAATATAGTTCCCAGAGCACCACCAGGCATGGAGTAATCATGAAGCATGTTGGGAAATGCAGTTTCCTCCTTTCTGCAGGGCCACGTTCTCCCCACTACTCTCCCCACTAGAGAATAAGCTAGTATGTAACCCTCGTGGCAGCCATTCTTCCAGGTTGGACTGCAGCTCCCAGCGTCTTAGCCTTTATCCATGTTGTGAGAGTGGACTTTTAATAACTTGGGGAGGCATAAGGTTGAAGAATACTGCCCAAAGGTTACCAGGCATTGGAGAACCTTCTTACATATGTACCAATCTCCGTGGCATTTCTAGGAGACCTTCTGAGCCTTTCTCATTCAGGCTTGGCCAAGGCAGCTTGAAATAAAAGCACAAGAAGACCACAGCATCTGAATGACTATAGGGAAATGGTGGATTTTCTTTTCTTTTTTGTGGTTGTTGTATCCAGATACTGGCTGGTTTGTGCAGTATAAGACATCTGGATGTGTCTCAGTCCCTCTTCCTTGAATCAGGCAGGATTTGGGAGTTAATAGTGACTAGGTTCTTATATTATAATGTGGCAAGATCTCCCATAAACAAGGCAGCCTCCCTTCTTTCATACCCAGGATGAAGTCTCTTCCCTGTTCCCACCCTGAACGTGTACAACTAAAAACATCAGAATTAAGCTTCCTGCTCAGAGAAGAAAACTCTTTGCATCTAAATTGGCAAACCAAAAATCCCTCGGATTGATTAACAAAGCAATCCTTTGCCCTCAAAGGCAGACTGATGATTATCAATTTAATTTTATTCTTCCTTATTGCATTTGCAACTTGGCTCCCATGCAGTGACCTGCGGGCTCCCACGGCAAACAGATACTCCTTCTCTCTTCCAAGAGCTGCTGGCTGTGAACGCCAAAGGAATCTCTGCTGCAGCCGCGACTCCTTTGTGTGGCCTGGCTTCTGACGCAAGCAGCACGTCTATGGGAGCCCAGCTGCAGCGTCCAGAGCCTGGGCTGTGAGGTCCCGATGGTGCTGTTTGCTGCCTTCGCATTGGGAGGAGGGCGGTGAGCTCATGCGGCAAAAATGTCCCCTTCCATTGGGGGAACTGCTCCAGGGCTGAGAATGAATACATTTGTTTCTGAAAGCAGAAACCATCTATGCCCAGTTGCAACACCCTGACTGTGTTTCCAATTAATCTACCAAATCTATCCTCTATCCTCCTCCTCTTTAAAAGGAAACCATTTTGTTTTATAGCATGGAGAGGTGCTGGCATAGGATCAGCTTTGGAATGCACACAAGCTTGGCAAGAGTGGGTCGAAACGGCCTCGACATGTTGGATCTGCACAGCCTTGTGAGGGTTTTAGCAGGATGTGCGTCATCACAGCACCCTTTGGCAAAGAGCATGGCAGGGTGGGCAGCACTGAGGCCCGCATGTGCCAACAGCAAAGCTTGGCATCCTCCACCTGCTTGCCCCAGGAAAAGCTGAGGCCGTAGACTTTTGATGCAAAAAATCCCAGGAAGAATCCAGAGAAGAGAAAAGTGTGCATTTTTAAAAAAATTCCCCTCTTCGATATACTGTATAAAAGCTAAACTTTGGCTGAGCTGCTTTTGGGAGTGGGGGTGGAGGTTCCTGCAAACATTTATTCCACTGTAGGTTGTTTTTTTTTTAAATTTATTTTGCTGGCACAGTTGTGGAGTTCTGTGGCCTTAACATCTGTAGATGCTTGGAATCCTATGTTCCCAAAACGAGAGCTTTGGGTTAAGGAGTTCATTCACTCCTTTGCAACACACAGTGTAACTTTGGGGCATTCAGATTGTCTGAGCCAGTCACACTGCTCTGTCCCCACCAAGAGCAACCAACTGGGGCAGAGCTAGAGCAGAGAATGAATATGTGATGGTATGGGGGCAATACCAGGGCCCTGAGAAGAAGCACCCAGAATTTTGGAAGCTGCATTCTAATTTAGTGCATTGGGAATCCAGAACTAGTTATCCAGAAATGCAGAGGGCTTAGAATACTCAAGCAAGATTGGTGAACTTCACAATGCTGTGAGGATAAATTGGGAGAGGGTTATATTGTGTATGCATATAATGGTTGTGGGTGTATACCAAATAAATTACACTCACGTTGAATCAGTCAGAAAAGAATGTTCTCTGTGCTGCAGTAGCCCACCTATGGGTATTCAGTGATTTATTATGGTCTGTATTTTGCATAGGCTGTTCTATTTATGCATCTGCTTTTTGTTTCAAGTGTTATCTGTTTAAGGGTAGGTTTAGTTTCATTTAATCCATTTTAAAATTAAGAATGAAGTAAAGTGCATTTTTTTCAAGCAAATATAAATATCAGCAAATATAAATATAATATATTATATTTATAAGTGTGTATTTAGAGAAAAGGTAGATTTGAAGAGACGTATTTAAATATAATTTGGGAGGCTTGGGGTTTTCTTAACACAAATTATGAATGACATATGATTGGGCATGGAGTGTAGTCCATTAGCCAGGTTGAAGAAGGCTATGGCAAAATTTCTAAGCCACCATGCAGTAGGCAAGGTCTCTTATATTGCTACCTTTATTGCTATTTAACTCCATCTCATGTTCCTCTCATTATTTATCTTGCTTTATGGAACAACTGAAAAGTCTGAACAAGAGTCACAGAGGGCCTGCGAGGAATGTGTCTGATTCAGTGCTTCTGATGTGGGATAAGGCCTTTTCGTTGCATCGTGAAGTGCCCCTCCAAATGTTACGCACACATACATGCACAATGATTGGAGCTAATGCTTTCATCTCTAATTTTCTTTTCTTGGGTTTATTTACTTTATGGAATTGCAGGTCTGCCCAACTCAAACTGTATGACTCTGGGTGGCATTCAACAAAAATGCAGTTAAGGAATTTCACCTGATGAGATTCAGAAGACATGCCTTTTTGGCTGTGATTCCTGCCCTCTGGAACATCACCCCCTCACCCCACATGCTCCATCCTAACTAGACTTCCAAAGAACCCTTAAATACAGTTCTTCCAACAACTTTTCCCCAAAGCATGGGGAGCCTGCAAAGCATGGGGGATTCTCCCACAAACTTGGTTCAATTTTTAAAAATGTATATGTAATTGTTTTAATGGCTGTTAAATTGTTTTAATTGCTGCCCAGAATCATGTTCAGTGAGATGAATGGCTATATATATGTTTGCTAAATAAATAAAACAAGCCATAAACGGGGGGGCGGGGGGCGGGAATAGCCATATAATATTCAACCACCATCACCACCAGAGATTGAAAATATAAAGTGTTGACCGAACATGATAATTAAAGAACCAAATGGGAACTCCACTCAGCTGGATCTAAATGCTTAATTGCATGTTTCACAGTTATTAAAGAAGTGGAATTGAAATTGCTGCTCATTTCCAGTGAAATAGAGGAGTTTACTTTTGGGTTTAGTTCTTAAATTTAAAAGAACCTTTTTTTAAAAAATCAAGCTGTGTTGATAACAATTATCTAAGATACTATAGTATCAGAGACACACACACATGCACACCCCAACTTAAATATACTGCTGGCAACTCATGAACAGGTGGCCATGTTCGACCCAAAACATTACTCTCTGTGTAAACTCATAAATTGTCCCCCACCCTTCCCCTTGTTTCCTGTGTTATATTGGGCCACAAGAAGAACTCAGAAACTTGCATGTATTTCTGAATCTGAAGCTGCTCAACCAAAGTTCCCATTCAGCTTTTCTTTCCCATCACCCAATATGGCTGTAATTATATTTGAAATGATTTTGCCTGTGTTATAGATAGCTGTGGGTGCAAATTGAATGGCACAGATACTTCCTTTCCCTTGGTCCCTTGATTTTGTCATACGCACAGCTGTTTCAGAAAGAGAGCAAGAAAGAGAGAGACAGAGACAGAGAGGGAGAGAGGGAGAGAGAGAGAGAGAGAGAGAGAGAAAAGCCCAAGCTTGCAAGTAGAGCTTTAGTTCAACTGGACCCCTGTCAGCTAAACAAACCAGCAAACCAAGGACCCATTCACTGGGGTGGGGATTTCATATCTCAATGCCAAATAAAACCTCCCCCTGCTGCCTCCCTCCACTGCAGCTGCAGGATGCTTGCAGGCCAACCTTCTCAGAAAGCAACTGCTGGCAGTTGGCTTTCTTTTTTGTGGGGGGGGGGACTTCCCTAACCCTTGCTCTCCAAGGAATGGATCTCCAACTTAAAGCAAAGTTCATAAAAAGCTCAGGAGAAGAGCAGGCTGTATTTAATTTCAAGAAACCCATGTTGTTTTCTTGTGCGCTCTCTTTTTTATTAATTAATTAATTAATTTGTTTGTTTGTTTGTTCCTTCCCCCCACCCATGCTTGTGGAAGCGCTTCTCCAGGGTGAATGGGTTGTGAAAGCCAGCTCGAGTCTTTGTGACTTGAATCTGGACATTTTGTCCATCTCTTGGTGTTGTTTTCTGTGCAAACAAGGATTGAAATTAGATCTGGAATAGTGTTGGGGGGGGAGCATTCCTTCTGGGTGGAGAGAGCTCTCCCAGCGCCAGAGCAAATTCAAAGGATCTCATGGAAAACGATGTCATCTGGCATCACTCCTCCCAAGCAAGTACTGGGCCTCACCCTTGCTTTGCATCACGGAGAAAATGGAAGAGGATGAGGGGAGGCGCCCTTGATACGGGCAGACAGGGCATCAGTGGCTTGCCAGATGGGTGTCCCTTTGGACTCGCAGGCAGGCCTCTCATCAGAAATCTGCCTTTGCACCCCTGCCCAACAAGCAAGCCCCTCTGTTGGATCTAACGTATTCTGTAATCTCCTTTGCAGCAGAGATGCCGTGCCTTGGTCTGGCTCCAAGAATAGCCCCGAGCCGTTGAATGGCCAAAGCAAAGACTAAACTTAGTGTAACTCAACTGAAATGAAATAATTAGTTTAATAATTAAGTATTTATTAAGCCCACTCCTGCACATTTCAAAATATGAAGGGAAGGGGAGAAGAGCACATGTTGTCCTTTGAAGGCAGGGCTGTATATCACCTTGCAGGCAGCATCATTTGAGGATCTCAGGCTACTTTTTCACAAAACACTGTTCCAGGGTCTCAGCAGGGGAAGGATGATTGATCTTATCTGGGCTAGGAAACTTAGTGAGGTTGTGCCTGGTTAATTCTTGGAAGGGAGACCGTTAGGATATGCAGATGAGAAACTGGGGGGGGGGAAGTCCAGAAAAAGACAGTGTTTCTATCAGAGGTGTCAAACTAGTGTCCCATGGGCCAGATGTGTCACACACAGGCCACACTCACCCCAGGTCCATGAAGTAAAAAACATTGTGATATGTCACGTGACGGCAACGTGACGCTGTGAGTTTGACAGCCATGATCTGTATACTATCACCACAAACACTGAATAGCTGTAGCCATGTGGTCCTTTGCAATTAAGAGCGACTCAAGGATATCACTGTCTTTATTCTTTTGGTGCAATATAGTAAACTTGGGAAGAAGAGTGATTTGCTCATAACTATCCAGCAGTTTTCTTAATAAGCAGAGAAGGTTGCTGAGATTCCAAGTTTAAGTTGGCAGCTCTAACCACATGCATGGATGATAGGCTCCAAGTGGAAATAATCATTGTGTTTGTGTGCTTGCAGAAAATGATGTTAAACTTTCTGTAGAGCATTGACTCCCTTGAAAAATGGAAGGATCCACTAACGACTCTTGTGGTAATCTATTATGAAGATCACACCCCATTTTTTTCTGCTATTAAATTATCGCTATCCTTTTTCTGCTTGAGAAGAGATGGGATGTCTCCATCAGAACGGAGCATCATGGTAGCCACTTTCATTTTGTCAAACTCTCCCCCAACTACAATCCATTGGGTCCAATCTCTTTTAATTTCTAATTAGAAAGAAAAGGCTGAGTCTTTTTTCTCTGGAAGCTAGATTTACTTGGTCAGTTTTCCAATTGGATTAGATCCTTTGGGACTGATATCCTATATGTATGAAATAAGTGTATGGGTGTGCATGCTTTTCTGTTCCTAGTTTATAAATACTATTTATTTGTTGTTACATAATTGAAAATGAAGCCTTCTTCAATTTATTAATCTCTTTGAGGGAGGTAAGGGAGTCAGGAGTTGAACCCTCCAAGAAAAAAGAAATTGGTTTTATGGGCAGATAAAAATGGGATTTGTGTTTTGTCTACATTGCATGCCCTGTTATAGACAACCACATACTTCCTCCTCCCTTATGTATCAGTGGAGGCAAAGTGGTTGTGAATTACATGAAAATAATAAGAGGCAAGGAATGGAGAGCCTCGGGGATGACCCCGAGAAACTTGACTCACAAAATATTTTTGGGAAAAGAAGATGCAATGAAGAGAAGGTGCAATGAAGAGAAGGTGCAACGTTTGCACAAGAAAGCTCAGTGGCAACCAACCACCTCTCCTGGTTTGGATTAGAGGCCACATTTATCCAAATTTAAATAGATAGTAATATATTTGTAGTGAATATGGCAGTAGTAAATAAATACTACAGGTGAAGAATATATCTTACCTTCTGCTTATCAATCCACTGAGAGAAACAAACTACTGGACTAAAATTGGCCTTGGCAGGATTCAACCGGGCTATATTTACAGAGGTATCTCTGTTTCGATATCGCTTTGACCAGCTCAGGGAATTTTGCCATTTTGATATTTTGACATTAAGGATCTTTTCGCATTGCTCATTGTGGCTCCTTCTGAACAGAACATTTTGGCCCAGTTGGCAAGGAACGGTACCCACTGGCCTCAGATGGAAAAGCACAGATGGCGGCAGTCTTCTCAAAATGGGTGGTGGTGGTAGGGTGTCAATTCCGTTGATCGAATGTTGCAATCATTTTCCTCTTTGGCAAAGACTTTAGTGAGGGTTTTTTTTTTTTAAAAAAATATTATTATTAACATTGTCTTCTGCGTGCTGAAGAACTGAATCCAAGAACAAGTTGAAGGGGAGGTGATTGAACTCTCTGTAACGTACTTGATTCCAGAGGCTGTCATCTGTGGATTTGCCAAATTCTAGACTCTTGCTGACTCTGGATGCTATCTGAAAAGGGTCTCACCCATTCCATAAAAGAGAAGCTTGGAATCTCTTTCCCCTACCCCCCACCCCAATGATTTACATATCAGGATGATCAGCACCTTCAGCTCTAGGTATAATTTGGCTGGGGTGGGGGAGAGGGGGCTGAAATAAGAAAGCTTTGTCATCACCATAAAGAATGGGAAGTCAGAAATCTTTGCTGATTTATTGCAAAGCCCAATTCTACCCCTCCTTGTCTTTGCAATCTCCAAAGAGCTGATTTTATTTCACTTGGTCCCAGAGGGAGAGGACAACATTCAGCCTGATGTACGTGAGTTATGTTGCATCATGCTACTGATGCAAGGAGTCAGTCTTAAGGGGCTGTGTAAATCTGTTTTACACCGGAAGCCACACATTGATCATTTCATTGGCACCCAGTCACTCTGGGGAGAGAGTTTAGTACTATATAGGCAATCTTGGTTTACCATGAGAGGTCCCTTCCCCAAGGAAAAAATGGGTTAAGGAATTATTATTATTTTATATTCACCATTATCTATCCAATAGCTAACATTTTTAAGGCAAATTACTATTTTTTTAAAAAAAGAGTAAAATGAGGAAAGGATAACATGCAGTTAGGAAATAAACACCATTTTTAAAGGAAAAAAAATTCCCATGTGTATCAGGTATCAAACTAAAGTGAGTAGAAAATTATGGCATTGCCCTGGAGAAAAGAGCCAGAAAGACATTAACTGAGGCACCAGGCCTGGGCCATTAGAGAAGATGTTTCATAAATTTCTGCCCATATACAAAAAAACTCTTCTATGTAACTGCTTACCTTCCTTAACTAGGCAGAGCAAGTCCAATAAAGAAGTGTTTCTTGAGATGCTAGTTTGCACTAAACCAGAGATCATTCAGCAGGTTCTGACCAGTTCTGGAGAACCGGTGGCAGAAATTCTGAGTAGTTTGGAGAACCGGCAGATACCCCCTGTGACTGGAGATTTGACAGTATCCCGTCCCTGTCACCCATCAAGCCAGCCCACAGAACCGGTAGTAAAAAAGTTTGAATCCCACCACTGTACTAAACCATGGGTAGTGGAGATATTTGTTAGATTGCCAACAAGTGAATATATTGATCCCATCGGGGTGCCCGTGCAGATAAAGGGACTATAGGTAGTAGGTTCCAAATTTTTGTTACAAAGTAAAAAAGAGATCCCTGGAACTCATCAGAATTGATGTAGAGGATTGGGTTTGGATCTCACACATGGAGTATCAGGATTAAAAATCAGCAAAGAAATCCATGCTCCCATAACAAAGGTGTGACCGAGAAGATTTCAGCTCAGCTGTGTCTCTGCACTAAGATTAGATCAAGTTCATCTTGAGTCACTGATCAAGCAACATTGTATTGCTTCTCCAGATCCTTTCTTCCAAATCCAGTGAAGCTGTAACTTAATCCACCCCACCTCCTCCATCTTCATTTACAGGCCTGACCACAATTATCTAGTGATCTCCAATTCACCTTCTGTCCACCCGCTGCTTTAAAAAGTTTGTTTTGGGTTGTTTTGGTGTAATCCTGCCAATTTTTATTATTCAGATGTAATGTTGATCTTACAGGGCTGATTCTTACTCTTTGGAAAGCACAGCCAAGACACATACACCAAACAGTCCTCCTCCTCCCCCAGCCCTCCTCCCCCTCCTCCTCTTGCTTTTCACGAGGCCCCATTGACGTTGGAGAACTGCTGGCGTCACTAGCTCTGCCCCGAAATGGCATCTCCCCAAGGGGGCCTCCAGCCAAGGACTCTGTTGAGGAAACCTCCCAGAGCTTCAAACGAGGAAAAAAGTAGAAGCTGAGGAAGGGGGTGGCCTGGTGGGAGAGTTGGTTTATTGGGGGGGAGGGGAGAGAAGGAATCCAGCCTCAGTTTTTCTTGATCTATCCAGAGATCATTAACGAGAAAAAAATATACCATTTGCCTGTAGAGTTGTTTGTTGCAAAAGGAAGCAACTAAAAATACCTGCTAGACTTGAGATTGCAGAGCTGGCTCTGTTTAGCAAACAATTCCTGTAGATAGACAGAGATAAATACAATAAATAGTAACTCTGGTGGGTTGTTGTTGTTTTTTTGGTGGTGGTTGTCTTTGACAATGTCTGCATTTTCTACACGAAACCATAATCCTGAATGGGTGGGTGAGATAAAATCTTCCACATTGCTCAAATTTTCTTTTCCCTCCTCAAATCACCCCCACCTTGCAAAAAAGAAAAGAGGCTAGTTGGAGATGTTGACCCAGAGATGGTATTCAGCAGGTTCTGACCAGTTCTGGAGAACTGGTAGTGGATATTTTGAGTAGTTCGGAGAACCGGCAAATGCCACTTCTGACTGGAGAGTTTACAGTATCTTTCCCCTGCTACGCCCACCAAGCTACGCCCACAGAACCGGTTGTAAAAAAAATTTGAATCCCACCACTGTGTTGACCCCACATTCTAAATCTGGGACACAAGTAAGAAAGGCCAACCAGTTTTACAAATCCCTTCAATCCCTGATTAAACCTCTTGTGGAAAATTATTTCTTCAAGAAGCCCCAAAAGAAGATAGAGAAAGATCTCAAAACACAGTGAAAAAAGTAAGCTGAATGTCAGCATTATAACATTTTTTTTCTGGATTGGGCGTAGAACTTGTTTGAGGTGAATCTCGGAGCTGTTCCATAAAGGTTTAAATGCTAATCTAGTTTTTCCTCCCTATCCAGGTTATAATTCCAGGAGTCCAGAGCTGACATGGCCAGTATAAATTGGGCCAGATTCTGAAAGGTTGTAGTCTCCACAAGACTATAGATTCTCCAGAGACTAAACCAGTTCGAGAATGTAATAGGCATGAAACACTTTTAAAAAAAAAATTCCAGGACTGTACAGTCTGGAGGACTACTGTATAGTCCTCAACTTACAACAGTTCATTTAGTGGCCGTTCAAAGTTAACAATGCCCCTGAAAAAAGTGACATGCTGTTTTCCACTCGACCGTTGCAGCATCAGACTTCAGATGCTTGGCGGTTGCAGTGTCCCAGGAGGTCACGGGATCGATCCCCTTTTGCGACCTTCTGACGAGCACAGTCAATGGGGAGGCCCGATTCACTTAACAGCTATTTTACCACCTTCACAACAGTGGTGATTCCCTTAACAACCGTGACACGAAAGGTCATAAAATGGGGCAAAATCTCCCCTAAGAAATATCTCACTTAACAACAGAAATTTGGGGCTCAATTGCAGTCAGAAGTCAAGGACTGTCGTTATCTCTTTTCATCGCTCTTTTAAATAATCTTGATTTTTAATGTAACAATTGCCCTTGCTGTCGTCAAGGTACATTTTCCCCATCATAATCTGCACACAGTGTGCATTCTTTTGAATCCAATTTGAAAAGGGAAAGAATGGCCTCTTGAACTTTGCATGCTGCCTAGTGGGTTTCGTTTGGTTTGCGTGGACTGTGACAGGCCTCTGGTTATATTGTGCTTAAATTGTACGCCTGCTGTGTTTTTGTTTTTTTGTTTTCTGGCAGGATTGGTGAGGTCCCAGGCTCCATGCCTAACCCTAACATGAATTGCCCTGTTACTTTGAAAAGAGAAGGTAGGTGGAAGGAATGGCCTCCGGAATTGTGCAAGAAACCCTTCCTTGATATTCGACTGAGGAGTAACTATACACCATCCAAGAGACTAAGCATCTCCACCTCAAGCTGGGAATTCCCTGAGGGCTTTCCTTCTCAACACACTAGAATGAGAAACTGTAGTATTGCCAAGTCCTGGTACTTAGCATTAGACATTTTCCTGCTTTCTGCTCTAGGAAGGTGCCTTACCCAAGTCAGGCTGCTTGCTCCTCCTTGCTTACTCCTGTTTTAACATCAGATTTCTGGCATTTCAGACAGGAGGACCTTGCATGGTTGTCTGAAGACTGAAGAAGGATCATCCTAAAAGTCAATGTGCTGCTTGTGAATATAGCAGTAGCATTTAGACTTGCCCATGTTTTCCTGAAAATAAGACTGGGTCTTATATTTTTTTGGCTACCAAAAAAGATACCAGGTCTTATTTTCGGGAGGGGGGGTTCCACTGACTCACCTTACTTGCGCGCATCATCCCTGGCCTCCTGTTTGTTGTCAGGGGCTTTCAGGAAGCTGGATTGATCTGGAGCTCTGTTATTGGCTGCAGAAACCTTCAGGAAAGCCTTGCTAGTTGCAGAAGAAATGGGCCAGGAAGGCAGATGTCGGGGTGTGCGAGGCCTGGCTGAAGGGAAGTAGTATGGCAGTTCCGTCGCCCACCCCCTCGCTTAATTTTGCACCCTGGAGAGGATGGGTAGGGGGTCTTAAGTAGGGCTTATTTTGGGGGGTAGGGCTTATATTGGATGTACGTGTAAAAATCAAGATCGGACTTACTTTCGGGGTAGGTTGTATTTTTGGGGAAACGCAGTATATAGTGTCCTATAGCCCTCTATAAATGATTTACAGAGCCAGCCTACTGCCCCCCAAAATCCGGGCTCTTATTTTAGCCACTTCGCAATGATGGAAAGCTGAGTCAACCTTGAGCCGATCAGGATTGAACTCCAAGCAGTGAGCTGAATTAGCTTGCAATACTGCATTCTAACCACTGCACCAGAAGGGTTTCTATGTATATGCATGCAGACAGTCTGTGGTCCTTCTCTTACTTGTCCAACTCTGATTGTGTTGTCACACAAGAGTGTTTGTAGGATGGTGGCGGGGGTTTCTCTCAAAGTCTGCAGCCAACCTTAGCTAATTGGAAACTTTTAGTCAAGTGATTTTGTTGATACACATTCATGCATGCCTATATGTTACACACACAGAAAGAAACATACACACAGGCACAGGCACACACACACACACACACACATATGGACAGTACATACATATATGCATACGTTCCTTCCTCTTGATTCCCCAGACTTCTTTCAGTCTGGTTTTTGATTTGGTACACCTATGCATTAACTGCTTTTCTCTCTGAAGACATCTGAAACTATTTTCCTAACTGAAAGAACAATAGAACAGTTAAAGCATAAAGTAGCACCCAATCATCATAAAAAGCAAACAATTAAAACCCATGGAGGAGAAAACGAGGTTGTAAACAGCAAGCTAAATTAAACATTAGGCACGGTGTTTTAGCTGGAAAGAAAAAAAATTTTTTCCCCAGTGAGCAAGCAAATGCTTTCAAGAAAAGGAGCTTGAAGGGGGAGAAAAAACCCTATTCCCTTGTATTAAAAGTGGAGTACAGACTGTTGCCTTTGAATAATATGTATTGTAGCCTCCAAAACCTCATTAGAGGAGATTTCCAAATTGGGACCTTTAATATGATAGAGAGCAGAATGATGAATACACAGGGAGCAACAATTATGACCAAATGCAAAAATGTGGTGTACTTCAACATTTTGATGCAGCTCCTGGTCCACACTGTTGACTTAATCTGTCTGATGGTTTATCCTTCAGATAAAACAGAAATGGGAAAGTATTGTAATCTGAACTAGAAACTAGAATGTTTAAATTGCCCTGTGAAATGACGTTAGCCAATTCTAAAAATAGTCTTATGTAGCCTTTATTGCAATAAGCTGACATGGTTATCTCGCTGGAGTAAGATTGACAGCGTGCTTCGTCATATCATGCAATAAATAGAAGTCTTTGCCCTGGAACTTTGCAACATTTGTCTTTCCCAGATGGAAATCAGTTGTGTATGTTTTGTAAATCTCTTCCTCACTCCCAATGCCAGTCTCTTCACCAGATTTTAAATCGCGTTTACATTATAGTGTTTGCCACATCTTAGCAGTAGGTTTTATGTGAAAACTAACAGTTTAGTGTTTAAGCCAGGGGTGTCACGGCAGTGTCACGTGACATATCAGGACTTTTTCGCCTTTTTCTAAACCCGGTATGGGCGTGGCCAGCAAGTGACACATCCGGCCCATGGGCTGGGAGTTTTGACAGCCCTGGCTTAAGCCAAACTCCAGCGTAAATTCATTAACTTAAACGGGTGGGATTCTGGAGTAGGGTAAGTAGAAGATTGCAGCCCCAGCAAAGTAGGGGTGCATGAGAGAGACAGAAAGCAGAAGAGCAAGTGCAAGCTCATTGCTTTGATGATGCATTTGAGAAAAAATAAAATAAAATTCTCAAAGCTTGGCAAGCCAAGAGAAGTCCCTGGCAGAAACCACTGTATTTAGCTATGGTTGTTGGAGATGTAGCAACAGGAGCTGGAGGCAAAAGAGATTGCCTTCCCCACCCTACTTTGAGTATTTTCTAGTCATAGCTCCACCATCAAGGTACAGCTTCCACCAATAAGCTGTCAAACATGTGGCAATAAGGTGTAGAAATCACCAAGGATGGGCCAGTGAGTACCTGGTGCCAAATGAGAGACCAGATAAGTTCAAAGCTTCCCCCTGTTCACTTTCTTTGATTAAGCAAAACTCTTAATCAGAAAGAATGCCTGCAGTTGGCCATCCTTTCGTGTTGCACAGAAGCGTTCAGCAAATGATGAGCTTTTTCAAAGATACACTTTATTGGATTGACTTTGATCTGGGTGGGAACTTCCTCAGCATTCCAACAACCTCACTGAGTAAGTTTTCTGTGGAGGTTTCTTGATGTAGCTATTAGCAGAACTTCAACCTGTGCTCTGTTGTTATTGATTTTCTGTTTGAACATCTGTAAGAAGAAAGATGTAACGAAAGGTGCGAACTGTTTTGAACCACATGAAGAAACAGAATTGCTTTTGTGAGTGAGGGAAGAGTTGGCAATCAATGGAGTTCTAGATTGCATCCATGAATCACCTAAGTGTCCCCTCTCAACCCAGCCTGTACAAGTTGTCATTTTTCTCCCCCCATTGTAGAAAGTGACTTCTCAATGTTCGGTAAGTCATAAGATCTTAGAGTAAGTCTTTGGAATTTGTTCTTGTTCCACATCACATTGCAAACGTCAATTTTGTTTGTGTGGGCTTTCAGGGGTACTTACTGCCCTTGGTTACTCCTCAGAAGGCATTCTTTGGGATTGCTCCCATATTTCTTTGGAATTCTCACATAAAGCTCCAAGCAAAAGGAAAGTTTTTATTTCATAAGTGTGTGTGTGTGTTTGTGTATGTGAGAGAGGGGGGGGGGGAGAGAGAGAGAGCATGCTTGTGGTTTCAATCTATCTGGATGTTATTTTGGTGGTTAGTTGTTGGTGTTAAGTTATGTTTTGACGATTGATTTAATTAAATGTTGGCCCTTATCCTCAGCCTCCAGTGGCAGGGTGGGCTAAAACACTCAAAATAAATGCAACTGAACTAATCCCCTCCCCCTCCACCAACGGGAGAGATTGCCATCCCTGTTTGGTATTTCCTATTCTCTGGGACCAATGGGGCAACAGCTGTCTCTGTAAGCGGTTCCCAGACAGGGCTGTAACTCATGATTTCTTGGAACAAGGCTTATGTTACACTTTGGAGAAGCATGGATAGATACACCCATCACAGCTGCCCCTTGAAGGCTAGTGCCAACTAGCCAAAACGCAGCAGAATTCTTAGGAGTGCATCTGAAGAAGGACATGCTTGTGTTTTAAAGCTGAAAATGTTCTGGACGGAAGAGAAGAAGCAGGCCACGGAGAAAGCCCTCCATGAGGTGGCTGTGGGATGGGGAGGGGGTGAAAGGAGGTAGCCTGTCACTTGGAGAGAATGATAGGGACCTCTGCAGTTGAGAGAAGGGAGAGCCCTCTGCCTCCATCAGAGGATACATCTGTTCTTTCCATCCTTTCTAGCAGTGACTTGCCTGCAAATGTCGACCTCAAATGCACAGGGCCCAGAAAAGGAGGGGCAGATTTGCACTATGCTGTGGGCTAACACATAGAACCAGAACATCCTTCTGGAGACATTTTGGCTTAGTGAGTGTGTGTCTAATGCAACTCTGCCCAGTGACCTGACATTTGTCCAAATCAAGTTTTAAAAGGTACACATTTCGAGCTTTGGTGTTGCAGGAGTGTATGCTGTGGATGGTTTTCCCCTGTGATCTAGGATTCAGTTACAAAAAAGGAACGGCTGGTAAACTTCATTAAGCTGCAAATCTTCTGGATCTATTTTCCTCTGGTTTTCCTCTCTGTTGTTTATTAGTCATTTATCTGTTTTCTTTAAAATTTATATTTGGGTGCATGGGACAAAAAGTATCCTCGGGGCAGATAGAAACAATGTAGCAGAGAAAATGTATCATATACAACCCCCCCCCCCAATAAAACATTGGTATGGTTTTAATTTATTTAATCTAAAAACATTAAGAACAGGTTCAGAGCAACAGAACTCAGCAGGAGGCAGGGCTAATTAAAATGTTAACCTTGCCTGGCAACACAAATGCTAGACAAGATAAAAAACCATTTGCTTTCATCTTAAAGAGGTAGCCCAGCTTATTCCCAACCCGATGTTCTCCAGATGTGACACAATTGTAGTTCCCAGAATTCCCAGGCAGAATGGCTTGACTATATTGCTCGAGGAATTACAGGGTTTGTTTCTCTTTCTATCGCATCTTGAGGAACTAGGCTGGAGAAGTCTAATCTGTCTGGCCAGCCATTTCTATAAAAAGGTCAGTACATGTTGAATTTGTTTCCAGATGTTTTGTATCTACATCTTGTAAGGTAGTGTAAAATTCACTCCCCCTTTTAGCTCAGGCATGAGTGGAATTCCTGCTTTGTTTTATGATCAGATATTCAAGATCCACTCAGCCATAGTCAAATAATGACATTGACAGATGGCCATTGCTTTGAATCAAGAGAAGCTGAACTTGAAAACATACTCGGACCGTAAATCTGTGATTAATATCAGAAATAAATTCACATATCCTTTCACATAAAAGTCCATGGTGTTTTGTTGGCAAGTTACACCAAGGAATTTCCTCCCCCGCTAAGTTGTTATTAATACATATTGTAATCATTAAAAGATTAAAAAGGTTGCTAATAGAATCTGTTTTCTGCTTGCCATGTGTGTGTGTTTTAAAAAAAATGTGCAAAAGTATATATTTCCAAAAGTATATATTTAAATGTGAATTTTTGGAGGGATTTGAAAAAAGTAGAAAAAACATAAAACCACATGATGGGTAAAAAGATACAAATAAAAAAAGGTCGATATATTTATTTCTTCATTGTAAAATCACATTAACTATTCCTTATTTCAGTCAAAGTTGGACTTAGAATAGAATCTTTTTCAACAGTCCTAATGAAGTAGATAAGTTTATTTTCTCTGCAAAAATGTGCCTCTGGTATGCAAGGCATTTTAGAGCTCTTATGGTTAAAATAAATATGGCAGATTTGGAGCTATTTCTGGTATTATTTGCTGTCTGGTGTTATTGTCATGTATTATATGTATGCAGTGGTCATTGTTTATCGCTGTTTTACGGTTTTGTTTGTATGTGTGTGTTGGAGAGAGACAGCCAGTGATAGTGTGAAGTGGTGATAAAGGTGCTGCAATAGGAGCAGAGACCCATTCTAGTCCACCCACAGAAGCTGGCTGGATGATTCTGGGACGATCTTTCTCAGACCTAGCTGGGAAGTCAGATAATATCTAATATCATCTGCATGGTAGATTACAGGTCATACATTTCCTTTAAAGGTGGATTGATTCAGGCTGTTCAACACACACACACAATTAGAATATTAGTCACTCAATGAAGTTTCTGGATATTTTCCTAAGTAAACCCATCCTTGAACACCATACAGCACAGAGGTGGCATTCAGCAGGTTCTGACCAGTTCTGGAGAACCGGTAGCAGAAATTTTGAGTAGTGCAGAGATCCGGCAAATACCACCTATGACTGATCCCACCCCCATCTATTCTCTGCCTCCGGAGTCCCGGCTGATTGGCTGGCTCTTTTGTGGCCCTGCACAGGAGAACAGAGCTGGAAAGCAGGTTAGTGGGGTGGGGAGGGAATGGGATTTTGCAGTAACTTTCCTCTGCCATGCCCACAAAGCCACACCCACAAAGCCACCCACAAAGAAGTAGTAAATTTTTTTGAATCCCACCACTAACAGCAATAGTCCAACTTAAAGACTCATGTAAGATATGAATTGCCAGTTTCTAAATAGTCTCTCTCTCTCTTTCTCCCTCTCCCTCTCCTTCTCCCTCTGTCTCTCTCCCTCT
>BLBF01000021.1:19366566-19407532 GCA_015471245.1 Laticauda colubrina | reverse complement strand
TGTGTGTGTGAGAGAGAGAGAGAGAGAGAGAGAGAATGTTTCCTCTCCCTAGTTCCCTACACCTACATTCATAAACTCATTTTCCAAAAAAGATTGCCCAGTTCCAAAATAGAGCTATTATAATATAATACGGAAGAAGTCAGCTTTAGTTGACATCTCATATAACATCTTGCTAGATTTGCCCATGCCTCCCGCTCCCCTCCAAAATCATTTTGTAAAACTATCTTGCAAAATACCTCAGACACTATTATAGACCTCAGACACTATTATTTTTAATGATTCAGGAAGATGTTGCTTTGCAGAGAGGCCAGTTGTTCTACTGTAATGGTTAAGGCGCCATAAGTAGAAAACTAGGTCTAGAAACTGAGGTCTGGACCTGCCTTAGGCATGAAAACTGGCGAGGTGACTTTGCGCTCAGTCACTCTCAGCCCTTGACCTCAAGCTCAGACAACAAGCCAGTTGGACAATTCCATGTATTGACACAACCCAAAGGATCAACTGTATTAGTGGGTGCTTGCTTCAGCAACACATATATTTATTGAACAATATTTAAAATGAATCAATATAAAGAAGATTGGGTCCCCGCACAAGGATGATATACAGAATTCATATTTTTGTAGTGCTTTATGTTTTTTATGATGTACACTGCCTAGAAATGTTGAGATAGCGATAGAAATGAAATAAATAAAATAAAATGCTTGCAAGAAAAAAAGGAAGGTATTGCTTTGCTAACTCTTAATGTAAATACTAGATAAGCTATTGTACTTCACCGAAAAGCTTCTAGCACAAAACTACTAGTACTTTGTACTGCCTAAAAGTACAAGCTATTATATTTCTCAAAACTTCTGGATTATTTTTTTGACCTGGCCTCATCATATTGATATAAAGAAACCAAAAGGGAAGTCATATGCCCTTAGGGTAATTCCTCACTGGCAACACTGTAACTCCTTTGGTGTCATCGTTGAAAGGCAAAAGGTCTGTGCGTGTGTGTGGAAGACTCTAGTCCTCTCAACTGGATAGGTACTATGATGAGTAACACTACAAGTAGCCAGGTCATCCAAGAAAATCAACTGGGACCCATTCTCCTGCCTCTCTCCCAGTCTCCCCCATTCTTCAGGATAACCAAAGCACCTGCAGTACCCAAAGAGGATCTGAAGCCAGATCAGTCAGGATCAAGTAAGAGATTTCAGGCATGTCTAAAGCTATGACTGCCCCTGCATTGTTAGATTTGTTGAGTAATTACTCTGGCTGTAAGGGCCAAAGTAATAGGGCTTTAAAAGTACAAAAGATCTCCAAGTTACAGACCTGACCACTTAAGGAAAAAGAACTAATTCTTTCTCAACATTTCCTCCACAAAGAAAGGAAGGGTGAGGGTGGGCAGGATTATCCATTACAACCTGCTCATTTTGGCAGCTCAGATGGCATTAAATAACACAGGAACAAAAGCTAGAAAAAAAGATGCAATCCAAAGCAACTTATTTTTTTTTCTCTCCTCACCACTCCCTGCCTCCTTCTTCCAGCTGTGTCAAAGTCCACTTGCTCTTCAGTAGCAGATCTTCCATAAACTTCTGGCTTGGGAAGGCTTCTCCTTACTTTGCCTGTTCTGCTGGGATTGTTGGAACAAGCCAACTTTGGGTGTGATGGAAAGCAGTTGGTCTATCTGCTGGCAGTAGGCTTGATAGTCTTCTTCTGCATGGTACTTCCAGATGTGTGGAGCCAGATGTATTCCCAGAAGGTTGAGGCAATAAAGCCTTTTGTCAGGCATTCTGGGAATTCAATGCCTTCCAGGGGCATCAAGTTGGAAAGAAAATGTCTTTTTTCTTCTGAAGACAATTTTTGGAGACTTTACTAATTATTTCAGCCATTGTTTCTCCTTAACTTCTGATTCCACACTCAACCATTTTTTTCCTTCCAATGTTCATAACAAAAACTTGATCTGGAAATATTAGAAGGTAGAGTTGTTTCCCAGGATGGAAATTAGTATGATCATTTTCTGATGTTTCCAGAACAAGCTGCTTTAAAGGTATTGGGGTTGTTGCCAAAAGAAAGAATGATGAGAACATTGCGTACGAGACATTGTGGTTAAGCCTTCAGGGATTAAGAGATGGATTAGGAATCCTGGTAGAATCATACTGACACATCACGGTAAACCTTGGTTGGTTCTATGTATAGTCACATTTGGCTGGGTTCACATATCACATCACATCAAAGAAACTAGCATATATAATGTGTTGTGTGAACACTCTAAGCTATATGTGAAAGTGGTTTATCAAGCAGTATCCCAGATTCATATTTCTCTTCCCAAATCAAGTAAGTTGCAGTCAAGCAGTACCCCTAGGCCCTGACTAATTTCCTTTTCCTAACTAGTATGTGTCCAGCAATCTTTCTCAAGGAATAACCTTCCATTTCTGAACTTTAAATGGTCTACACGTTCATCATTTCCAGTCTCAGCATTCTGATAGTCTTTAACAAGTTCATAAAAAGCTTTATATTTGGTTTATATATCATTGTTATATGGATAAGCAGATAATCTGATGCTGTTTGGGGAAATTAATTTTCAAATGATAGGCTCTTCTATGGTTCCATGCCTGTACATGTTGATGTTTTTGCTGGCCTTTTATCTGCTTGATCTCCTGTCAGTGGGTTTTTCACGGCACAAGATAGACTTTTAATTTACTGCCCGCTATTTTTTAAATCAGTTCTTAATAAGCACGAGGCTCAGTGCCTGGATCTGATTTTATAGTGGGTGGGATTGTGGCCCAATTGCAATCCTGGCTGAGTTTTTTAGCTATTGTGTAACAGCATGATATGATTAAGCATGAAATATTAAGCTGCCTACTCTATGGTAGTATGGTATCTACTCTATATGCCTTTCACCTCTGGCATGGGCATTAAGGAAATCCAAGCCCATAAGGGAATGGCAGAGGTCTCTTTGTTATCTTGCAATAATTACCCAGAGTCAGGAGACGGGTAGCATATACATTTAAATATAAATAAATATACATTTACAGAAGCTGTCTGGAGTAGCAGTTAAGATGCTGGCATAGAAGCCAGGAGACTATGAATTCTAGTCTCTGTTTAGGCATAAAAGCCAACTGGGTGACTGTGGGCCAATCCCTCTCACTCAGCCCAAAACACTTGATAGGGGTTGGCGTTTTGGGTAAAATAGGAAAAGGAAGGAATATTAAGGTAGGTTTTCTGTTTTGAGTTATTTATAAAGTAGCAAAGGCAGTAAATGAATACAAATTTAATGCATATTGACGATGATGACAACAGCATACACTGTTTGCCATCGTAGTTCTTGCGATGGTGTTGAGGTGCAGTAGAATAAGCCGCCTCATTCCCTTCAGCTGGATTTGAACGGAATTTCCAGCTCAACCAGTTTGGGAGATCCTTCCCTGCTTATGCAAATGAGTGTTAATTGGACCTAGATATTCGTTTGTATTTGATCTTTGTTCCTGCTTCCCTTGGCACTGATATTGCATCCTCCCTGCACTGATGAAATCAGCCTGCAGTCGGAACCTGGCACATCCTGTGTAGGAAAGCAATGCTGTCTGCTGCCTTCCCTTCTAAGGCTGTTCCCTGCCGGAGATGGAGTGCATCAAGGCCAGGCCAGGCCAGGGGCAACAGGAGCCTCCTTCCTTGCCCTGTTTGCCAGATAGTGGGGCCAGGTATTGAAGTGTCTTGTGCCATTGTGGCTGTGATGGATTAAGGCTCACTGGTGCTCTAAACACTGACAAATCTTGGTGCCCCTCCTCCTTTGTACATACTATACAAACAAAGCCCTATTTTCAAACTTTATGGTCCCCTTTTGGGCTTGGTGCCCTAAGCATATGCTTAGTCTGCTTAACCATTGCCCTGTGGGTCTGTAACCAGGCTTCCTTCAAGGATCATGTGGACTAAAAAATACTTTCTGCAATTGTTGCGTCCCATCCAGGCCAAGGTTGCAAATCTTGATGGCAGTAAATAGATTGCTTTGGAAAAGAGTCACAAATTTTTCTTAGTCTGCCAAACTGGTCCTTTGCCCCATCTTTTCAAAAGGAGAAGCAGTGCTTCCCTTCACTTTCCATTGATTGTAGCGAGGAGCAGTATTTATATTTGCTTCCCTGTTTTGCACAATGAAAAACAATTGTCTGGTAAGATTAGGAATCTGAGGAGACACGTGGAGCCAACAGCCTCTCCTTCCCCCCAGAAGGTTCAGCGTAATTATACAAGAAAAGATTTGTCTGAAATTATATATCCTGCATCTGTTTGTTTGCTATCGAATCAGAATTTTGCTTAGTTTAAAACAAAGTTGACCTTCTCCCAACCTCCCCCTGTCAACCAGTGACTTACAGAACCTCACCAACGTTTACTGCTACCTGAATTTACTGTAGCATTTACTAGCATTTAAATTTACTATATTTACTGTAACAGAAAGGGAGAATGATAACATATATGTGTGATAAGTGTACATAATAATTCTAATTAATTAAATGAAATGTAAAATATATTTGTTCTGGTCCCAAACACTTTCTGAAGTCCCGCCTCCAATATATATTAAATCAGGTGAAGCCTTTAGCTCCATAACAGTAATTTATTCTTTCTAACTTATTAATCACTGCTAATTCTTCATGTCCACAAGCAGTATGTCTCTGAAGAGTAAGTCCTAGGGTACACTGATAAACAACAGTGATTCTGATAAAGAGGATTATTTGTAGCTCAGGGTTGAAATGAATGCAGGAACTTGGTTGTTTTCCTGAAGATGTTTCATTACCCAAGGTAGGAAACACCATCCATGCTAGGTGAGTGCTCGCAGTGCTACCCCTAATTTGAATGTCTGCAAGAAAACAACCAAGCTCAGAGAGCACCAATGACCCCTCGCAATAGCAGTTGCCTTCACATTCAGCATTTGATTTTTGTGGGGCAACTAACAGCAGTTGAAACCAAAGAGCTATAGTTGAGGGGACAAGGCATCTGTGGTCCTTCAGATTTTACTGAACTACAACTCCCAGAAACCCCAGTCAAGAAAAAGCAATGCTGACATTGGTAGCTCAGTGGCATCTGGAAGGTTGAGATCTCAATTCTCCTCGCATTGACAACAACCTGATGCAGAATAATAATTCAGTGTTTGTATAACAACAAGACACATATTCTTGATGCTTTTCTTAAAATGGATCATACTACATGCTGTATCACACATGTAATATGATCCATATTACATGATTCCAGAATCACATTCTGGAATCTTGACCCCTTTCTATTTTCCAACTTGTTACCTGGCCTTGCATGTCTTTTCTGTGTCTTCAGGGTAGGCAGAATTCAAAATTTACCAGTGCAGAAATTGTTAGTTAAGACAAAGCAAAACAAATTGAGAGCAAAGCTATAGTGACAAAGAAGTTTTAATTTTAAAAATGTGATTTTTGTAGGCAAATATATGCAATTAAAGTTAGTTTTTTCTTTTATCGCTTATGAAAACCTGTCAAGTTTTAACCATTGGCTTCTGAAGAACCTAAGTTGAAAAACCTTGTCTTAGGGTATACAAAAGTAATCTTTAAAAATGAAAGTCACTGAAGTAAGAATAAATAGAGAGAGAAACAGATATAGATATAGATAGATATAGATATAATGTTTTAATTTATTTATATCCGTCCTTTATTATTTTTATAAACAACGCAAGATGGCAAACGTACCCAACACCTCCACCTCCTCCTACTTTCCCCACAACAACAGCCCTGTTGAGGTTGGGCTGAGAGAGAGTGACTGGGCCAAGGTCACTGAGCTGGCTTTCACGGCTAGATGGGACTAGAATTCTCAGTCTCCTGGTTTCTAGCCTGGTGCCTTAACCACTAAACCAAACTGGCTCTGTTATACCTTTTCTACCCTTTTTAGTCTTTCTTTTCTCAAAGACTGGGAATCTTAATCCATCCATCTCTCTCCCTCCCTCCCTCCCTCTTTGCCACCAATCTGTGTCATGGTGGTCCCCTTTCAGAAAATTCAGCAAATAGAGAGGGAAGCTGCAGAGAAAAAAACTCATTTCCAGGAATCCACTAGTTGGAAGCCTGCGCAGAGCTGACTGCCAGGTCCTTGCCTCAAGGCAGCAGCTGTTCTTGGGAGAATCTGCAGGAGGCGAAATGCCTAATTAAACCACCACTCTTGTATATCCAGCTCCGCAAAACAGAATCAGGGACATGACGAAAGGAGCCCTTTTTCCAACCATCACTGGGAAAAATGAGGAGATGGAAGTACAAAAATCTGCTCCTCCTCCTCCATCTTTTCCATCTTTGCTACAGGATTAATTCATACAATTGGTAGCTGGGAAGGGATTTATGGGGAGGAGAGGCTCCCTGCATTTAGAAAGCTACCATATCAGGAAGGACAGGCATTGTCATACCTGTCTTACTTTGTTTCTTAAAAATGCATGGTATATGGCAAATCTTAGACAGCATACTAAAAAACAGAGACATCACCCTGCCAACAAAAGTGCACATCGTCAAGGCTATGGTTTTCCAAGTTTCAATGTATGGCTGTGAAAGTTGGACTATAAGGAAGTCTAAGCACCAAAGAATTGAGGCCCTTGAACTATGGTGCTGGAGAAGACTCCTGCGAGTCCCTTGGACTGCAATGCGATCAAACCAATCAGTCCTAGAGGAGATCAACCCTGATTGCTCTTTAGAAGGCCAAATCCTGAAGATGAAACTCAAAATACTTTGGCCACCTAATGAGAAGGAAGGACTCACTGGAGAAGAGCCTAATGCTGGGAATGATTGAAGGCAATAGAAGAAGGGGACAACAGAGAATGAGGTGGCTGGATGGACTCACTGAAGCAGTAGGCATGATCTTAAATGGACTCCAGAGGATGGTAGAGGACCGGAAGGCCTGGAGGGATGTTGTCCATGGGGGTTGCAATGGGTGAGACATGACTTTGTAACTAACAACAACAAATCTATCAGCGCTCACCACAACCAAACACTCCTGACATGATTTGCAGTACAGGTAGTCCTTGACTTACAACCACAATTAAGCCCAAAATGTCTGCTGCTGGGACATTTGTTTAGTGAACGTTGTCTCGTATGGCCTTTTTTTTGCCACAGTTGTTAAGTGAATTACAGCAGTTATTAAGTTAGTCACAAATTTGTGAATCTGGCTTCCCTGTTGCTTGTCAGAAGGCCGCAAAAGGCAATCACACGATCCCAGGGATATTGTAATCATCATAAATATGAACCAGTTGCCAAGCATCTGAAATTTAATCCTGTGTGACCATGGGGGATACTGCAATGGTCGTAAGTGTGAAACATGGTCATAAGTCACTTTCTTCAGTGCTGTTGTAACTTTGAACGATCACTAAATGAACTGTTATAAATTGAGGATTGGTTGCACCTGCAATCCAGACTAAAAGCAATCTGGTAAAAGTAGACTTCGTAAACAACTGCTAGTTTTTCTTTCTTCCTTTAAGGGAAGGTGCAGGTGTTGGATTCTTGATGTATGAATTAAATATCCAGGCTATTGTATAGCACAGGGGTCTCCAACCTTGGCAACTTTAAGTCTTGTGGACTTCAACTCCCAGAATTCTTCAGTCAGCAAGTTGTCTACTTAAACATAGATAGAATGATAGCAACACAATCCGCAAGAAATTATTATTATTGCTAATCATGTAATCTGATTGTGGGAATTAGATCGTTGGACTCCTGAAATGGAAGGTAGCGCTTCCAATGAAAAGTCAAAGAAAACAAGAAATGAGTGTTTCCCCTTTTTAAAAATTTACTTGCAAGTAGAAAGCTAGCAAATCAAGGAGAGATAGCCTAACTAAGATACTTTCTTCAAGTAGCTTTCTGTTTCTCCTGAGCATCATACGTTCATGCAGAAGACCATTAAAAAATGCTCAATCCCCACCTCCTTCCTCTGCATGTAGAAACTATGATATGCCCAAGTCTTAGGCAGAACATTCCTGTGATAAATTCATGCAACAAGAAGTCAGAAGCTGCTTTTCCTAGAGAGGGAACCCTTGCAAGACTGGGCAATTTTGAGCAAACTAAAAGAGTTGCTGGAGTGTTTTTTGTGCTTATAGATGGGAATTGCTGTGGAGATTCTCTGAGAGTGAAAACAAGCATGATGAATTGTGAGGGGTGTGAGGGAGGAGACAATTTGCTCCTCTCAAGTGAAATCTGAGAAGGGGGGGAGTAAAACTGTCTTTCTTACAAATTAACAGAGTTGGAAAGGATCTTGTAGGTCATCCAGTCCAACCCCACCCCCCAAGCGGGAGACCCTACACCATTTCTGACAAATGGCAGTCCAATCTCTTCTTGAAAGTCTCAAGTGATGAAGCTCCCACACCTTCCAAGGGCAACTTCTGTTCCATTGGTTGATTGTTCTCACTGTCAGAAAGTTTCTCCTTATTTCCAGGTTAAATCTCTCCTTGTTCAGTTAATTCTTGTCTGGCCTACAGGCGCTTTAGAAAATAGCTTGACCCCTTCCTCTCTGTGGCAGCCCCTCAAATATTGGAAGACTGCTATCATGTCTCCCCTGATCCTTCTCTTTACTAGACTAGCCAAGCCTAGTTCCTGTAACTGTTCTTCATATGTTTTAGTCTCCAGTCCCCACATCATCCTGGTTGCTATTTCCATTTTAAAATTCAGAATTGTTCCCTTGGAGAAAAGCAATGGTTGTATGTTGTACTTGTGTAATACCTAGATATACATACCATCTTAAAAGGAGATTTTAAAAAAGAATAACTTTTTGTTTATTTGAGCTTGTACGCTAGATTCCTGTTTGGTATTTCAGATTAATTACCATAGGGTGGAAAGGAAAATAACTCAAAACCTACTGCTAATTTAGAAGTAAGTTATGGCAATATGCAGCCATCATTTTTTCTGATCTTGAAAATGTTAAACAGGGATAAATCCCGTTAGTTTTAGCGAGTTACTGTAGACTACAGGTTAGATTTGAAACAGGAAAAAAAAATTCCAAAGAAGGCTTCTATATATAAACCACTTCTGTATTCTTTCTAACAAAAATGTATGGAGATCTCCAAGGAGTTGTTTGAAATGGAGTTTCTTTTTTTTTTTTCCCCTCATGAAACAATATGGGCATGCATTTTCTTTTGTTTATAAAAGAGGATCCAAGATCAAGGACAAACATGGAAACAAAAATGCTGGACTTCATGGGGTTTAAACAATCGATTCTGCAGCGGAGAACAAGAGACTCTTAACTGCATGGATTCAGGAAGACCAAGAGATGTTGGGATAGACAAGGGCCAAATTTTTAAAAAAATGTAAAGCCAATCAAAGTAAAGGATCTGTTTGCAGTTTCTACATGATTTTTCTCCCCAACCTCCATATAAGTATCACTGGAACTGCAATCAGACAGATATTCTGAACTACAGATCTGAATTACCTATCTATATATGTGCATAATTTTATTTATACTTTTAAGCAAGAAGATAAAAAATGAATACAAACTGATATAAAGTAGAGAAGAGAAAAGAAAAAAAATAAATCAAAGAACAAGAAATATAAGAACAGAACAAAGACTGAAGAAAAATAGAGAAAAAGATATACAGAAGTGGCTTCTGGTGTTTTTCACAGCAGGTATAAGTAGAAATATATTTTAACCCTTCTCTCGAATGTTACATCATATTCTTTTGCTTTCTAATAGTGGGCAATCCTTAATAAAATTCATTTCCTAGAACACCTACGTGTTGCCCCTGAATTTAATTTGAAATGGGCAGAAAATAATGTTCCTGGTTTGGGGGAAAGGGTTTTCTGATTTCAGAACTGATTTCTTTCTTTAAAAAAAACAAAAAAAACTTTTGCTACTCGTCCCCTGAGCCTATTTCTACTCTTGGCACAATTCACCAAGTTGGAATAAAGACAAGAACCTCCAGCTGGCAGGCTGGCTGGACAAAACTGAAGCTGTTCTGTTTTTCCTCTTGTGGTGCCCTCTTCCTCTGCTTATTTCTTTTGGTTTGGCTGATATTTATGTGTGTATATGTGCACGCGGGTAAGTGTGAGCTTGTTTTCACTTTGGCTGTTCTCCCAAGGATCTGTGGAGTGCAAAAGTGCCAGATTGTATCAGAAATTATAAAGGCAAGTGTTTTGCCTGCTGTGGGGTGGTTTGGTGGGCTTGTTACTTAAGTGTCTGGAGGGAAACGGTGTGATTAGTGGTTTTGCTGTATAGTGTGGAATTTTAAGCTGGCTTCCTTATGAAGAGTTTGAGTTGATGGGAACAAGTAGAGGATAACTGGGTGAATTGGTTTGCCACTGCCCACAATTCAGATTCTGTAGACTATGATAAAAGCCGTTTTCTGCTTTGCAAAATGCCCGTTGCCCAAGAAAGCAAGAGAATCTGCAAATGCCTTAAAAAGAACACTGTCTTTAACACAGGTAATCCTTGAGTTACAACCACAACTGAGCCCAAAATTTCTGTTGCTGAATTAAGCGAGTTTTGCTCCATTTTTTCCCAACTTTCTTGCCACCATTGTTAAGGGAATCACTGCAGTTGGTGAGTTAGCAACATGGTTCTTAAGTGAATCTGGTTTCCCCATTGACTTTGCTCATCAGAAGATTTCAAAAAGCGATCTCAAGACCCCTGGGACACTGTAACCATCATAAATATGAGTCATTTGCCAAGAGTCTGAATTTTGATCGTGTCGCCAGGGGGATGCTGCAACAGTTGTAAGTGTGAAAAACAGTCATAAGTCACATTTTTCAGTGCCACTGTAATTTCAAACAGCTACTAAACAAACTGTTGTAAGTTGAAAACTACCTGTACTTTCCCCCATCTCTCTAGTCACAGTGGCTGGAAGCTTTTTAAATGAAATGTGTGGTTGTCAGGTATAAATTAATGTGGTTCTGAGGTATAAATTAATGTGACTTAATTGAAGTGCGCAGAATGAGCTCCAAATTCAATGTTGCTCAGTGTCTAGAGAGGAGGAGAAGATGGTTAATTGCCCTTCCCTAGCTTGTCCCACCACAGTAGATGGCAACACAAGAACAATTTTTCCTCCGAATGCTATCACTCTGCTAAACAAATAATTCCCTCAACACTATCCAATAATTTACAATGTCTGCACTACTATTACTATTAATCTTCTCATCACTCCTTATCGCCCATCCTCTCCCACTTGTGACTGTATAACTGAAACTTTGTTGCTTGTATCCTTATGATTTATATTGACTGTTTCCTAATATGATTGTATGACTATCATTAAGTGTTGTACTTTATGATTCTTGACACTTGACAAATTTATCTTTTCTTTTATGTATACTGAGAGTATTTACACCAAGACAAATTCCTTGTGTGTTCAATCACACTTGGCCAATAAAGAATACTATTCTATTCTATTGAGCATGGCTGATCTTGGGGGGGAAAAAATCCTCAACTAGATCAGATGAGCTTAGTGTTTGATGGGAATATTTTATTGGCCAAGTGTGATTGGATATTCCAGGCTGGTTGACTGGTTAATTTGAAATATTTCTTATAGGTAGTAGCCAGTGCAGTATAGAGATGAAAGTGTGGAATGAGGAGCAGGGAATCTCAATTTACCCCCCACCCCCTACTCTTTCTCAGCCACAGAAGCTCACATAATGATTTGGAGCCTGTCACACACTCTCAATCGTGGCTACTTCTATAGGTTTGTTATTGTGAGGGGAAAGAGAAGGGATGCTGCCTTGATTTCCTGAATGAAATATAGGCTATAAATTAAATAAAGAAGGGTGGGTGTATGGAAATTAAATTTAGAAAATGAGGTCTGCATTTTTCTCTCTCGCCAATGTTCATTCTGTGGCTAGAAAAAAGGTCATCCCCTCACTTCTTCCTGGTTTCACATTCTGTTTCACTCTCCACTTGCAACACCTGTCAATCAGTGATCCATCTTTTTTTCCCTTCTTCAACATATGTGATGCTGCTCAATCACTAGGATTGCAACCTTCTCAAATGTTCCCCTAAGTGTCATCATCTTTAGCAAATTAAGTGGGTATCTGTCAAAGAAAGGTCGTTCGTTGTACTATTAGTGCAACTGTAAAATTAAATAGCTTTCCCAGAGTTGCTCATCTGCAAGTTTTCCTGCTGTTTTCTAGTTAATAGATAGAATCTATTTTAATTGTTAGAATTTTGGGCAAGTAACAGCATGATTATTTTTTTGGCATTAACTGCCTACATATTTTCCTCCTGGTAATTTGTTTATGTATGATTGTTTATGTTTTTGTGCATATGTGGGTGTTTGATTGCATGGTGCTTTGGTTTTATTGGAATATATATATCATAAAGGTCTTTTGGCGGAAAGATAGGCTATCATTATTTTAAACTGCAATGCAAAATAAATTCCATAACAATGCATGAAGGGAGTCCTCATCTTGTGCAAAAGTTATATTGTTTGTTTGTATAAATTAGCTCATATCCAAGATGTGAGACATATTCAGGATGGTTGGTTTACACGTATGTTGGCAGAATCAGGATCGAGACTGATATATGACTTTCTCAAAAACATGGGTGTTCAAAGAACTTACTTCTGTCTCTTGTCCTACGGATTTCTTTTTTCATATTAAAAATAAAACACTCAGGTGTTTCTCAATATATATGCACAGTTGTATTGAACCTCATTGGATGCAATAGAGTGGCTAAACTGAGAAAAGATTTAAATTGGGGTACGGGCAAGAGAGGAAGAAAGAAGATAGGGTAGTTATATAGAGAAGACTTTATTTCCATACGAGACAATACCTAATAATCAATTCGCAATTGTAACATGACAGAAATCCACTGGGTTTTCTGAGACCTTCTAAAATTGCCTGAAAACCTTTGATATATATGAATTCAGCAGTGTATGGCTGAACACCACTAAGTCCCACTCTCACATTAACTAATAGGCAATGTTTAATTTGAAAATCACTATTTCCATTTTCAAGATGCAATGTAGATAGAACATAGTTTCCCTTTAAAAATAGTATTTAGACATAATGTCATTTTGTAATGGCCAACATAGATACATGTGATACCATCTTGCCAATGTTTTTTGTTTTGTGTTTTTAGTAACTGCTGTCTTTCTTCTCTTCTGGGAAGATTTTCAGCTTCCTAGTCTAGATGCATTATTTTCTATTTCCTGCTTGTCGCTCTCTGAAAAGTTACCAGGCCCAACCTTGCTTGGTATTGCCACCTGCTTTTTAAATGCAAAAATACATACTTATTCAATTTGGTAGATTTTCCTCCCTCTGTTAGTTCTGAAATTCAAATTATTCAAAGCATCTTTTATCTAGAAGGCAGGAGGACTGCTGAGCATTGCAGATGAAGAGTGGGATTGGGCAGCTTTTTGAGGCACTAGCACCTTTCTGATTCAGACTTTCGGAGTGGGAAAAGCTTGGGTTCTAGAAAAAGGAGCTCCAGCATGGAACATGGCTTGGTCTAACCTGGAGGGGTTATTAGACTTTCATGAAGTGGGGCAGGTGTTAACAAATCTTTTCTTGTGTTTCAGGAGGTGCTGTGAAACTCTGCGTCTCCCTGCAGGTTCCCCAGACCATCCCCATGGACCTGCGGATTGGACAGCGTCTTGCCAAACCCAGCCCAGATACTGCCTTACTGGCCCTGAAGCAGACACAGCAGCTCCAGCACCAGTTCTTCCTAGCAAGCTTGCATCAACAGCAAGTGGAACAGCTTACTCGCCCGCACTTGCGGGTTAGTGTGGCCATTGTGTTTTTCACGGTCAACCTGGGAAATAAGGGAGGGGAGGTGCAGCTATAGTTCAGGGAAAAGACACTCTCAGGTCCAGCATTGTCTTGATATGTTTTAAAGTTTCCGGGAAAAAGATTGATACAGAAATAAGAAATTGATATGGATTTAACATGAAACCCACGTTAAGCAATATACTGAGATGAAATCATGTTAACCAGCAATTGACAGCTGCTTCACAGCAACTCAGAGTTTCTTGGCAAGGTTCAGGCTTCTAAAATCTCTACACTTACTTGAGCATTTGTTCACAGGTCAGAGGTCATTGAATTACTCATTGGCCATCCTAGAAGAACTGGCTTATGGTATAAAGTCTAGAGGCACTTACAGAATCTATAAATTAGCAAGTAGAGGTTGCAACCAGACATGATTTCACTTGGATTGATGCCCGGAATGCTCCTTCCAATCTGGTACTCTCTAGATACTTGGACAGCATATCTCATTGGTTTCAGCTCCCACAGCCAATGATGGAGATGATGGATGCAAAATATGCTGGCAGGCATCAGTTTGAGAAAGGAAGTTTAGAATTTTATTTGTATTCATTTATGTTTCATATTTCTTTAACACCCATCTCTTTTGGAGAATTACTTTTAGGAATGAAAACATACGTTATCAACCGGCAGCCCTTTCCATCTTAAAGATGGATCAGCATTCGCGAGAAAAACTGCTGTTGCTTTGGTATCTCTCATGTCCCACTGATGTCTCTCACTGCTGGAAGGGAGTACAGGAAAGGGGAAGGCAAATTATGACATGACAGATTTGTATTTTAATGGACACCTGTAGAGAATCTCCAGCCTACAAGTGCATTGGATACCAGGACCAAATTAGTTGGCCAAAGTCTATTGATTGCCTCCTTTCTGACCATAAGATCATTGTCACTTTGGGATGTCCCTTAGCAGTGGTGGTATTCAATTTTTTTGACTACTGGTTCTCTGAGCGTGGCTTGGTAGGCGTGGTGGGGCTTGGTGGGTGTGGCACCCCGCTAACCTGCTTTTCAGCTCCATTCTCCTGTGCAGGGCAAAAAAAGAAGACTCAGCCAATCAGCTGGGACTTGGGAGGTGGGCGCAGGGCTAGTCAGAGGTGATATTTACCGGTTCTCTGAACTACTCAAAATTTCTGCTACCGGTTCTCCAGAATTGGTCAAAACCTGTCAAATACCACCTCTTCCCCTTAGGTTCCAACTGCTCTGATCTACTTGCTCCATTTTGCAAATGCATACAGTGTCCTCAACCAAATCTGCTCCTGCAAACCTCCTGACCTTTCTGCTACTTAAATGCAGTTTATCTCTCGGCATCGCTTGTGATCCCCTTCCCCAACACTGGGACATTTTGACAGTGTGGAATGGACTCCAGTGTTGTCTGAGCTGTCCTGGTGGCAACAGCCATCAGTAATTCCCCTGAGCTAGGAATTGGGGAACCTTATCCTCCTGAGCCAGATTCGTCAGTTGACCTGCTTTATCATGAGTTCTTCCTGGCTGAAGAAACGGCCAGCCCTTGTTTTTATGTGTCCATTTATTTATTTTTTCATTGTATCTTCTTCTGCAGGTGCCCATGGATCCCCCGCCCCAAGACACCGTCCCTGGAAAACAGGAACAGGAGCTGCGACTGCTCTTGAATAAAGACAAAAGCAAACGCAGTAAGAGGCTTTCCATTCTCTCTTCCCCCCTTTCTCTCTTAAGAATGCTTCATGACTGTGCCAGAAATTTCATTTACCCCAGGAATCTCTTCTGACTTTTGCTTTCCTTCTTGAATTAAAAAAAAAAAACCACCTGAATTATTTCCCACGCCATATCCAAGTATTTTATTCATAATTGTGTTTATGGCGCATGACACAAGTCTATTGAAAAATAGCTGACTTTGGTTAGTAGTTGCATCGGAAAACATTAGAAAAATCCCAGACCTCTATGTGGGGAGGGGTGGGATACTCCAAAAGAAGGCAAAAGAAAGTTACATTTGTCCTGGTGAAAGGAATCAATGTGCATCTATCATGGTCTTGTGGGTACTAGGAGCTTAGCACAACTCGAGAAAATATTTGTCTTGTATTGAATCTTGAGGTCCTTTTAAAGTAATTTATGTGCCAGTGCCAGGGAAGACAAAGAATTGGAGAAATCACAAAGTATCCAGATCTAGGACATTGAAGTTGAAAGTTTATGGCATAAATAAGCTGTGGTAGTCCCAGTCATTATTGCAACATAGAATGTCATACCAAAAAAAGTCTTGGACAGCACTTAGAAAATCTGCACACTGACAGTGTTTTCATCTGTCAATTACTTAAGGCTACGCTGCTTGGATCCACAAACATACTACTGCCAATACATTACGACATTCTTGGTTCTTGGGAAGAATTCAACGTTTATGAAGGCCAGTGCCAGCTAAAGAACTGGCAACTATTATTTCACATTGTGTATATGTATAATAAAAAGAGTAATAGCTGGAGACAACTAAATAGAAGAAAAAGAATCGGAGAAAATCCAAAAAATACAAAGATCTGCAAATAGAAGTAGAATGATGGTAGCAAACAAAAACAAAAAGTAGTACCAGTTCCAAGTCCATGAAAAAAGACTCGATAGGTGGTTCAAAATGCCAAAATATTAGTCTAAACCCCTTCCTGATTGTGCAATGAATCATCACCACCATTAAAATAATTATAGTTTATTAAACCTGTATGCTGTTCAATTCTCAATGACTCTGAGTGACTTACAACAATAAAAAATACAAAACAATCCATAGTATAGAAATATTGGTTAAAAAAATAAATCCACACACAGGCTTTTGTAGCTGAACATCCCAAACATAAAAGAGTGCCAGAATGTGGGCAGGCAGAAGACAAAAAAACAAAACAAAACAGGTTTTGTTATCTGTAATAATTTGTGAAAGAGATCTGCCCTGATGTTAAGCAGATAAAGAAAAAAAAATGGCATCTGGTGGCATTATGAAGACTAACTCCTTTATGCTTGCATAACCTTTTGTATCTGATGCTACAGTAAAATACAATAGATGTTAGAAGAGGAACCGTGCAAAACTACAGTCAGCCAGAAGTCTTTCTCCCGGCTTACTCTATACTTTAATAAAGTTCCTGAGCTAAATTCAATCCCAATTCCTTGTGAGGTTTTGCCCCTTGGTTTGCAGAACTAGAATCAGATATTCACATTCCTGGGGCCGATCTTGCTATGCTAGCTAAAGGCTAGCTGTGTGTTACCATGTCCCAGGAAGACTGTCCCAGCAATTTTTTGTTGATTATTGCAACCAGCTCTTTTCCCTGCTCCAATTTGCCAAGAAGCAATCTATAAACAGGGATTTTTTTTTAATTAATCTTCTATTGTAAAGGGTAATTAATTTATAATTTTTTTCTTCTCGACAAATTTTGCTTTTAAAGAAAAACCAATCAGACCTTGATCATGCAGCATAATCTGAGGTTTCATGAAAATATAAAAAAATGTTGCTTTTTATCATAAGAGCACATGTCTGCATGGAAGGAATTTTGAAAGCCTCATCGACCTCCCCATTAAGATTTTCTTTTTAAGATTCTGGTAATAATTTAGTTCTTATTGATGCCACCCTTGTGAATGGGACTGTAATTCAATGTCTGCTTTGTCCCTTGTGTGATTAAAAAAGGTGGTTTCAAGCCTTAGAATATCTAGCCAGAATTCGGGAAAAGCTGAACTTGCAAGCTGGGAGGGTCACTGTGAGAAAACAGAGCTAATACTGAGTCAGACTGATCCATGGTTTCACTTGGCTTCAGATATCTTTCTAAGTTACATCGTTTTTTAAAAAAAGAAAAAATCCAAACATTCATGAATTAACAATACAGAAATGTGTTTGTGTACATAAATACAGTATATAAAGATATAGGCATAAACTGTACATACCCACATACAGTATATCTACATGTACATACATGCACATATATAGTTGCATGCATATATACATGCACATATATATTTACATACCCATAGATACATGCATTTTTATACACACACTTGCACACACACACAAACACACACACAGACATTCATACACAAATAAGTATACGTACATATCCATTGTGTGTGTGTGTATATATATATACATATAGCTGCATATGTATGAACAGTCATACAAACAGCATTTATATCATGAATGCTGTTCAATAAGAGCTGAAGCTGTATTGGAGGTCATTTTAGTCATTTCCCCATCATCATATTTTGATATATAATGTATCATTTTCTCCCCTCCACCATATAATTTAAGTTCCCCCATTGCCATTTTTCATAAAACCTTTATTTTGAAAATACATTTTGAGCACACGGCCCGGTATAGGCACTGGGAGAGGAGGTGAAACGTCAAAACACCATCGTGGCCTGCTTCTGTGTTTGAAATGTGTATCTGTGAGCAGGATGGACTACACATCTTTTTCATCCTCTGTAAGGGCTACTTATGAGTTGAAACACAGCAGGGGCCAAACCAGGAAATGGGAGAAAATGAAAACAAGCCAGCCCTTTTTCTGTTCCTCCGCTGCTGTTTTTCTCTACTCTCTTTATCACTATTTCCATCTCTTCCTGTCTGTCTGGCATGCAGGCATCATGATAAGACTGGCTAGAAGTTATTCTTAGTCTATATATTTACATACGTGTGTGTTGTAAAGTAACTATCATAATAGAAAAAAAATCTCACAAGCATTGTGAAACTATTGGTTAAGGTCTCCTCAACTGCTACTCAGTGCCCACAACACTGACATGAGACTGACAGAAAGATGAATTCATAGCATAACATTTGATAACCTGAATGTTTTTGCTGCCCCATTGCCAATTTGGACAGGGAAATAGAGGTTAGTACATTGGCAATGTTTGGAATGGGCCATTTTGAAAAAGGACGAGTTGGGATATCATGGCATCATGGTGTGTGAAAAGATTGGCAGCTTGGGTGCTTAGCGGCAATCTTTCCTTGCTGACAGTTTTGCAGGGCAAGGGAATGATGAGATGTGTATGATGATGTCATCGTGGAAACACCACACTTTGTGTTCTTGCTTCTCGCATCCGACTGCAAGTACATTAAGGTGACATTTGGGTGATGATGCCATTGTGGGTTTGCTGTGGAGGTCACTACATAGAACCAAGCATGGTATCTGCTCCATTGCTACAACAGGAAGCAAAGAGTGTGGTGGAACATGAAACAAACTTGCAGCTATCAGTTGAACCAGTGAAAGGCATACTTGGGAGTGACAAAGAAGGAACATAAGGGAGCCAGAAAGGGGGTTCTCTCCACTAATTTTGATGGCATCAGTTGCCATCGTGAGTTGAGAAATTACAGTGTGGTAGCTGGATGTTCCAGAAGCTCCAATCTCTACATGTTCCATTCAGACATGGGAACATCACCATAAAAGGTCATTCCAAGCCTATCAGGAATGGTCTGGCCTGAAAATGGTTTTGTTTCCCCTTAGAAACAGCATATTCTGAGGTCTGAATATTTCAGGTATGCTCAAAGTTGACTTCAAGCATTTTACATACCACTGCTTGCTGGAGCATGCCCTGTTTCATTCTGCATTCTGCCTTTAGCTTCTTTGGACCATAATAGTATCCGTATCGGATAGTCTTCAGTTCTGATATCAGATCTGAGCATAGCTGTAACAGGCTAATGAGCAACAAGAAGTCAAGGAGTGTATCTTGAGGACATTGTGTCTCTTATTCAATCACAGTGAGGCAAGGGAATTGGTAATCTGCGTAGCTCACCCTGTTGCCCTTTTGACAGGATATCCTGTGTGTCAAATGCTCCTGGCAGTTGCCTACCCAAACTTGTTCAGAGACTGCTTCGGGCAGAGAAGCTTCTCTTTGTGGTCTCCTGGTTGAAAAAGAATATCTCAAATATTGATAAGCAACATATCAGTGACCCATTGCTCCAAACTAGAGATCAGTTAGCTGCAGCTGCAGTGCTGCATAAAATACCTTTGGCTGTTTTCTTTGCCCTTGCTTTGCAATCACAAAGATTAGTATCTGGATAGACTCCAAGTAATGAGGATATAATGAGCAGTGATCACTGCAAAAATCATGTCACAAACACTGCCAATTTTGCTCAAAGCGATAGGATAGAGCCTGACCTTAAGCAGTTCTTACTGCAAAGTAGATGCTTTAGGGTTATTGTTTTTGTTTTTTTTACAATTTTCCTTTTTGGGTTTTTTTTTAAAAAAAAACTCAGAATTAACTCACAGTTGGTTGCATTTACAAATTCAATAAATAAATCAATGAGCAATATTTGCATCATGCTATCCATTCTGCGTGCCTCCAAGCTTTCAGAACATTCTGAAACCCAGAGCAGCATTTTCCCCCCAATATTTTTCAATTATTAGAAAAGTGTTTGCTAGTATTAAAATAAGCATCCTGGGAAATTCCTGGAATTGGAGTCTCAACATTTCTAGCCAGTATCAAGGCAAACTTGGTGGGGACCTAAAGGAATCCTTTAGAATAGATCAGCCTTTCCCAGCCTAGTGCCTGCTAGAAACATTGAAACTGCAACACCGAGAATTTCCCAGGATACTTATTTTAATCAGCTAGGCTGGCGAATTCTAGAAGTTATGGAAGATCCTACACATCTGAAGATCATCAAGTCTGGGAAGAGCGACTTTAAATGTAGGTCATTCCTCCCGTCTCAATTAAGTGGTGTAACTTTATGACGGGAATGAACTGCATGCTTAGGAGTTGTCTTGCCTCGATATGACTCACCAATGTGATTTCATTGCTAGTAATGCCTGAAGGTAGAATCATACCAAAATAGGACAGGCATCAGTTTCTTGGTCCATTCTTTGGCTGATTTCAAGGCAGGTATGAACTGATCAGAGATCACTCCTTATCCTGCAGTCCTGTCAGAATTAGATTCTTCCCTTACCTGCCTCTGCATTAAAGAAGAGAAAATCTCCCATTGATTCTATGAAGAGCTTTCCTTTCGATGCAAGTACAGTGGATAAATCAGCAAGAAATCATAGCAATCCAGCAGATTTTTTTATCCCAGCTGCGATGTTTTTAACTAAGCAAAGCCATTTTTCATATTAAGTGACACACCTGATTTGGTTTATGGTCACCTTTCCTAAGATTTAACCTAGATAATACAGAAAAGTTTATTTTTTTTTTCTGTTTGCTTGTTCCTACAGGCTTTTTTCATAGGCAAGATCTTTTTTTTCCAGCCCTTATTTCAGATTTCCTGTAAAGAATAAAACAGGAAAAACAAAACATGCACAGCTATTCTGTCACTAAATTTGCCATATGGTCTTGGGCATCACATGGAGGGTTAGGAACAACACATATCCTGTAGGTTACCCACAACAGATTTAGCACTAGATTTTTTTTTGAATGTGCTACATGGGTCATCAAGGAAGGTGTAAGTCAAGAAAGTCCTTGGGGGGCGAGGAGGAGGAATCAAGTTTGCCCCAAAAGGTAATTGTTCAAAGTTGCAGGCCAGTGCATGTATTGGGCACAAGGTTGGAGAAGGACGGAGTTTTGTCTTTCATCCCAAACATCAAGACAGGATTAAAAGTGATTAAAAAAAAAACTTTTGATCACACCAAACCTAGATGTGATCCAGTGATGGTATGCTACTGGTTCGGCCCAACCCAGGCGAACTGGTAGTAAAAAACACTACTGGTTAGGCTGAACCAGTAGTACAAAAAAACAACAACAACAACGCTACAAGTTCGGCCGAATCGGTTCCTCCAACAATCAGCTGAGAGGATAAAAGAAGCAAAAACTGCATGAGTGGGTGGAAGGGTCACTCCTAGCTTTTCATTTCTTCCTCCTCTCAGCTGATTGATGTGGTGCATGATATTACCGAACTGGTATTAGCACCGATAGGAACCCATTCCTGATGTGATTCACCAGATTGGCTTAACCTGGGCAGTAGTCGTGCTTCTTCCAAGCAAGAGGACCATCCCCATTAGTTAGCGTTATTTCACCTTGCTGCAGAAAAATAAGCTCACCTCTTCAGAGATCTATCCCAGCCTCTGTGGAAACCACTCAGGTCAACATATAGGAGGCCAGCTCTTGTATGCTTTCTTATGCCTGCTTATAGAGGAATCTTCTTTAGGGGATCTTGGGGTTTCTGAGGAGAGGCTGCTGAACTATAATTCCCAGTATCTTTCATCACTGGCTGTGCTGACTGGAATTTTGGAGAGTTCTGTTGTAAAATCTCTTTCCTTGGGATCCAGAGAAGCAACCCCCCTTCCTGCTTTTCTCCAAGCAGTCAGAGGGAGACAAGTTTCCCACTTGGGACCTCAACAAAATCCAAACTGTGCCTTTAAATTTGAAGGGAACATCTTGAATCCCCAAGGAGACATGAACAGTCTCTGAAAACTTGTGTCTCCTACAGTCCCTTCAAACTCTGCTTGTCCACCTGATGATGATATGCATTTTAATAACCCTTGTTGGGCAAAAAAGGTGCTTATCTCATACCTCCTGATTTTCCCACCCCATAAATTAATATCACGTTTATTACAATGCTGAGCAACTGTAATTTTGGATGTGATAAAAATAAAATAACTAGGCCCCATCCAAAAGCTAAGCATGGACAAACTTTGAAGAGCCATAGCTGGACATACAAGAAGACAGTGGGCGTTATGGACAGATCATTGGAGAATTTTCTCCCCCCCCCCCAGTTTATTTTTAGAAACACATTATAATTGTAAGAGATTAAAGAAAAACAGAATGCTTAAAAGCAAATGTTTTTTTAAAACTATGAACATTAACTAGATAATGTTAGAAATATTAAATTAAAAAAACACTTGATTGTTAGGACGAAGAAGAAAAAATACAAATAATATATTAATACTGTAAATTATATGTAGATTATATAGCAAATTTAGGATTGTACTCTAAAAGTAGCTTTCAAATATAATTGAATTTTATATGAGATTTACTTTTCAAATAAGGAAATATTCTAGACACTGAAGCCTACAAGACCCATAAATTTGGTTAGCCATTCCCCCACAGAGAGATCAAATACCATTTCTATTAAAGAGTGTGTAAAATGGGGCTATACAGTGCCAGTTCAGTATACTATATTTTGAAGAACTTGGCTTCGTGAAATTCAATAAAAATGATCTCAGTATAAAAGGGATTGTGACTTTCAAAATTTGTTTCATTCTACAATGAAATATTTTCTACTAATGTTGAGCTTTGCAACATTATTTCCACACATGGAAGATGGTTTCAATCTGTCCGTTATATTTCCAGTATTTCACAGAAAAGGAATTTCTCATTCTAAGCAATTAAAATTGGAGTAATATACCAGTGATGAAATATCTTGTACAAATTTTTCCTGAGCAAAATATTTCAGGTAATTCAATGTTGTTTTCTTTTGAAATTCCCAGCATTCTCGGTAACTATTCAAAATTTGTATCTACTTATTCAGACTTAAGATATTTTATTTTTTAAAAATTAAAATTCTACCCTTATTATTTTTATAAATAACTCAAGGTGGTGAACACATACAACACTCCTTTCTCCTCCTATTTTCCCCAAAACAACCACCCTGTGAAGTGAGTTGGGCTGACAGAAGGCAACTGGCCCAACGTCACTCAGTTGGCTTTCATGCCAATGATGAGATTAGAATTCAGTTTCCCTAGTTTTTTTAACCACAAAACCAAACTATCCGGTTAATAATAGAATCTTGCAATCTGCACAAATTATTCTTAGTACCCTCCTTCTGGTTAAAAAAAAATGATATTAAATAATGAAACAAGGTGGGGTCTTCACTGGAGAATTAATGAATGGCGTGCTAAAGAGAAGGATAACAACCTCAGTTATCTATTACACTTTCTGATGCCAAATATTGCCTGTCCCTGAACATTTAGCATAAATCTTTATGCTAAATCATCCTGCCATCTAGTGTCTAATGCTGATTTTGCATCTTCTTGCAACATCGCTTTGCATAGAATTGTCTCAGAGGTGCTTTTTCAAGTGGCAACTGGACTTTGTTTTTTCTTGAAGACGTTTCGCTTCTCATCCAAGAAGCTTCTTCAGTTCTGAAGAAAAGAGTATGAAAAAGCACCTTTGGGACCTGGATGACTGAGAACCTCCATAGACATTTGCATAGAATTGTTTTCCAGCAATGCAGGACTTCCTCTTCCAGATGGACTGTTTTGTTCCTACTCATCCTTTGCAGATTATTTTAGATATTGTTAGGAATGCTTTTAACATTCATGAAAAAGAAATCTCCGGTTGTTTAAACTCGATGTGTGCCTCTCCTATCTGTATGAAAGAGTGCATACACACATCAGTGCACATATTTTACAAGTTTCGGGGTGCCATTCTCAACAGTAAAAATCCATACATCTTTTAGACAAAGTGCCTTCCAAATTATACCCAGTATTATTTTGCTTTTTAGTGAGAATTTGCAAAACAAATTCCCCAAAACCTTAAAATCAGGAGCATCTTAAGAAGAAATCCCAAGATAATTCACATGCTTTTTCTTCCTAATGATATACCTTTGTTTTTATTTAAGTGGTAATAGTGTGGGTGTGTGAATGGAAATCCCACTCATAAATCTCCTAAATCACCCAAATCACTAAACAAGCTCGATTGTGACTCAAGATAAAATTCAAATATAATTAGATTTGACATGACATGTGAAAGGAATTTGGCTACATAGCTTAATTGATCACACTGTAAGCATGAGCCAGAAGTGTGAGGCAACAGCTGTCAAGACTAATGCACTCTTTGGCTGGAGTTATGTCAGTTCCAGTTCAGAAGTAATTGGTTGGTGATACACTGCATTATTCAACTTGCAGCAGGAATAGTGAATGTAGTTCTGGATGCTGTATTTTAAAGACCCGGGCATGCCTGAAGGAAGTTAACCAGGTTAAGGAAGGTGAGGTCAAATGAAATGGGGATTGGTTGAAAGAGCATGGTGAGTTCCATCCTTCAGAAAAGAAGAATGAATAACAATACCAGGACTGAATTTCAAATATCCAGAAAGTGTTCATGTAGAAATGGGAGCAGGCTGGCTCGCTATTTCCCCTAAAACACAGGACTAAAACCTGAGAGTTAAACATGAAACAGATTTCAGCTAAATGTTCTTCCTGATGTGGAATTGAAATCTGCTTTCTTAATAACAAGAATGCTTGATGGTACCTCAGGCTGTTACTGTAGCACTGACAAAGAAAATAATAAATATTCAGATTTTTCTCTCTTCATTTAGGCTAACGTTATTTGCAGTTTCTGTCTTGGCGAGGGCGATGCATGATTTTTTGCTCCTCTTACATCCTGCCAACTTTTTTTTTAAATGTCATATTGAAATGAGAGATGAAATACAATTTAAGATAGCTCTTACAAGCCGTAGCGAGTTATTGTTGTTAATAAAAACAAGAACTTCAAATAAATAATGGTATGAGTTACACCTTTCCTCCTCACCTGTCTTTGCTTACCTCTCCCAGTGTTCACAAAATTCTTATAAAAAAAATCACAAATGGCAAAGTATTTATAAGCTGGTAATAATCTCTTTCTTGGAAGAGCGGGTGTTAGATTTGGGGTATTTGTGTCTGCCTGTGAATTACCGCACTTCCATATCCAACAGAGCTGAAATCATGTGCTTATTAATTTTGTCATCAGAAATAACAGTTTTTAAAAGGAACCTGGCAACCTCGCAGCATTACTAAAGCAAGGGCAATAATATTCCCATTCTTATCGATAGAGGAACTGAAGCAGAGCAATCAGAGCGTGCCCAGCAGTCGAAACCTCCTTGATCGTGAGCCAGGGCTGCCACCTCTAAAGCTCTGCTGGCTGGTTGTACAGCAACATAGCCCAGCCCTATGGAAATTTCACACATCCACTCACGGGCATCAGAGGAGGCCACTTCAACGATCTGCTGAGTGATACATGCCTGGGAATTCCCTGCAGCCACTTCCCACGCCATTCAGCACCTTGTTGGTGGTTTTGTAGCAACAAAGCCTAGCCCTGATAAGGCAAGTTGCATGATCTTACTTGGGGAAATCTGGGAAGAGTTACTTCATCGAGACTAAGTCAAAGTAGGGTTTTTAGGGAATATTAACCTCCGTCCTACTTCCTCAACAGGCGGGGAAAGATGAGTTTCCCGTCTTTCCTTTGATAACTCAAATGTTAGGCCAAAGTAACAGGTCCCACTCGATCGCTGTTTCTTTGACTAAAATAGATTAGTAAGTTGTTGTGGGTATTGTTGGTAAATGTACTGCAATATCAACAGCAAGTTACTTTCAACAGCAAGATATTTTCAGTCACCTTGTGGGTGATTGAATATGGGATTCTTTTTCAAAACCAGTAGGCAAGTTATATTTGATCAGAAAGCGTGCCAGATACTCAATCGAGTATCCATTTCATAGGTAGCCATTTCATAGTTTCATACAGAAACAAGCTGCGAAAGATGGCGATAAAAGATCAGCCTTTTGTCAGCCTTGTTCAGTCTTCCGTATACTTAGCAATCTTTTCTTCCTCGTGTTGCAATGTTGATATAGCTATGACTGTAGCTGTAGTTTATTACGTTCTCCTCTGCTCCACTTCATAAACCTATTTCATCCCTGTAATCAGATGTGTAATTTAATTAAAAACAAATTAGTTTTGCTACTTTTTCCTTGACAAAGCATGATCCTGGACCAGAAGAAAGAAAAAAAAAGTAATACATTCCTGACTTAATGACACACATGGTAGAAGACTACTAATTCAGAAAATTGTAAATGACTGAGGTTTGACACAGATTTTGATGGACAGAATTAGTTGGTAGAATGTTTGCTTTTGTCTTCTTTGACAGATTTTGTCTGTATTATCCCTAGGAAAGGAGAGCTGGGAAAGACCCCACCCCAAAATTGTGGGGGTTCCCTCCTAGTCATTTAGACCAGGGGTTTCCAACCTTGGCAACTTTAAGCTTGGAGGACTTCAACTCCTCCAGGCTTAAAAGCTGCCAAGGTTGGAGGCCTCTGATTTAGACAACAATGAGTTGAAACAAGAAAGAGAGAGGACTTCGGTAAGGCAGCATCCTGCAATTATCAGGAAAACAGAGGAACGTGTCATAAATCTCTGAATGATGCCTTTTGAGGGTACAAAGATAAAATCTTCACATCTTACCACAACCTTAATTTTTTTCTCAGCAAGATCTGTCTCTTGTTCCTTTATTTACCTGTTAAGATTTACAGCCCACCTGTGGGATCTCAGTGGCTTTAATGAAAAGATCTTCCCTATGAGTCCAGTCAGATGTTTCCGGCTGCATTTGAACAAGGGAATCCATTTTCAGAAGCTACCAAGTTGAAAATTAGAGATGAATACCATAGCTATCCTGTGGTGCTTCACTGTAGTTACCAGCTGTGCTTTTGTTCAACAGGTGCTGTAGCAAGTATGGTTGTGAAGCAGAAGCTGGCAGAGGTTATCCTGAAAAAACAACAAGCTGCTCTGGAAAGGACTAATGCTCCCATCATGCCCTACAGGTAATCTGGTTCTAGAAATACATTGGCAAACCTCACATGCTGGAACATCAGTAGACTTCTTAATGTCATCTTAAAAATTGGTCTTGCTTTTAGTTTCCATCGTCCTCAACCAGCATGACCAAGACAGCTTGCAGGAGTGAGGAGGGAATAGAAGGGGAACTCATCAAATTTGCAGATGACACTAAACTGGCAGGAATAATCCAGCACCCCAGAAGATAAGATCAGGATTCAAAAAGATCTTGACAGACTTGAACAATGGGCCCTATCCAACGACATGAAATTTAATGTGAAGAAATTCAGAGTTTTACACCTAGGCAGGAAAAACCAAAGGTGCAAGTACAAATTAGGCAAAACCTTGCTCAAAATCAGTAACTCTGAAATGGACCGTAGAATCCTAGTGGACGATCACTTAAATGTGAGCCAGCAGTGTGTGGCAACAGCCCCCCCAAAATTAATACAATCCTTGGTTGTGTTAACAAAGGCATAGAATCAAAATCACATGAAGTCTATAAAGCCTTAGTAAGACCACACCTGCCTCCTGTTTTGGTCCTCATGTTACAAAAAAGATGTTGAGACTTTGAAAAAGTGCAAAAAAAGAGCAACAAAGATGATTAAAGGCCTGGAGACAAAACATATGAAGAATGGTTGCAGGAATGGGATATAGCCAGTCTAGAGAAAAGAAGGACTAGAAGTGACATGATAGTATTCCAGTATTTGAGGGACTGCCACAAATGCACCTGTTCTGACCCACGCCCTTTTCCGACAAATCAAACACAATCCAAAAGGAACAAAAACCTTGTAATGATTTTACTAAATAATTAGTTGTGATAAGCACAAGCCTTGCCAAACTGCGAGCTTGCCAAAAAATAACAGACAAGAAATAATTTGCAATACAAAAATGTTCAAATACAAACTCAGGATACTGGAATGTCCATGAGGCTGTAGTTTCAAAACGTCTTTGTCTTCTGCAAAGTACATTTGTTTCACAGCTGGCTTTTATCTTCTTGAAGGAGGGGCCACATTACCTTGCAGCCTTACTCCCGAGTCGCCCGTGCTGTTGTAGCTGCTCTTTCCTACATGCACACGCACTTGGCACAGGCTCCTCAGGAACCTCCTCATCACTGCTGCCAGCCCCCACAATCTCTGAAGGCAGCAGTCCACTCCCTAATCATCCTGGCCCCACATCTGAGTCCTCGCTCTCCCCAGCTATCCGCATCTTCTTCCAGCGAACCACAACAGCACCTGAGGGCAGGACAAGAAACAATGGATGGAAACTAATCAAGGAGAAACTTTTTAACAGTGAGGATTATTAACAAGTGGAACAGTGTGCCTTCAGAAGTTGTGGGTGCTTAATTACTGGAAGTTTTTAAGAAAAGACTGGATAGCCACCTATCTGAAATGGTATAGGGTTTCCTGCTTGTGCAGCGGGGTTGGACAGGAAGACCTCCAAGGTCCCTTTCAATTAAATTTTGATTCTGAGATTCTAATTAGAAAGACTTTTAGGATATAAAAGGGGGGACGGTTGACTGATTGGATTGATGCTGCACCTGCATCTTGCCCCAGTTTAATCAAAAGTTGATGTCCTTGATTTATCCATGATACATGTCACCCTACTGAAATTGATAACATTCATCTAGCTGGGGTGGCCCTTTCCAGCCCTGACTACAATATACAGGAGTTGACTTCCTTGCATACTTGTCTCCCTCATTTTACCGCCTTACATATTTATAGAGGCACCATAATCCCCTTTGTTTTACAGCACTGTAATCTGCCTTTACTGTTTTATGGATGTGCCCTCTGAGAAAGAGAACGTGATCCTGTTAATTAGCCCTGGGATCTTGATCTGTGTGGGTTGAATTACACCCCCTGTAATTCATCCCTGGTAGATCTTTTTGCAGCTAAGATCATTTCCCTGCTTGCGTTGTTCTGGACTAGTTAGTCACCCCGCAGCCCCCCACCCCCCACTGTCCTGTTTTCTATTGTTACACCCTAGCTAAAGTCCTTGACCTAGTTCCAAACACAGCACTTTGGGTGTTGCTATAAAGGGAGAAGCAACTCAGCTCTGCGGACTTTCACTGGCTTTAGTTTCCTGTCGGGGGGGCCCTGAACAGGCATGGAAAAAAGCTTCCTTCTGAGAAACATTTCAGATCAGGATGGGGAATGCTTCTTTCAATGCACGCAAACACATGTAACCTGTAACAAAAGAGGCAGTTTGGTAATGCCTCTTTCAATCTAAAGCAAAATACATGTGTTGGAGTAGGACCCCAGTCATCCTCAACCAGGCAGTAGGAGGCCAGGATTACTTTATGGTTAAGCTGTGGTTTTGTGCAGACCAAGGCAAGAGTTGGCCTTGCTGAATGAGCCCAGTGGGGCTTGGTCCTCAAAAACACCAGTCATAGAACCAGCGATGGTGCTTGGCCAAATTTCTAATGATTCTGGAAAACGGGTACAATGAATAGTTTGGATGTGGGGTTGCTTAGAAAGCATGTCATGAGTGCTTCCTAAAATGGCCACCATGGAAGGGAGGGCAAACACCTTCTCAGAATAGCTGCAATAACTAATCACAACATTTCAGAAAGCTGGTTGGTGAATGTTCCCTAAGCCAAGCTTACCTCCTCTTTTTGATTAATAGTCATATGTCTATATAAGATTAAGTTAAGGTCTCTGTAGGCTTTAAGCAGTCCCATAATGCAAGTCTGTAAGGACTTTGTACACAATGTATAAGTGCCAGTTTGATGTAGCTCTTAAAGGCATCAAGACCAGAATCAAGAGACCACAAGTCTAGACCTGTCTTAGGTACAAAACCAGCTGGGTGACTTGGGGCTTGTCACACACACTCAGGAGAAAGGCAATGGCAGTTTCATAGAGGTGTCAATGAATAACACTTTTTCATAAACCTTAGGGTAGATTCTGGGCTGGCCTTGGGCATCAGGCCTAGAAGATATTCTAGCCTTACTTCCAATTTGTTTGGAAGTTAAGGTTGGATTATCTTTTAGGCCTGATCCACTGGGTTGCGGCTAATTTTTTTAAAAGACTATTTCTAGGGCCAGTGTGGGATGCAGGTTCAATATGGTCTATATTTATTGATTCCTTATTGCAGTCAAAAGGCTAAGAGGGAGAGGGAGAGAGGGAGAGAGAGAGAGAGAGGCAGAGAGGCAATATAAATGATAATTGTAAAAATGATGAAAGAGATATAGCAAATCAAATGTTTCTTTTGTACACTATCTTCCCAGAAGGGACAAATTTGTCAGGGTTTCCAAAGAATGAAAAAAAAAAAACCCACTTTACACAATCCTATGGATACATTCCTCCAAACCAAGATGCAGAACCTTTATTTCAGAAGACAGTGACCTCATAATTGGAAAGAACCCTGAAAATCCATCACAATACAATTGCTCTTTCATCCTGCCCTCTTCTGCATTTTGATCCAGAAGTGCCAAACTTCAGTTTTTAAGCCATATGTAGTCATTACTTACATAAGAAGACTTGTGGCTCCTCTCAAAACCTCGACTTTGAATGGCACTGGTTTGCTCAGAAGAATAAAATAGGGCAGGATTTTCAAAGCTACTTGTTCACAATGCTTTTGAAGGCAAAGTGTCATGCCTCCTCAGCTTATTTCTTCAGACTCAATCCAGCTAGTTGTTACCTCAGCCTTTCATGATCCATCATGGATCTAGAAGCATTTCTGAGATGTTTGCTCGGAAGCCAACCGTGGCCTTTGCAGGTAGTAGTGACCAATTGAGTTCTGACATTTACAATTGAACAAGAATATTGCTACCTCAAGAAATTCATCTGTGAAATTACTTTCAGTAGTGAATTATGGGCTGATTCTAGGGCATGGGTCCTCAAACCTGAGGAATTCTGGGAATTGAAGTCCACAAGTCTTAAAGTTACCAAGTTTGGAGACTCTGCTCTAATCTAGGGAATCTTGGTAAAGAGGCTAGATTTGAACTGGAGACTTCCTAATCCACAGGCTCATTCCTTTCTCTTAATCTTTATCATAAACTGATCTAGGAATGTTATCCACAAATCTCTTTCTCGTGCTTTATCCAGGTCCTTGGAGCCAATGGAACACGAAGGCCCACCAAATCCTATGCTCCATACTTTCTTTCCTCCTGTCCCCAACAACTCCAGGGGTTCTCCAGAGCACTTTCCGTTAAGGAAAACAGGTAAAAGGTCTTATTTGAGTTACTCTTTGAGGCTATTAAGTTTCCAAATGATAGGAAAAAAAGGAAGTGTAACAGCCTTGATGCTCCTCTTTGGACAATAGCTGCAATAATAACATTGGACTTTTGCCAGGGAATCATTTTATAGTGCAGAGTTTAATATGAGGAACTGCCTGTACCTGCATAATAAACCGATGTCAAAAGGTTGTTCAGAAAAACAAAAGTAAAAGAAAGGAATCAGTGGAAGTTCACATGAACTTACTTGAGATACATGCACATCATTATTTTTCATGCAGTTTACTTTTGCTCCAGCTGAACATTCTAGGAATTAATTTGTGATTTTTAGGACGTGATACCATGTGTTTGGAGTTTTTTTTCCTCCCTCTCTCCTCTTTCTTTTTCTTTATGTGTCATTTTGATTGTAAGCTTGCAACAGGGCTTCCTTTGGTTTCATCAGTCTTCTAAAATGGTTTTATTGTATTGCTCCCCACCCCAAATATATATGCTGCTCACAAAACCAGATTTTTTTTCTAGCATCTAAAAGATGTTTTGGTAGCAATGGGGAAGAAACCTGAATCATCAAATAATAAATGAAAGACCACTGACTTATTTGTTGTCACACTCTCTCTAAAGAAATAAGTCCTTGGCAAGGCATATGCTTTGTACAATAAAGACCCAAGGTTCAGTCTCCAACAGTGATAACTAACATAATAACAGATTTCAAGGTTAAAAGTAGTCCTATTAATCTCCTGCACAAAGATGGATCCCTGTCAAATCCATTGATGCAGGATCATATCTTACATTCAAACATAAACAACAACTTCTCTTGATTATTCATGGCCGTGGCATTTAATTGGAATCTCTCATTCTCTATTAATGAAGTGCTAATGAAGGAAAGGTGGTGTGAAACATGCCATCATTGTAGAAGTGCAATGGTGGTGATATAAACAAAAATGTGAAACTCTTGCTCAAGCAGTGATTTGCAAAAGACTTCCTTGGAACAGAAATCTTTCTGGGAAGAGGAAGAAAAATGGGGACAAATAGAAAGAAGCAAAAAAAAAAAAAAAAAAGAGCAGCCTTGGGATTGCTGCTCCTCTAATATTGAGATATTAGATAAATTAAACTGAGTTGTACTGTACATGGGAAATCAATGTCTAGTCTTTCATAGAGAATATATTAATATGATATTAATTCTGTTACTTTTAATTTGTGTATGGTTTGCCAATTGCACAGTGGTGGGTAAGACAGCACTCCAGAGGGTTAAGATCATTGCCCAGAGGATCATGGGTTGCCCTCTCCCCTCTTTGGAAGAGCTTTATAGTTTTATAGCTCCCGCTGCCTTAAGAAAGTTCAAAACATTCTCAAAAATCCATCTCATCCTGGGCACCCTTTTTTTGAATTATTACCATCTGGCAGACGGTACAGAACAATAAAAACAAGGACAAATAGGCTGAAAAACAGCTTCTATCCCAGGGCAGCAACTCTCTTGAATTCTACTGTATAGTACAGTATTAATATTTATTTCTATTTATCAGGGATTTTCAATTCAATGTATAGAATATGAAGGATGTGTGTTTGAGTTTATTTTCATAGTCATAGTGTACACTGAAGAAATTAAATACCATTTCGTTTTACAAGGTGCAATGACAATAAAGTAAAGTAAACTAAACTAATTTCTGTTAAACTTAGTTTTTGTCCTAGGCCCTCAACTTGTTGGGGTCGGATCTTTAGCTTACCCCTTGAAAAGGCTAAAATGATCTTCATAGTATAAAAATAGCTGCATCCTTCGAGCAGTGAAAAGGGAAGTGGAAGCTGAGATGTGGCTCAGATGTTTCCCATAATTTCATTTAGAGGGCTATTTTGACCATTTTGTTGGCAATATTTCATCAGGCTTTGTTCTCTCCAACCCAGTATTTTCCCTGAGTTCAGCTGTTCAGTGGGAGATAATTTTTAAACCACTCCTAACAGTCAAAAACTAACTCAAATGATTTGCAATAAAAGACACTAAATAAATGGATAAAACATATATAATAAAGCCAACATGAAATGCAAAATAAAACCACTATGTAGGGCCACAAGGTGCCCATTCAAAAATTAAAGCAATACAAATTGACATTAATTTAAAAACCAATTTGAAAGCCTGAGAACTAAAAAGTAATACTTTGGGTGCCAAAGTCTCTGGGAAAGTCATTTATCTGAAAGACAGAGGAGACTAAATAAACTGGGTGATCTCACTGAGATCATTTGCATTGCTGTGGTCCTGGATAATGCTTATCCTAGTGTGCTAGCAAATGCCTTGGTTTCTTTTGGGGTGCCAAATGCCTTGAACCACCTCTCTCCCTGCAGTGTCTTGCGGAGCACCATAGTATGTATCTCTGCTGAGCTAGGTGGACTTTTTTGCTCCAAGCACTTCTGATCTTCTTCTCTGTATTATTTTACTTTTTTTAGCCTCTGAGCCCAACCTGAAGTTGCGCTGTAAAGCTAAAAAAACTGAACGGCGCAAAAACCCACTGACCCGGAAGGAAAGCGCCCCCCCTTCCTTGAAAAGGCGCCCGGCAGAAGCCATTGGTAAGAAGAAGGGGCTTTTTTCTGGTGTGCGCCCCCTTGTCATTAGAATGGAGCAAAGATAGGCAATTTGAAATAATTCCTGGGACAATGAATTGGCACCCTTGGGGATGTGATGGGTCTCAGCATAGCAGTCCCTGAGCTTCTAAGCAGTTCATTTGAAGACAAGCCTGGAATGATCCCAATTCCAAGGTTAAGCTATCTTCCCCAACCAGTTGTGCTTATGCTACAGACTCTGGGATGTTGTCCTTGGCCTTCGCTTTGCTTGTTCTGCCTGCTCCATAGCCAAAGCTTTGTGTCCTCTCTCCTCACCTGCAGATTCATCCCCCAGCAGCAGCAGCACCCCAGTCTCTGGATGCAGTTCACCCAATGACAGTCTGGTGCCAGAACATGGAGCCATGCCAGGGCTTATCCAAGAGGTACAGAACCCATAGGAAAGTAGTCAAGACAATTGATAACATGGACCTTGAGAGATGAAGAATGAGCACCACCAAGAGGCTTGGAAATAGCTGCTTACTCATTTGCTTGCAGCTGATCAAAACCTCTAGCCATTGAGTAAAACAGGAAGCAAATTAGCTTCTGCTCTTCAGTCAGAAATTCCCTGTTAATTTCAAACCTGTCTTTATCTTAGAAGGCATTTATTGTCAATTGGGGTTTTTACACTTCTTTACTGAATGTATATCCTGCTCTTACATGGGGGTGGATGAGTCACCCATTTAAAGAATCAATCAGATACAAATCTTGCATGTGCAGCTTTAATATGGAGGCTGAAAAATTCATCTCTTGGATTGGAAATATTACAGAAAACTCTGCTGTGTTGCAGAGTCACTGAGATCAAGTCTCCACCTACCAAAATCCTATTTGTGGAGGCAAGACCCAGTATGTCTGTTTCTTATTCCACAATATACCTTGGAACAGTGATAGTTTTTGGTTTCTTATTGATTGCTTTTATTCTATAAGAATTCCACTTCTCATGTTCTCTATATAGTACAGTATCAATAGAAGAGAACATTTATAGCTCAGAGTTGAATTGTGAGATCCTTGGATGTGTTGGTGTTGGTGGTGTTCTTGCAAATGTTTCATTACCAAATTACGTAACATCATCAGTGCTGATCACAGTACCTAATTTGATAATGAAGTGCCTGCAAGAACATCTAACTCAGAGAACATCAAGAATCCCACTCTGTATAGTATTTTGCCACATTGTTTTTGCACATTTTTAAATAGATTGCAAAGAAGAAGAAATAAATTATTGCTATAGTTTTGTTTTCTTGGATATTCTTCTAATTTTACTATTTTTACATTTGTTCATTCATACACTCCCCAATTTCTATTCTGGGGAAAGTCCCAGGTTTATACTCCAAATCTTGTTAAGCAAGATTGAATTCTAAAGAGCCAATGCTGGTTAGCGCTAACAGAATCTGGCTTGATGGACTCTTGAGTTTCATCTCATATAAGGTTGTGCTTCCATTTGGTTTTCAGCAGTAGCAACAGCCCAATAGTACATTCAGAAGAAAGGCGAAATAAGAAAGGCAGAGTAATAAATACAGAGCCTTGTAATAAATACAGAGCCTTGCCCTGATGCCACATTGATAGAAAGCAGAACTGGAGGAAAGTGAAACCATATATTCTTCTGTAAGAGAATATGGATTCTTTGATATCCCTGATGGAAACCTATTTCCAGGCTGAACCTGTTGCTGATGCTTGTTACCTTTCACAATGCATAGCAGGGGAGCTATGGCAATTAACCTTTCTCCTCACTCCACATTCCCAGACAAGCTCAAAAGGTTTTGATGAATACAGTAGAGCTATTGCACAGAATCATGCATACAAGAAGTTTATCTATTTCATTTGTGTAATTTATCTGCTATCTCAATCCTTATGGGTGGTTCTAACAATGCTGAAGAATGCCCCATTTATATGTTATTCCCAGAATTTAAAGCCTAGCTCTCTTCCTCCCATTTTTCCATATTAATCTTCCTACATATTTTTATTTGCCACTTTGAGGGTTTCTAGCATTTATTTCTGACATTGTTTTCTTTGGCATGAGAATCAGAGAATCCTTCTACCCTTAACCCTTATGTAAAGGGTGGGTGTGGGCCAGTTAAACAAATATTACAGATGAGGAACAGATGGACATTTTTGTGGTATCGAATGAGTGATTTGCATCCTCTGAATTCAACCATGACTCAGTTAGAGGATCAAAGTTTCCAAGGCCCTCTAACCTTTTCCCCTTGAGATTACTACAATCATGTCGGAAGTGCTGAAATGCTTCCGGGTTGAAAGGATTGGCTGGTGACATCAAGGAGTTGGGGGCTCCTTTCATGTCCTCGCTAAGCTGCCCACCAAAGTGGTACCCATCATGGTTGCCTGCTTTTGAACTGCTGGGTCAGCAGGAGCTGGAGTGGGTGAGGGGGGCTCACCCCATCCCATAGCAGCAACTGGGCCTCAAACACCAGGCTGCCTATCATCATAACAGTGTCCTAACCACATGAGCCACCATGCTCTTTCCCCTTGTGATAAACCTGCTGACTTAATCTCTGAGATTTTTGGTTATGATGTTCTGTAATAGAGTTGACATGGAATTGGAAGTTCCCTTCTTTGTTCCCAGGCTTGAGAATTCCTCCATACATATAATAATATTCTCAGGGCAAGTTTCACTGTTATGAAACTTGAACTGGATGGATTACTACTTTCCTTCTTTTTTTCTCCTGATAGGCCCCTCTAGCTCAGCGCCTGAGAATGCAGGAAAGTTCACTGGCTCAGTATGCTCTTCAAACCAGCAGTTCTCTCCCAGCTCTCACCCTTGGATTACCAGCCACTTCTGCAGCATCTGCCAGGGTATGTTTTAAGAGGTCGTAGCAAGAGAAAAGGGCATTGAGGCAGTAGATCAGACAACATTTCAGTCTGACTTTCCTAACCAGAAGTTGCTGGACACATTGCACTGGACTCCCAAAACAGCAGCAATCAAGTTTGTAGTCTTGAGATGTGTGGTAGGTTGGGAAAGGAAGGCAGCAGAAGACAGTGGGAATCACGATGGCCAATGGAATCCTAAGTGGAAATACCAGTAGTCCTCCACTTATGACCACAGTTGAGCCCAAAATTTCTGTTGTTAAGTGAGACATTTGTTAAGTGAGTTTTGTTATTAAGTGAATCACCGCACTTGTTAAATTAGCAGCACGGTTCTTAAGTGAATCTGGCCTCTCCATTGACTCTGCTTGTCAGAAGGTTTCAAAAAGTGATCAGTCAGTTGCCAAGCCATGGGGATGCTATAACAGTTGCAAGCGTGGAAAGCAGTTCATAAGTCACTTTTTTCTATGAAGTTGTAACTTCAAACGGTCATTAAATAAACCATTGTAGGATGAGGACTACCTGTAGGTTATTTTTAAAAGAAGGAAACAGCTGGTGGAGAATTGAAATTCACCTGCTAAATTTAACACATTGGTGAATATATATAACCTAGGATTGTTGGGTTTTTGATGTTTACTGAATTTGTTTCTCTTCCTGCAGAGGTTTCATTACCAGGCAAATAATATCACCAGTAGGTTAGTGCACTGATAATGCACAAAGCCCAGTTGTAAAACATCTGCAGGAAGAAAAGCCAGTTTGGAGAAGATTAAGAAGTCAACTCCCTTTGCTCTAACACTGATTGATTTAAAAAAAAAATTCTGAAGAACAGAATTTTTATATCTTTTTAACATGGATGTGCAGTTTTCCCTAAAGTCCTCAACTCCACTTTTTTATTTTTCTGTTTTGTTTTTGTTTTTTGAAAAGCCCCAGCTAATTTCTGTGCATTGTTCCTTTAAGAATGTCAGGGAAGGCTAGCTTGGGATTCAGAGAAACACTGTTCAGTCACACTCTCCAATTCCGTCCATACAGAGCGATGGTGACCACAGGGCACACCCAGGCCTTGCGCACAAGGTGCCTGTCCTAACTAGCACTCACGCACCCATGTTCCTACCTGCCAACCTGGAGCAACACGAACCCGGAAGCCCTCTGTCCCCTCGACTTCATCCTGTCATCATTCTGGAGCCCTCTCCTCTGGTTACAGGTGAGTATGCGGCCTTTCAACTTTTGGGAAGCATAGGAGCTTCATCACTGGAGGATTTCAAGAAGAGACCAGAGTGCCATTTGTCAGAAATGGTGTAGGGTCTCCTGCTTAGGCAAGGGATTGGACTAGATGACCTACAAGGTCCCTTCCAACTCTGTTAATCTGTAAAACACAGAAAACAGACAACTTTGCCTCCCTTAGATTGCTGAACTATAACTCCCATGATCCCCAAAAAGCCTGTCCAGGGGTGACAGATGCTGGGAGTTGGAGTTCAGCAATACTTCGAAGGCCTACTCAGCATTAGTGAGGTGTAGGACAGTTCCTGATGTGCACCCCCAGGTATTAGCATTCAGCATTTCTAGAAAGACCTTTCAGAAGGAGTATAATTATCAAGACGTGGCACATGGATTATCAAGGATGTGGCACATGGTTACTATCTTTCAAAGAAGAAAATTCCTGCTTCGCTCCTGTTTGGGGGGGGGGGGGTTGGGGGCTTGCCTGTTGAACATCAGCCTTCACTCTGCTACTTCCATTGATTACCTCAAACACTGCAGCAAAATCTTAGGCGACTTGATGCTGTATTCAAAATCAGCTCAAGATGTATGTACTAAAGCCCTGGAGGTAGTCTTTCAGGACCCGCAGAGCATTTTTCTGTGCATGGCAACCCCAGAGGAGTAGGAGGAGGGGTAGCAGGGGGCTTTTCCCAACTTAAGGAAAACACTTAAATGCCACAGTCCATTAAAAAAAACCGCCAATAAGCATATTAGCAAGAAGAGCTTTAAGGCAGACTTACCTCAAGGGCAGAACTATTGCAAATATATATGTAATGTAAATTAAATTACAGTGAGATCCTATCCTTCAGGGTTCAATCACGGGGCCCTTTGCAGATATTTTACACTCTGGCCTCCTATACAAAGGGCCAATTTTAATCTCTTGGGAAAATGAAACTCACAAAGTCAGTTTTAGGAAATGTAGCCCAAAATTACTGGAAAGGTACCAAATGGTTAGTCCTGGAGGCATAAGATCTAATTCGCTATAGTTAATCCATATTGCATTTTCAGTGTTTTATATATATTTATGCTTTGGGTAAGTGTCTGTTAATGTGTTTCTTGGGATGACACTGGATTTTTGTTGGTGATTTCAAACTGGTTTTCATACAATTCTCCATGATTGTCAGCCATTTGAGGTAAGAATGTATAAGTTATTCCCACCTGCTTATCCTGTTTTTAAATTGCAGTCCCTTTATCATTACAGTAAGAATAAGCAGGCTCTGTTTCTGAGAATGAAAAGGGACAGTATTTTTAGGAGGTCATTTTGGTTAGGTTGATTTGTTTCTTTACTGCAGGGGTTTTATTTTACTCTTGTGGACTAGAAACCTGAAGACTCATAATGCTTATGGTACATCATTTAGAACAGACTCTTTCCATAGCAATAGCAATAGCAGTAATACTTAAGACTGATATATCTCTTCACAGTGCTTCACAGCCAACGGTAGGATTCAAATTTTTTAACAACTGGTTCTGTGGCCGTGGCTTAGTTAGTGGGTATGGCTTGGTGGTCATGTTATTGACTGGGTGTGGCCAACTCAACATCACTCACATCGAGGCACGCATCTCCTTACCTGGTCTTTCACGACTGTGGGGATGCTGCAACAGTCGTAAGTGTGAAAAATGGTCATAAGTCACTTTTTTCAGTGCCATTGTAACTTTGAATGGTCACTCCACACAAGCAAAGTACCAGCAAAGGAGTAGAAAAAAACTCCAGAGACGTTCCTGAGACTGGGAATCTAGTCCTGCCAAGAATGTAATAAGGGTTAATGGAAAGGCAGTTTCTGTAAGCAACACCAGAATGTTTCCTTCCTGCCTTCCTTACAGGATTAGGCCAGTAATTTCTTCTAACAACCAGTTCTCCGAACTGCTTAGAATGTTAACAACCGGTTCTAGCGAATAGGTGCGAACCGGTAGAAACCCACCCCTGTTTACAGCCCTCTCTAAGCAGTTTACATAGTCAGCATATTGCCCGCAACAATTTTGGGTCCTCATTTTACCAACCTGGAAAGGATGGAAGGCTGAGTCAACCTGGAGCCGGTCAGGATCGAATTCCTGGATTGAGCAATGAATTAGCATGCCGTACTGCATTCTAACCACTGCGCCATCACGGTTCTGCGCCCGCACAGACTAGAAATGCACACTGAGTTTTAAGAATTCTCTCAGCATGTGCAAGGGCCGTTTTCTGGATCGGTTTGTTCCCACCACATGTGAATGGGTCTCTAAGCTTTTTGGGGTGGCCCCTGGTACCTTCAACCCCGTGTCTCCTCCATTCGCAGTTCCAGGGCTAGGATCAGTCCCCTTTCACTTCAGCCCTTCAGTGCTTCCTTCGGAGCGGCTGCCAATGCCGGTGATCCATAAGCCCTTGGGACGGACCCGCTCAGAGCCTCTGCCATCTAACCCCAGAACCGTGCAGCAGCAATTGGCGTACCAGCAGCACCACACTTTCCTCCTGGAGCATCTGAAGCAGCAGACCCAGCTGGGAAAGGTGAGCTCCAAGTTTTGGTCTCCTTCAGCCACTGAGCCGGATGATGTGATCCCAGGGAGTTGGAGGAAAGGACAAATTTCTTGCCCCAAACCGCACAAAAGATCTGGTTCATTTGGGGACAGAAAAAGTCACCTGGCCATTCATTTATATTGGATGATTTTTAAGGGCACGAGACCTTTTTAGGGCACGGGACCTTTTTAAATCACAGAGGCCTGGAATTGGCAATAGAGCATACTCCCAGTCTTTCAAGGGTGTATCTGAAATTGACTCTTTCAAATAATGCTATTATTAATCATATTTCTTTTTTAAAAAAATAACTAAAATCACACAAGATGGATTGCCAGCAGAGCAAGAAAAAGGCTCATTGTAGCAAGGAAGTGTGATGCCTCACTAGATCCAGAAGGCTGTTCTGTCCTCAAAATGCCATATATACTTGTAGATAAGTTCAGAATTTTAGGTGCCAAATGATCCCCCCCAAATTGGGTTCAGTTTATCTGAGAGTTCCTTCCTTCCTTCCTTCCTTCCTTCCTTCCTTCCTTCCTTC
>BLBF01000021.1:19337343-19364250 GCA_015471245.1 Laticauda colubrina | reverse complement strand
TAGAATGGAATGGAATAGAAATATAATGGAATAGAATAGAAATAGAATGGAATGGAATAGAAATAGAATAGAATAGAATTAGAATGGAAAAAGAAATAGAATAGAAATGGAATGGAGTAGTAATAGAATAGTAATAGAATAGAATAGAATAGAATAGAATAGAATAGAATAGAATAGAATAAGAATGGAAATAGAAATAGAAATAGAAATAGAAATAGAAATAGAAATAGAATAGAAATAGAATGGAATAGAATAGAAATAGAATTGAATAGAATAGAAATAGAATAGAAATAGAATAGAATAGAATAAGAATGGAAATAGAAATAGAATAGAAATGGAATGGAATAGAATAGAATAGAATAGAATAAGAATGGAAATAGAAATAGAATGGAATAGAATAGAATAGAATAAGAATGGAAATAGAAATAGAACAGAGATAGAATGGAATAGAACAGAACAGAACAGAACAGAATAGAATAGAATAGAATAGAATAGAATACTTTGTTGGCCAAGTGTAGTTGGACACACAAGGAATTTGTCTTGGTGTAAATACTCTCGGTATACATAAAAGAAAAGATATATTCGACAAGAGTCGAGAATCATCAGGAACAACACTTAATGATAGTCATAGGGTACAATAAGCAATCAAATCATACTAGGAAACAGAATATAAATCGTAAAGATACAAGCGACAAAGTTACAGTCACAAGTGGGAGGGGATGGGTGATAAGGAGTGATGAGAAGATTTACAGTAATAGTAGTGCAGACTTTGTAATAGTTGAACAGTGTTGAGGGAATTATTTGTTTAGCAGAGGAATGGCTTTCGGGGAAAAAAAACTGTTCTTGTGTCAAGTTGTTCTGGTGTGCAATTCTCTATAGCGTCATTTTGAGGGAAGGACTTGAAACACTTTATGTCTGAGATGTGAGGGGTCTGTAAATATTTTCACAGCCCTCTTTTTGACTCATGCAGGATACAGGTCCTCTATTGAAGGCAAGTGGGTAGTAATTGTTTTTTCTTTTAGTGGAAGCGACGGGCACTAAGACTCCCCTATGTGACCAAACTCTTAATGCCCTCCACAGGCACATTATGTCTGGGAACAGCAACAACGTATGCAACAGCAACAGCTCCTCCGAAGGCAGCCTGCTGACTTGTTGCTGACCCCAGCCACACGGGGAAGCCATCGGCCCCTCTCTCGAGCCCATTCCTCACCCGCTCCAGCCACCGCCTGTCTACCGAGCCAGGACACATCTTCCAAGGTCATCCCACTTCCAGTGCCAGAACAGCCCATCAAACCGCGCTTCACCACAGGTAACACGCCAAATTTTCCCTTGATTTGATATAAATAGTTGTTTGTTTATTTGTTCAATTGTATACAACTGCCCAAAACACACAACTCAAGGTGACATCCCCTGAAATATATATTTATGCTTCTCATCATCTTTGACAATGGATGTTGTCTCTGACTGAAGCAGTGGGTAACACTTCACTGAACCTGGGCAAAAGTTCTCCAAAGAGTTCACCTGAATTGGACCTGATGAATATTAAGTTAGAAGGAAATCCAAGGGCAATAGGGTGAAACTGAAAAAAAAAAAACATCTTGCAGGAAAGGAGTGACAAGCTACTTCTATACTATTGTCAATAAAACTGGAAACGATCACATGACTGGAGGGAAGATTTTTGCCTTTAGTGTTGCACCTACTGTAACAGTTGACATGCGACTCCAGCCAGCAAGTTATTTTCTCCACCCTCTTCTTCTTCCATCAGAGATGGAACATCATCATCTGTATGTGACATGTAATTCTCACTATTGGCTTGCAACCCATGGTTTGTAACACAATGTGAACTTGATTGTGGCTTGCTGAACAAACCACAGTTAAAACTAAGCATGGCTTATTATGATACATGATCTGGGGCCGTGCTCGGATTCTCTTCCCTCTTCCCTCTTCACCTTCCTCTATCCCTAACTAGACTTAGAATAACTTTATTGTCACTTGGAATGTACACTCATTGTCATATATTAAAATGAAGTTGCATACAGTTCTCAAAGGGTCACCACCACCTCCAATATACACAACATAAACATAACTAAATATATACATACATACATACATGCATGCATGCATACATACGAACAAAATTATGCCTATACCCTTATATAAATATATGAATGGAGGAACAATTACTATCTGCTCCTGACCAGGAAAGTCCTCAACTTACAAATGTTCATTTAGTGACAGTTCAGAATTATAACAAAAAAAAATGTGACTAACCACCAGTCCTCTCACTTACAACCATCACAACATCCTCACAATCATGTGATCAACATTTGGGCACTTGACCACAACAGCAGTGTGTGTGTGTGTGTGTGTGTGTGTGTGTATGTGTGTGTGATCTGATCACCACATAAAACTTCCTAGCTGGTTTCCCACAAGCAAAGTCCACGGGGGAAGCTGGATTCACTTAACAACTGCCATGATTTGCTTAACAACTATGGCAAAAAAAAGATTGCAAAAGTGGGTGCGACTCACTTAGCAGGCACCTTGCTTAGCAATGGAAACTCTGCTCCCGACTGTGGTTGTAAATCGAGGACTGCTTGTGTTGCCAGGACATCTGTCCATTAGACATCCAAGCTTTAATATGGGGCTGGGGTCATGTGATTTTTGCCAAGAGGAAAAGAGCCCCTCCCCTCCCTCAGGCTAAGAAAGCCAACATTACAGTGTTCTTTCTGCCTGCCATTCATCCATGAGCCTCAACCAAATCTATTTCTTCATCTCTTAGAGCAGATTTTGAATAGATACATCATAGAAGACATTCCTATGTCTATTTTGCATTGGTGTCGTACTTTAGACTATGTCAGTATATTCCCATGTTTCTCAACTTTGACAATTTTCAAGTGTGTGGACTTCAACTCCCAGAATTTTCAAGCTAGTTGGCTGGGGAATTCTGGCAGTCAAAGTTCGTACACCTTAAAGTGTACAGGTGAGAAACACAAATATATGCTACTTGATAAAATGCTGCTTTGGATGCCACTGTTTTATTGAAATGTTGAGTTTGTATTGTACTGATTTAAAAAAAAACCTGAATTGCGTGGCGCCTAGAGAAATGCTTCACATGAAACATTTAACTAAAAATATAAAGCTTGATATGTAATATAAAGAAGTACGATGTCTTAACTAAAACCCTATTTAAAATTGTGCATAATACAGTTTCACCCTGGATTATATCTCAGTGGATGTCTGATTTTTATGTTGTGAATATTTTTGTAATTTTGTTTTAAAAACAAAACTTCTTCTACATAAAAGACGGATACATTACGGAAAGATACACTAAACCTGTCCTCTTGCATAAGCTAGCAGGATTTGCCAACACTCCAGAAGATAGGTTTCAGATATGGAAGGATCTTGACAGACTTGAACATTGGGCGCTATCTAACAAAATGAAATTCTATGGTGAAAAAAGTAAGATTCTACATTTAGGCAAGAAAAACCAAATGCACAGTTATAGTACAAGTGATACCGGGCTCAATAGTAGTAACTGTGAGAGGGATCTTGGCATCCTAGTGGACAATCACTTAAATATGAGTCAGCAGTGTGATGCAGCTGCCAAAAAACCCAACACAGTCCTAGGCTACATTAATATTGGAACAGAATCAAGATCACGTGAAGTGTTAATACCACTCTATAATGCCTTTGGTAAGGCCACACTTGGAATACTGCATCCAGTTTGATCACCATATTATAAAAAAGATGTTGAGACTCTGGAAAGAGTATAGGGAAAAGCAACAAAGATTATTCGGGGACTGGAGGGTAAAACATATGAAGAACGGTTGCAGGAGCTGGATATGTCTGGTCTAATGAAAAGAAGGACTAGGGGAGACATGATAGCAGTCTTCCAATATCTCAGGACTGCCACAAAGAATAGGGAGTCAAGATATTCTCCAAAGCACCTCTAGGCAGGACAAGAAGCAACCTAGAACTAAAGAGAAATTTCCTAAATTAATTAATCACTGAGAAAACTTGCCTCCAGAAGTTGTGAATGCTCCAACACTGGAAGTTTAGGGCAAAATTGGGCAACCATTTGTCTGAAATGGTAACTTCCTGCCCAAGCAGGTGGTTGGACTAGAAGACCTCCAAGGTCCCTTCCAACTCTGTTGTCCTGTCATTCTCTTGTCATTTTTATAACAGTGATAATCATTCCATTCATATCCTAGAACTTTTAAGAGGCATATTCTCAGGGATTTAGAAAAAGGATCTTCACCCCAAAAGCGTCCATCTGCAGAAAATTTATTCCAAAAGAAAAGACTTCAAGTCACAACTTCTCACCTCCAAGCTGTCTTTTGTCCTAGAAAGATGATTCCAAGGGGGTGATTCAATCTTCAGGTTTAAACTAACAGTTGAGACTCACTGAGTCCAAAGAAAACTCCAGCTTTGTGAATGACTTGGGTGCCTCTTTTCCTGCTTTTTTAGGCATCGTCTATGACTCTGTCATGCTGAAACATCAATGCTCGTGTGGAGACAACAGCAACCATCCTGAACATGCAGGCCGAATCCAGAGCATCTGGTCTCGCCTCCAGGAACGTGGCCTACGCAACCAGTGTGAGGTAGGGGGCAGTGCAAGCCAGACGTGAACACGGAACAATCCTCTACTCTCCCAACCTGATTTAGCTACACAATCTGCAAGACAAGTATTTGTTCACTTTTCAATAGGTCTATACAATTTTTTTTTACTAATGGCTAATTTGGTGGTGGTTGTTTTTCATCTACATTTCTACTTGGAAAGTGGTGATGGTGGGCTTTTGTTGTTGTTTATAAAAACAAATTTTGGCCAACTTTTTTTTTTTTTTTGAGAAAACGTTAAGTGGCATCTCCTGCCACTACTAGTTTAGCTTCAGTTAATTTCTGCAGCAATGTGGGCTAGAAACATATCTGAATCTAAATGGACAATTTTTCATGGTTTTGCCCACTCTCAGAACTGTTGCCCTTCTATTACAGGATGAGAGACGACAGATGTTTGCCACTTTGAGTGATTTATAAAAATAGTAAAAGGGGGATATAAATAAATAATGTGGTGGCTCAGTGGCTAAGACGCTGAGCTTGTCGATCAGAAAAGTCGGCAGTTTGGCGGTTCGAATCCCTAGCACCGTGTAATGGAGTGAACTCTCATTACTTGTCCCAGTTTCTGCCAACCTAGCAGTTTGAAAGGAAGTAGAAAAATAGGGACCACTTTGGAAGATAACGGCGTTCCATGCGTCTTTGGTGTTTAGTCATGCTGGCCACCTGACCACGGAGATGTCTTTGGACAGTGCTTTATAATGGAGATGAGCACCTCTCCCGAGAGCTGGAAATGATTAGCATGTATGTGCAAGGGGAACCTTTACCTTTACATAAATAAATAAATGAAAGAGGTACTGTGGCTTTTTAAAACATTCAAAATTCTGAGTAGCTATTCAATAGCAGTACTCTCTGTACTATAAGGTCAAGAGTACTATACTATAGTACTGTATTATAAGGTCAAGAGTTGACCTTATAGAGGAAAGATTGCTAAAGAAGCAATACAGAGAGTCCTTGATTTACTACCACAATTGGGACTAGAAAAATCTATCATGAAGTGATGGAGACATTAAGCAAGGCATTACATGATAGCTATTTTGCAAACTTCCCTGCTGGCTTCCTTATTGTCTTTGCTTGTCAGAAGCCAGTTGGGAAGGTCACAAATGACAATCATGTGACCCAGGTCATAAATATATACTGATTGCCAAGTGTCTGATGACCAGGGGGACACTGCAACAGTGGTAAATCTGAGGACCAATCATAAATCACTGCTTTCAGCATTGTGGAACTCAGAACAGTCACTCACTAAATGGATGGTCATAAATTGAGGACTAGATACATTTAAATTACTGTGTAGTATTAAACTAAAAGAGGAGTTGATTCAAAGTTGCATACGATTATGAGTGAAATATTATTTGTAAGCATACTTCTTTCCTATGATTTCATGTAGTTTTACTAGATTGTGTAATAATCAGGGCAGATCAATTCACTGTAAGACAAGGAGTCTTCACTCATGGTTATGGACCTCAATCTCTCACGTCCTTAATTACAGATTGGTAGACAGATATTTTTGAACTACCCCGTCTAGGGCTAAGAGAGGGAGGTGATTTATTATATGAATATTTGAATGAACTGATTTTTATTGGGCATTGTATCTTGCAGATAGAGCAATGCTTCATCTGCAGACAAAACAGATGGCAATAGTTAATTCTCTGGTGTGAAAAAACACTTCACTGTTGATTTTTGCACATCAGGCCCCTATAAAATACACAGGTCAGTTGGCTACTCTCCAGATTAACTCCCTCCCTCATCCCATCCCTCTAAATACCTGGTTATTATATTTTGGTGACGATGGTAAATTTTTTGTGCCCCTAATTTCTAAGCTCCTGAAGAAAATAGGAAAAACATAAACCAGGTTTTTTTTCCTGTTTAAAGGAGATGAAGTTTATTTCTTGATGTTGTATTAAAAAAAAACAGATTGGAAAACCATATCTTCCATTTTCCATCTTCCAAGTCATTTAAGAGTAGAGTTCGAGCAGAAAAAGAAAATTGGGGAAGTCAAAAATAGGACAGCCTTCTTTGATCTCTTCCATGTGGTTTTTGACCACAATGCCCTGAAGACCCATTGCTTGGAATTCTGAATTTTGCAGTCCCAATACATTTGGGGTGGGAAGTGGGGGCTCAAGATTGGAAGAACCAAAGGTGAATAGAACTTTTTTTGGAGGCACCCAAACATATTCAAAAGGCAATACCTTAGTGTTCCCATACTAAAGAAATACTTACTTAGCCACAATTCTTTGCAAACCCCTCTCCTTACAGCCTTCCCCCCCCATCATCTTCTTTCCAGCCAATGATTAAAAGAATGGATATTTCCATAGTTTATTCACTGATGCACACATAAAAACCACTATTAGTTTCTCAGATAATTCAAAAGCATTTGATGGATTGAGCGGCAAGCAGGTTCCATAAATTCTAGACAGGTTTTATGAAGATGCCTATATTGCAGATGCCCGACAGATGTGCATCTCACCAGAAACATTCACACATCTCAAAACAATTATGGACAGGTCGTTTCTTTTAAAACTCTTCAATCCCCACATAGCATGAATCAGAGATTTAGTTTTTTCTTTCCTCTGCTTCTTTCTTTTACTTAATACCTGCAAAGTAAGCATAGATATTTTTTTTATCTCTAGCATTTGTTCTCAAAGATTAACTAGGTGGACTATGCACATTCATTTTGGGTGGATAGAATGTTCCCAGGCAACAGCAGTGTGCTTCTACGCACACATACTCATAATACACTTGCAAACGAACACCCCAAAGATCCAGAAGATTGTTCCAAACGTGATAATGTCTTCAGGGATGAAATAGAGGGAAGGGGAGAAAAAACAGAATTATTCCATCAGCCCATTGGGTGGGGGACCAGTTTGGAGAAATCTTTTAGCATAATGGTTGTGCACAACCTGTTTGTGATGACCCAGGGTGTGGCACAAAGGCAACACAGTCAGATAAGCAATCTCCAACTTTGCCCCCAATGTCCAAATTACCCTCTGAGAGGAGAAAAATTCTCCCCGGAACAGCCTTTGACTGCAGAAAATTAAGTCCAAAACACGAGCAACGCAAATTGTAACTTAAAGTCCAAACAAGCCAAATTGAAGTAATTAATTTAGCAGGGCAGGAGCAAGAATTTCAGACTTGAAGGCACGGTAAAACTCTCACAGTTGGGAAGACGCCAGGAACACAGATAAGCCACAACAACACTGAATAAAGTCACATTTGCTCCCAGCAGCCTGCTCCACACAGCCTGTCTTTCTTATCAACTGTCTTCCCAGCTGTGGCTAATGAAGGGAATCAGGGCCCTTTCCTCCCCTGTAAGCCTCACAAACAATGTTGCCCTCTTCTCCATTCCTCCCTGTGTGTCCTAAGAGGCGGTGGGCCTGGTTCTTCCTCTGAACTTCCTTGTTCTATCTCTCTCCTGCTCTGCCCAGCCAGACTTTGCCCTTCCCCGGTCTCCTCCACAGCCAGCAGAGCCATACTCATGCTCCCTGTCAACTGTCCGGCTTCCCCCTTGGATTCAACTCAGCATGACAGGGGCATGACACCATTTCAGTAATGCTGCTTTGGGAAAATTTCTCCATAGAGTACAGGTAGTCCTCAACTTATGACCACAGCTGAGTCCAAAATTTATATTGTTAAGTGGAATGTTTGTTAAGTGAGTCTACCCCAGTTTACGACCTTTGTTGCCACAGTTGTTCACTGAATCCCTGCAATTGTTAATCTAGTAACATGGTGGTTAAGTGAATCTGGTTTCTCCATGGACTCTGCTTGTCGGAAGGTCGCAAAAGGGGATAACATGATCCAAGGACAATGCAACCATCATAAGTATGAGCCAATTGCCAAGCATATGAATTTTGATCCTGTGAGCATGGGGATGCAATGGTCATAAGTGTGAAAAACAGTAATCGGTCACTTTTTTCAGTGCCATTGTAATTTTGGGCGGTCACTAAATGAACTGTTGTAAGTAGAGGACTACCTGTATGCATGCCATGAGTCAGAGCCATCTGATTAGACTTTGTCCATTTTTAATAGAGGGCCCCTGCATCCACTCTACCTTAAATGATTGCCTCCTTTCAGGATGTGCCTACCCCTTTAAGTAAGGCAAGGAGAGCCTCAATTCTTGGAAAGAGCAGAATGCCGCAGCTGGCTTTGAAGCACCAGCTGATAAGTTAAATCCTACCATAGAAATATTTTCTTTTTCTCAGAGCCTCGTTGTTTTCTCCCCAGCATTTCACCCGGCTTCCAGGAATATCAGCAGAAGCCCGTTGCCTTTTTCTACTTTTCTTGTGATGTGAACCAACCCTTGTTTTTCTGCTAGTGCCTTCGAGGACGCAAAGCCACGTTGGAGGAGCTGCAGTCCGTTCACACGGAGCGTCACGTGCTGTTGTACGGCACCAACCCCCTCAGTCGCCTGAAGCTGGACAATGGCAAACTGGCAGGTAAGAGGCAATGTAATGTCTCCCTTCATCCATGGATTGAAGTTGAGGAGAGCCAAAAAGGACTCTCTTCATCTCTGGAGCGAAAATGTGCCAGGAGCCTCTTGCAATCTCTCTGTGTTTGGTGTCTCTTATAAATATGCTCCATTTGATAAACACCTTCCTAGGATTAATGACTGAGATCTAGTCACTGTTTTGCTAGGGAGAAGAAATGGGAGATCTAGGGTGTTACAAATGAACAAAGTCTTTAGCTATGCTGCACGCTTCTTGCATCATTTGTTTGCTGTTTTATTTCACTTACATCCAACTTTGCTTCTAGGGAGCTCCAAGTGGCATAAGAAGACAGCAATCATTTCTCCTTTATATCCTCAAGAATAATATGGTGACCCTGCCACAAGTCAGCCAGGGTCTTCCTGTAGTGCTTGAATGACGGCTTCTCCAGTCCAACAATCTTTAATACTGTCCCAAGCCCAAGGTCATTTTTGCAAGAGGGGACTCCACAGAGCACCCCATGAGAAGATTCTGTTTGATGCATGATAGGAACCATATACGTGTTTTAAATAAATGATAAACTAAATGAGAGGGTCCCCCCATCTCTCTCTCTCTTTCTCTCTCTGATTTTTGTACGTGCAAAATATCTCTTCAATTACAAGCAGAGCATTCTGCTTCAGATTTACCATATCTTTTCTATTGCATGTGCATATCTATCCATAAATATGTGTACCAACAGTGTTTCCCTATTTCTACTCTACCCCAAAGTTGGAAGAATGTCCATATGATAATAGCATTCCCAATTCATTTGAAACTGACTTTAACCCTAAGAGAGCCATGGTGGCATAGTGGTAAGAGTGCAATATCGCAGGCTAATTCTGCCGACTGCCAGCAGTTCAATCCTGACTGATTCGAAGTTGACTCAGCCTCCCATTTTTCTGAGATCGGTAAAATGAGGATTATTGGAGGCAATGTGCTGATGTTGTAAGCTGCTTAGAGGGGGCTTTAAAGCACTGTGAAGCAGTATATAACTCTAAATGCTATTGCTATGAAGATCCAAAACGTTGTCCAATTTGCCTCTTCACAGAACTAAAATTACTAAAGTTCCTTTAAATGTATTCTCTCCCTTTTCATATGGTTTGTGTCAAGCGCTGTGATACGCCAACTATCTGACTCTCATATACTTGATTATAACCCCATTGCCTTCTCTTGCTTTCTTGCAGGGATCCTGTCCCAGCGGATGTTTGTCATGCTGCCCTGTGGTGGAGTTGGGGTAAGCATCTTCTTCAGCAGGCTGGATGGTTTCCATCAAAGATTCCTTCCCATACCTTGTTTCCCATCACCACAGGCTGAAAATGGTTTGTGCCAAGTGGATTTCCAGGAAACAAAGGAGTCACCCCCACTGGAATGCATAGGGGTGGAAGGGAGAGAGTTGGAAAGTTTTAAGTCCAAAAAGAATTGCAGATGATTGGTCTGCCTATTGCTTACTGGCATAACCTAGCATCTAAAATGAGCTTAGAGAATGTGATCCATTTCATGTCCCGTGAGTACAAGGTATGGATCAGAACATGAGGCAAATCTGAGATTCAATAAGAGGGTGGAACGTTATTTCTAGATAGATCTTTGTCACTCAGGCCACAGGGGTCAAGGAATGCCTACCTCTCTCCTTACTGTAGTTGTTGTTTTTTTAATCAGCACTCCTTTTCCAGACTTTCTAATCTGGTTCCTGGTGGTCTATTATGCTTTTTTGTCTTGTGAAGAAGGTTTAAGGATTAAGGGGACAAGCCAAAAGAGAGAGATTCATACCTATCACTTCCACAGCAAGATTGCTGCTTACCCCAACATGCTACTCAATTCTCTCACATCTGGGAGCATCAGTAAAGAGCATCGGTTCTCCAAGAAACTGGGAAAGGGATTCCAGTAAACAGTCCCACCCACCTGCTCAGTTTCAGAATGTTAAAGTCAAAATATTCCTAGACTGGAACAGTAAAATACTGTTCGCTGGAATCTCTTTTCCAGCAACTTGTTGATAGGCAAGGGACGTTTCACTAAGCCCATTGACCAAAGGTCCATCCATGGACTTCCAAATCTGTTTGGACTAGGATCCCCAATATATATATATATATATAAAAAAAAGGTGAATTAGAGGCTCTTTGAAGGCCAACATCATCTAAAAGGCTCCAGTTGTCTCTATTAAACTTCACCATACTGTTCCCCAGGTTATTGTGAAGTCACTGAGTCATAAGTGAAACCCACCAGGGTTCTCTGTGTAGGTGTAACAAGATCTGGCTGTCATATCACATACCATGTGATGGCCAATGAATTCAGCTCAAATGTTTTTTGGGGGGAAATCTTGGTAAAATGTACACACAACAAATACATTTGGCCCATCCTAGCTAAGATTTTTTTCACCTTTCTTCAGTGTGTCCTTTTCTCCAGCCCATATACTGTCCTCTATATTTATATTGTTCATAAGAAAACGATTTGTATTTGAGTAAATACAGGTAGTCCTCAATTTACAATGGTTCATTTAGTGACCATTCAAAGTTACAACGGCACTGAAGAAAGTGACTTATGGCCATTTTTCACACTTAATGACCCTTGCAGCATTGCCATGGTTCAGGTGATCAAAATTCAAATGCTTAGCAACTAGCCCATATTTATGACGGTTGCGGGGTCACATGATCCCCTTTTGCGACCTTCTGATGAGTAAAATCAATGGGGAAGCCAGATTCACTTAAGAACCGTGGGACTAACTGAACGATGGCAGTGATTCACTTCCCAACTGTGGCAAGAAAGCTCGTAAAATGGAGCAAAATTGAATGTCTCGCTTAGCAACAGAGATGTTGGGCTCCATTTTGGTCGTAAGTTGAGGACTATCTGTAAAGAACTTGCATACAGTCGTAGCATTTGAAGGGGACGATGATACCACTGACGCTATTTCTCGACATAGTAAATTAGATGTTAAAGAGTTCTTGGCTAGAACTCTATGATGATTTGCGGCATTAGACGCATTTTGTGCGAAGAGCCTTTCACCCAGTGAGCTCTGCCTACAGTCTGATGGTGTAATCCAGACCTTGGCTGTCTCTATTTAGCAAGAATAGTGCTCTGTCCTGCTGAAATGATGATGGTCTATTATTGCACCCCTTCTATTTCTTATCCCACTTCCATTCTGGTGTTCAGACCCAGCCTTGTTCAGAGGTCTTCCTGAGAAGGGTTGGGGGAATAAGGTTAGGTTGGAGAAAATCTCCCTGGCCCCTCCTTCTCTCTGTCTCTCATGTCCCTCCCTCTGGGCTCTCTGCCACGTTCACTTTCGTTCATCACCTTCTTGCGTGCCTTTTTTTTTTCTCTCACTCTCTTTTTTCCAGGATGCTGCCTCCCCGACCATCCCTCTTCTCCTTCTCTTAACCTTTTGCTCCCTTTCTCTTGCTCTCTGTTCCTTCTTTCTTTCCCCCCCCCCTTTCCTTTGTCCTTACTGACGGGGCTTGGATCTTCTCTTCCCCCCTCCTTTGCACCCGGAGAGAAAGAGAGGGAGAGGGAGTGCGCGCCTGGAGCACTAAGGCAGAAGGCAGGCTCTGCTCACACATGGAGTTGATCAGAAGAGAATCTCTGAGGTTTTCCGGCTCTTACTTTGCCGATGACGTGATCCTGATCAAACCAAGATGTTTGTTTTTGAAAAAAAAAAATCAAATAGAATCAAGAAGGTAAAAAGAATGGGTTCTTCCTGCCCCCAACTTTTACAACTAACACTAGAGGGGGAATGTGTTGGGAAAGCTCTCCTGCATGTTGGTGTTGATGGAACTTGTGGGAGCTCAGCTAAAGCTGAAGAACTGGAGATGGGGTTGTTGTCTAGCCAGGCTGTTGTTGTGGTTCATGAATGGGCATGTGTTGCATGCCAAGGGCTGAACTCTTCTGATTTGCCCTCAGAAGAGAGGATGTCCATTTCACAAAGCTGCATTTGACCCTTGATTTGATCAGAGAGGCCTAAAAAGAGCTCCTCTGTGAAAAAAAGTCTCCTTGGTCCAAAACTAGTGATGGTGTCCAAGCAGCTTTCCCACTGGTTTTCTCCCACCCCATCTCCTGGGAGGTTGTACGTGTGTTTGTGTGCATATACCATTAGTCCATACCATGGGCTTATTTGTTGCTGTGTGCAGAAATGTAACCCCAGGGCCCTTTCTGTAGATTGAACTCTTCTTTGTCTCCTACTGGGTTCCAGGTGGATAGTGACACCATTTGGAACGAGCTGCACTCCAGCAATGCTGCGCGGTGGGCAGCTGGCAGCGTGACTGAGCTGGCCTTCAAAGTGGCCAGTCGACAACTTAAGGTAAGAGCCATGGTGGGGACAGCAAGATAGATGGGGAGTGCCCCTCCATCCCCTTTTGGGTTTCTAAGGCAAAAGAGCATGCAATGATCTCAAAGGGCTTCCTAGAATGTATTTTTGCAGATAAAATGCATAAGGGAAAAGAGTTGCACGAACTGCCCATCCATGTCTGTCCATTCTACTTCTCTCTCTTTTTCAAGGATGTTTTTGGTATTTGAGTACCAAATACTTTTGGTATTTGATGCACACCTTCAAGTTAGTATTGAGGTCCCTGCAATTTTCTTGGCAAGATTTCAGAAGTGGTTTGCCATTGTCTACTTCCCAGGCTTAAAGAGCGTGACTGGCCCAAAATCACCAAGCTAGATTTATGCCTAGGGTGGGACCAGAACTCATAGTTTCTTGATTTCTAGCCTGATGCCTTAAGCATTGCATCCAGTTGGCTGTCTCTTACAAAAATTGTTTTTCATCACACTCTTTCTGGTTTCAGAGTTTGGGTGGACTATCCTCAGCACCTGGTCTAACGGGGCAAATGCTGGTATCTCAGCAGGATCTTCCATTGATGATGGTCAAGAAATTAAAAAGTGCCCAAATTGCCCAACTTCACATACACATCATCCTTAGAGGGTATTGCAAAAGTTGAGGTGTTGTAAAGAAATAAATATAATTTCCATTAATTATTCTGACAAGGATAATCAGAGTCCTCCCCATGCCCCTAAACTCACTTCAACTTGTTATAATACAGAACAGTTGCACATATATCCGAAGAAGGAGCAGGTGTTTCTAGTCCTCTTCTGATTAATGTAAATTTCTGTTAAAAACTTGCTCAAAACTGGATCCTCCAGTGAAGTCACAACTGCAGCTGGTTAAGCAGAAGGACCTTCTGTGGTGACTCCAAGGCTTTGGCAATGGCTTCAAGGAGATGTAGCAATGGTCTTTGTTGTTGGGCTTTCAAGGGAACAAACACTCAATTATATTCACAGGCATTTGGCAACCGAACCTGGGAATGTGTTTTAATTGAAACTTACCCATTTCAGTTGTGAAGCTGAACTGAGAGAACGAGAAGGAAGGCATTACCGGTTACTGTTTTTTCAGACCTGTTTTCAGCTTTTATTCTCATATTTTTTCTTGATATAATTGTTTCTTCCTTCATAGAGGAATTCCATTCCAGTCAGGAAATATAACATGATTGTGTTGATGTCAGGTATAGCTAATCAGGTTTGACTAGTAATGACATCTCAGAGTGTAAACAAAGCTGTTTTAATTAGAAGTAATAAAATAAAGGCCCCTACGAAAGCTCAGTTGTTCTCACCCTGTAGGATGGATCATATTATGACTCTTCAAAGACAAAATATTGCTGAAAAGAGAATACCTTTTATAGTACTTGCAAATATCTGTAGTTTTTAATGTATCAGAACATTGCAACTTTTAATAACACAGATTGTTTTCAATTTCTTTTCTTCAGTTATATACTTTAATGGAATGGGACACAGTGGGGTTTTTACTATTTTTGAAAAAGACCTTAAGTTTAAAAAAAGGCAAGCAAAATAATACAACTTTAAATTACGTCAGTGGTATTTTGCCAAAATATGAAAAATGTAATAATTATTAAACAGAAAATCTTAAATGAGAAAAAAATAGCAGGTGAGAAAACAGTATCTTAGCTAGCCTGTCATTTAATGGTTCATTCCAAGCAAGATTTAGAGAAATCAGTGGGACTTGAATTCATCATGGCTAAATTTTCATATTGCATTCATCGGAAAATGTATCTTTCTTGCTCTAGATTTAATCTAAAATTTTTTCCATATCTTAAACATTTAATATGTAACTGTATTAATATTACTAGTCCTTATAATTGTAACAATGCATGAAATTTCACATATAGTTGTAAATTGATGGAGTGTTTTCTGTCATCTAAACAGGAAGGAGCTATTCTCACACACTTCCCCCCCCTCCCCCAGGTTCCCCAAATCTTGTCTGAATTTTGGGAGTACAAGTAGTCATCTTTTAGTGACTGCTTCATTTAGCAACCATTTGCAATTACAACTGTGGTGAAAAAAATAACTTTATGACCAATCCTTACACTTATAGGTTTGCAAAGCAAAAGGAAAGCCAAAGTAAGATCATAAGCAGTCATGGTTTCACTTAGTGACTGTTGTGCTTAATGACAGAGCCACTAACAAGGACAGTCATTATAAGGGGAAGGTTGCAGGAAAGAGGATAAGTGGCGGTTAACCTTTTTGGGTTCCTGTGCCAGTACCCAGAAGGCAATGCGTGCCCCCTACCCCCTATGCATGCGCATGCAATCCCCTCACCTCACCACCCCCTTACCTGCACTGTACCTCACAACTGATTTGGGGGGAGGGGGTTAGGCCTTTTTTGGCCTCCCAAAGGCTTGAGGAAGGCTTCTGCAGGCTTTGTAGGCCGAAAACAAGCCCCATTTTGTGACTTCTGGTATTTTTGGAAAAACAGGAAATGATGAAATGGGGCTAATTTTTGGCCTACAAAGCCTGCAGAAGCCTTCCTCAAGCCTTTGGGAGGCCAAAAAAGGCCTCAACCCCCCAAAAAATCAGTTGTGAGGCGTGCACATGCACAGTGAGGTAAGTTTGCCTGCAGCTCACATGCCGGCACAAATAGCTCTGCATGCCACCTGTGGCACGTGTGCCATAGGTTCGCCATCATGGGGATAGGAGGAGAAAATCACATCAAGTACATACAACATTAGATATAGCCCAGGGTGTCAAAATCAAGGCCCATGGGCCAGATCTGTCTGCAGGGCCACCCAGGAAAAAGTGAAGGATCGGCCTGCAGTGTCTCGGCCAGTGAAAAGGGAGCTCAGGAGGGCCTCCTGCAACCCTCCCGAGTTCTGATTTCACTAGCAGAGGGTTACAGGAGTCAATCCTCACAGCTGAAAACAGAGCTCGAGAGCCCATTTTCGCTGGCAGAGCAGTTGAGCCACCACAGGCGCCCCCGACACAAGTGACATTGAACTGGCCACGCCCCACCCCGAAGTCAAAAAGAACCCTGATGCAGCCCTCAATGAAATCGAGTTCAGCACCCTTAATCTAGCCCATTTGAATTATTGCTTGAAAAAGAGATTCAGATTTTGAACAGTCATGATTTACCCTGTAACATTTCAAAATAGAAAGCATTGAATTGCCATGCCTTTCCAACAGATAAAATGTCGGGGATCCAACCACACTTCAGCACTTCCATGTCTCATTGGTTTGTTTACATTTTTTTCCTACAAACATTTAAAGGATTTAACCAGAGGAGCAGTCACATCATATCATATGATCTCTGAACACGGCTGACCATTGGATTGTAATAAATGGTTTTGTAAGCCATTCTGAGCATTTGAGAAATTGATAGTCAAAACTGGTAGATCTTTTTGCCCTTAACAGAACAAACACATGCTCTGATTACATTAAGCCCATAACATGCAGTCTTGTAACAGGAAGTAACATAACCACATCTTAATAAGAAAATCCAATTAAAGGATGAAAAAGCCAAACAGGAGAACAAACCACTAAGGGGAACAGCCTATTACTCACCTTTCAGCCAAAGAAACTGAGATATGATTCAAATAAATGCAGCTTTACCCAACGCTCCACCCCACCTTACCGTAACTGATCCAGTTATAGCAACATCTCCAACCTTTCCTTTCAGAGGATTGGCGAGGCGGTGGAGTAGGGGAGATGGGAAAGGTCTGCGTAAGCATGGTCACCCACAACTCACACAAATTGAGGCCTGCTTTTTTTTCATTTCTACAAAACATTTATTTTCAAGCACCGTGCATACATGTTGTCCTCGACTTACAACCACTATTGAGCCCATCACATTTATCTTTTTAAGCGAGAAACTCATTAAGTGAGTTTTGACCCGTGTTAGCGATTGTTCTTTCCCCTGCCACTTTTGTTCCACGAATCACTGCCGTTATTAAACATGATTAAACCGGTTGTTAAGGGAATCTGGTTTCCTCCGTCGACTTTGCATGTCAGAAGATTGCAAAAGGGGGGGAATCATGTGACCTTGGGGCACTGCAATCATCATAAATACGAGCCAGAAGCCAAGCATCCCATATTTTATTAATGTGACCGTGAGGATGTTGCAATGGGCATAAGGGTGGGGTGGGTGGGAATGGTCATCAGTTACTTTTTTCCACTGCTGCTGCAACTTCAAACAGTCACTCAACAAACTGTTGTAAGTCAAGGATTATCTGTACTGATCAAGACAACAGTATTAACTGTGCTTTTTTCTTTCTTTTCTTTCTTTTTTTAAAAAAATATCTTATAGAACGGCTTCGCCGTTGTGCGACCTCCAGGACACCACGCTGATCCCTCCACGGCAATGTAAGGAGAATCACCTCTGTGTCTTCTCTCTTCTGAGCCACAGCTTATCTTGCTGGTAGACACAAGCCCCTTAGAGCAGGGGTCTCCAACCTTAGCAACTTTAAGACTTGTAGTCCCAAAATTCCTCAGCCAGTTGCTAAGTTGCTATGGTTGGAGACTCCTGCCTTAGAGTCCTTCAAGCCTCTGCTGTCAGTGTTCCACTCTCTCTGTGACATCAGAGGCACAGTTGGAACCCCTGGGGCATTGGGTGTGGTCTTGCCAATGGTCAAGGTGGCGGAGAAAGTTGTGGAATGCAGTCATAAACAGTAATGGGTACATCAGATGCAGCCCTGGATTTATGCTGCGTATACATTAGATCTGATTAAGCAAGGTGATAAGAGGGAGCTGAGTTCCATCCATCAGAGTCAGGCACCAATAAAGAGCAAAAAAAAAGAAGAAGAAGAAGCAGATGCAGAAAGCAGGAGACCATGAGTTCTAGCCCTGTTTTAAGGCACTTATTCAGCTGAGTGAGCTTGGGCTAGTGACTCTCTTTAAGCAGCAGGCAAGGGCAAGCCACTTGCAAACAGTCTTGCGAAGAAAACGGCAAGGAGTTGCCCAGGGAGTTGCCAAGAGTCAACACTGGATCAAAGGCACGGGTACACACACATAAACATACAAAATGGAGGGCAGGACTCCAGTCGCACAGCTATTTTGATGCTTTTTATCCCCTCTCATAAGATGCCACTGGTATTTTTTTTTGGGGGGGGGGGTGTTCTGATTTGATCTGGAAGCAGCTGCTTTTACCTACAAAGGAAGAGCAATTGCTTCCAGAATAAGAAGCATATCCGGATTTTTTTCCCCTTTTTTTTTTGTTGAAATGACTAGATTTAAAACTTTCTGTCCAAGCTAGAACAACGAAGGATAATTTCTTATTTCTATTCCTCTGAGCAGAAAAAAAACAAAAATAAGTAATAAAGCTAGCATGCCTTTTTTTAATTTTCTGGATCACAATAGAAGTCAAGACAAAGAGAAGAAGCCCGCCATCCTCCAGATGTTTTGTCCTAAACTTCACATAATCCCCCTGCCATTGTCCAAATAGTTGGAAGTGAGGCTTGTATCAAAACATTGAGATCTCAAAGTCTTAGGAGCCAGTTTGCCTGGCCCATTTCCAGGTTATTCCATCCTATCTTTCCTTCTTTCCTTTATTTGTTCTTTCTTTTCTCTCTCCATTCTTTAGCTAGCCAGTATTGTGTTTGTTTGCTTTGAGCAGTTGAGTATGGATTCCTATTTTCTCCCCAAAAATACAGCGGAGCCTGCTGATACTTCCTTATTCATAATTGGGGCAACTTTGACTTCCCACTAATTTACACTGTAAAAATGAGTTCACTGCAGTATTAGCATTCAGGATGACAAGTTACTTGTTTTATTTTATTTCATTTGTTTATGTTTGGGGTTTTTTTTGGTTTGGTTTGGTTTGGTTTGGACTCATCTCACTATCAATCAACTCTGGGCAGCTGATTTTCTTTATATAAGAAGCAATTAAGATGTGTGTGACTGGGTTTCAATAAATTTGTGAAAGTATTTCAACCAAAGCAACGCACCTAAAAGCTTCATCTGCCATATTTGAGCAGAGCTGACCCATTCCACATGCAACATTGGACCCTTCCGATGTTACCATTTCAAAGTAGTGAATGTGATATTGAAGAAAGAAGCCATTTGCAAAATATTTCCAACTGAGTCTTGACCTCAAGTTTTTGGCAGGTCTCCTCCAGTCAAAATGTGTGTCTTTGTAATTCTAAGCCCTAATGCAGCACACAAGTGGAAGGATGCAGCAAATGGCCCCTTTTTGTGTTAACACCTGCCCCCCTATGATCTCTGCAGGACTGAGGAAATGAGCCCCTCTTGCCCATGCTGTAAGATAGGTCTTTGCACGAGGAAAGGTTGGATTACTTCGGGGAGGCTGGCATATACCAGTTGGACAAGATGACTTACAAATACATTTACTGTCCATTTTGGTAGTTCACTCGCTTCTTGTTCTCCTTGTTCCTTGGCAGGGGTTTCTGTTTCTTCAATTCGGTGGCAATTGCAGCCAGGCAGCTCCAGCAAAAAGGAAAAATTGGCAAGATATTGATAGTCGATTGGGTGAGTTCCTTTTCTCACTTATCAGACAAAATATTTCTTGTTATTCCTTTGGAAATGGGGGAGGGGGGGGAAACTATCACCAACCTGGTGTTCTTTTGATTCACTATCCTACAAGCCTTATAATCCCCTTCACCAAGCTGGTTGACTGAAAGTGACAGGGGTCATATTCCTGCATTAGCTGAGTTTGCCAGTACACTAGACCTGGCAAAAAGGGAATTGGGGAGTTGCCACGTTGTGGCAGGAATTACGTTACTACTATAGGTCGTGTGCTTGCGTACAAGATATTACATGAACCCATCAATTGTGTGTTTGCTAACTTGGTTTTAATGTGTGTGAATTTGACCGATTGGAGGGCACAACATTGAAGTAAGGCTATAGTAGGATGTAAAATAGAAGAGCACTGGCAGCTAATGGCCATATGTGTACCAACTTACAGACTTAATGTCTATGGAGATTCTCAGTCATCTAGGTCATGCTTGTCCCAGAAGCTTCTTCAGCTCTGTTTTTCTTTGAAGACGTGTTGCTTCTCATTCACTTTGAAGACGTTTTACTTCAGCTCAGCACCAGAAGTTGAAGAAGCTTCTTGGATGAGAAGCAAAACGTCTTCAAAGAAAAACAAGAAAGTCCAGTTGCCTCTTGAAAAAGCACCTTAGGGACTATTTACAGGCTTCTTACCTTCTCTCTTCCTCCCCTTCAGGATGTTCACCATGGTAATGGGACACAGCAAGTTTTCTACAGAGATCCAAATGTCCTCTACCTTTCCTTGCATCGTTATGATGATGGCAATTTCTTCCCTGGTAGCGGAGCAGCTGATGAGGTGATCTCAGGATTTACATATATCTTGGTTTCCCTAAATCAAAGTATTATTGATACGGTACAAGAAAAGGGAAACACCAAATTTCAGCCCAATGTAATTGTTGGTAAATTTTGACCTTGCAAACTTAGTAACATATCTCAAACCACTTGAACCAACTGCTAGATCAGGAACTGTTGTGTGTCAGGAAAGTGTCTCTCCTCCCACACTTCACATCTCTATAGGATAATGCAAATCTTTGCAAAATGCTCCTGTTCAAAGGTGATTTTTTTTCCATGCACGGTTTTTTAAAATTATTTATTTTACTGCATGTCTATCTGGCCTTTTCCATCTTGCAACGGATGTGGGAATTTCAATCATTCTGTCCCAGTAAGAGTTCTGTGAGTGAGATATGTTGGGCTGAGAGAGAGAGAGTATGACTGGCCCAGAGCCTCCTACAGAGCTCCATGATGGGGAAAGGGAATTGAACTTAATCTCCCCATTTATAATTCAACCCCTTCATCGCTACCCATAATACAAACAAAACTAGGTAGTAGGTTAACTCAAATTCATGCATGGCTATAGCATCCTCATTTGTGGCTTCTTCTAAGCTTGAAGGATCACAATGCTTCCATAAAAGCAGAGGCCCCTGGGCTTCTTAAAGGCACAGGAGCCTTCCTAAGAAACAAGATCTGACCACTTAATGCTTTATTTCCCTTATTACCTACAATCTCTACACTGCTGTATGTCCTGTCTGTTAAATTCCTCTGTCTCTGGTTGGTATCTGCTTTTCTTGGGGTTTTTTCTAGGTTCCTAGTGGGACTTTTAGGTCTCTGCCCACTTAGCTTTTTTTTTCATTGTACCCACACGCAGCCTTCCTTGGCTTTTAAGTCTAACTCAGCTGACCAACATCCCTGTCTCAGAGACTCTGCCATCAGCCTTGTTCTCCAATGCGCTGGTGAACTGTCTACTCCGTCCATCCATATGCAGCCTTTCTTGGCTCCAGGTTAGAAAACATAGATGTCCCCTTGGAAATTCATCGACATTTAAACAGCATTGGTTTCTCACTTCTTTTTTTAAAAAAGGGCTGTTAGAAACTAAATGCGTTTGAGGAGCAAGAAAGTCCTCTTGAGAACTTTGTTAAGCTAGCGCTGAACATCTCCAGCTCTAAGAAGACGACGGAGAACTCTGCCCGAGCTGAGGGTGGGAGGAGGGTGAATCGGCTGGGCTTTTCTGGTATTTCAAATCCATCATGCTTTACAACCTGCTTTCAAAGGGGCTTAGTGCTGAAAGTGGCCAGGGCTGGAGTTGGCCCCCATCTGGTTCTCATCTCTCCCTCCGAGCAGGAGATATCAAAGGGGCTGAAGCATTGTTTATGATGCCACACAAATCCCTGGGAGACTGCGGCATATCACTCAAGGCTTCCCCCTCCCTGCCACCCCCTTTATGAGCTGTTTCCCCCCCCCCTTCATCAGACACACTGTCAGTTTTGACAGTGAGCCCTGCCCCGACCTAGAGCTGCCACTGATTTTTTTCAACCCTTTCTCTTGTCTTGTCTTTCTCTCGCCCAGCTAACAGACAAGGCGTGATTTGGAAGGGTTGTGGTTGCTTGTCCTTCTGAGAGGGATTTCCACCCACCCTTATCCATTTTTTGCAGTTCCCCTCTCCTCCTCATGAAAAATGCTACTGTTCCCTCTTTCCTTTCAAACACAAAGCAAACCAGGGTCTGGGTTGTAACCCCAAAATGATGGGAAAGATGGAGAGTTTTCTCTTGGAGTAAACCTCTGTCTAGGTCAGAAGCTTACCCACAAAAGCTAACAGGACTATATTTCACATGGAGAAGTTTGCATGTTCTGTGCTACATTCATGCCTCGTCTTAAAACATTGGGGCATTCGCGCTGCGGCATACATTGGCCACGGGCTCAACTTTGGAATGACCAGGTGTGCCAGAAGAGGTTAATAAACACTTACAGGTGGTCTCCCAACATTTATGGGATTCCACATTAAGTGTAATGGAAACCTTGCCTCCACTAACCACCCCTGAATTTTAGAAACCTTCTTCTTTGCAGGAGAGAAAGAGAAGATCAGTGTACTTCTGCACATGAACATAACTGAACATTTTTCCTTTACAAAGAACATTTAAGTATAACACTGCACATGAATATTTTTGGAAAAAGTCCCTGTTGACTTATGTTGGCAAAAGCTGCTCTAAATAACTTTTTAGTTGCCTAAACTGTACATTAGAGTAGTACTTGGGATTTGATTCCCAAAAGATTCTGCATGTTTGATGTACAGTAAGGCTATGCAGCACTCCAGAAATAGCGTAGAAAAGTTGTTCTGTTAATCATTCTTCTAAGGATCACCAATTTGGCATGAAAGGTCTTCTGTACATAACCTTCACTCCCTCTTTATCTGGAAATGTGTTTTTTTGGGAGGGGGGAGGGCCAAAAATCAATATTAACATTACCTAGGAATTATTTCCTGAAACAATTTGGGGAAGAATTTTGGAACTGATTCTGGTGTTTCATCCAGAACAGCAAGTAGCCTGGTTAAATTTATAATAGAAAAATGCTTATTCTTGTGATTGGAAAAACCTATGAGTATCCTTTCTGGGGCAAATAGAGAATGTTTGCCTTGAATGGTTTTTATTTTTAATTTTTAGGAATGCAGTAAACAAATGCTGTATTTCAGAGAAAGAATTCCCAAAGAAGGGGTCATTTAATTCTAAGAGATTTGTGGTTCTGTAGTGAAAAAAGTATCTGAATAGCTAAAGATGTGAACTCTGATTTCTTATCAAAGGAAAATGTAGCACTCGGGCTTCCTTCCCAGTTTATGGTGGATATACTTTGTGTTCCAAAGAATGCCTCCCACCCACACACCCAAAAATAAATGTTTAATGCACATGATCATTCACTATGATAAGATCACCAGAAGCGAAACCGTAACAGTGGAGTTAAGGAAGCATCCACAAATTGCTATTTCCTGTTATTGAATGCAGGTCATCTATCCACTACTATCAATATAATAAATTTAGGATTGGGATATTTTTTAATTTAATTGCCTTGGACCTTAGGATCCTCTACATGGCTGCAGTGAGGCTGTTCAGTTGATCTAGAGGTGCAGAGATCTCAACAATGGACCTGACTTGCTCCCTATTTTTCTTTTTCAGGTGGGCTCTGGGGCTGGAGAAGGTTTCACCGTCAATGTTGCTTGGGCAGGAGGCCTTGAACCCCCCATGGGGGATCCAGAATATTTGGCAGCTTTCCGGTAGGCCCTCCTGCTTCAAGCTTTGATACAATGCCTATTCTTCCAATAGGGCCTTGTTGACTTATGGTGGCAAAAACTGCTCTGAATAACGTTTTAATTGCAATGGAACAATTTACTTTTAGCCTGGCCCAGGAGGGGGGGAGTAGGAGGGGGGGAAATGAAGGAAAAAAAGAACAGGCAAGCTGAGTTAGGGTAGATTTCTCCAAGCTGGTGCTCCCCAGATGTCTGAGATGACAACTTGTTTCATCTGGCATCTTGTTGAGGATGATTCAAGGAAAGCATCTGGCAGGTTTGCTCCCACTTTAGGCCAGATTTAAGTACGCTTTGTTCCTCCTTGCAATAGCTCCTGTGCTAATTCTGGAGCTGAGCTTATCTTTTGATGTAAGAGGCGAACTCTTTGCTGCCCCAGCGCCAAAGATCATAACCCAAGGAACAAAGTAGGCAGTCTGATTTATTTGAAGAAGTTTACTTTTAGTAGCCCATAGGAACATTGTCTAAAGAGCTGCAAGCATGCCTGTTTTTCTTGGCTGATTGTTTTCATCATATGGGACAGGAAGGCAGGGAACAAGGCGGGCAGAACTTCAGAGTCAGGGAAGGAAGCCTAAGAGTGTTTATACTTGGAAGTCAGGCTCATGAAATCCAGTGGGATTTTTTCCAAATAAACATGATTAAACATAGGATCAGGCTGTAAATCTTTCTTTCCTGAGTTGTCAGAAGTTGCACGCACACCTCCGCTGGTAGCTCTGACACACTTTCTCCATCTCCTCTCCCCATTCCATTGGCCCAGGGTCCTGTCCAACTTCTGAAAACATTAAAGACCAAACCAGTTCAGTCCCTTCTTTTGTGACCCAGAGCTGTTATAATATAGTTTCTCCCCAGGATGTGAAGTCAATGACAAAGAGGCACTATATTAAGAGTTCTCCCTTGTGCCATTAACATCCCAATTGCTAAGACCTATGTGCTAAGCTTCCCATATACTCATATAGCATTTTTGGAGCATGTAAGTCACCTTTCTGTTACAGACATTATTTTGCTATTTTTTTTCTGCAGCCATCCAGTAAGGTAGGTCAGTGTTATGATCCCCATGTTGCTGAGAAGACTGGGATAGAGACGGGCTCTGAATACCTGAAGGGTCAAAAAACAAAGTTACTTATCCTTCGTTGAGTTTCCAAAGGCCAAATTAGAGGGCATGCATGGAGTATGAAATGCCAATAGCAATTCTGTGGTGTAACCAGTAATGTAGGAGAGCAATATGGATCTACATCCCATTCAAGAGAACTATTATTTCCTCACCTTTTTCAGGGCTTCTTTCTCAAATTTAGTTTTGGAAACTGCCTTAAGGTTGTAGCTATGATAGACAAAGCAACTAAGAGGCTACAGAAAGACAACCTGGAGCTGCCTGGGACCTTGGGACTTACAAGTGATCCACCTTTGCTTTAAAAGAATCATTCCCGCAAATACTGATGCATCTCTTTTTGCATTTTGAATTGCTCTGCTGCATCACCACTCTATTAAGCATGCAGAGGAGCTGTGTTTCTGATGAGCCTCTTCCACCCCCCCAAAACCACACAACCAAGAGTTGGTAGAGCTTGGGAATGCCATATGGTCAGAGCGAGCCTCTCCGGCCTGATGAACGGGACCCAGAGCACTTGGCAGAGTCTCCCTTTTGAATTGCAAGGCCTATCTGTGCCAAGCCTAGGCTCTGGCAAAAGGCCACCCTCCCACAGCTGCCCAGCACATGTGCTTTGATTGCACTTAAAAGGGCTCTATAAATAGTCTCTTTCCCCCTACCCCACATATCCCCACTTTTGCTCCACACAGAAAGGCAGCTCCCAGGCCCCATGCTTCTTTGAGCCGCTTGCCAAATGCGATCTAGCTGACGGATGAGATTCTCTTTATGTCCCAGTGGGCAAGATGGAAGGCCTGCCGGGCTCTTCGTATATGAGGTCTGGGAATGAGGCGGCGCATCGAGGGAGGAGTTCCAACCCAAGCCAGCTTCCTCCCTGACATGCTTGGGACCTGCTCCAAGCCTCCTTAAACTTCATTGTCTCACAAAGAGGGCTGGAAGATGGCTTTCTGTGGGAAGAGCCCAGGGCTGCTTTCAAACTCAGGCCAGTTACAGAGCCTGAGAAGTAGCTCAGTGGAAGTGAGATATTGGTTGACAGTCTGCTCTTTAAATATATAGATATTTCTTGGAGGTAGGGAGGAGGTACAGGAGGAAGTAGCAGTTTTGTAGATTGTGAATTGATGAGCCTGAAATTATACACACAGGGCTTGCTTGATACTAGAGGATCCAGGAGGTTGGGGCTGGTGGCCATTGGTCAGGCACTTCCCATGCTGAGTTGCGTTAAGTTTACCTTCTCACCAAAGTTATTTTCATTTGTTTAGCTTTGTTTCATATTTTTGTTTGGATTTTTAAAAATGAAATGCGGGCAAGGGGAGGTTTTATACCTTTCATCTGCCAGAGTGTGTGTTTTTTTTGGTGGGGGGGGAGGGAGTTTGCTGCGAAAATTGCTATCTTCCACTTGAGCAAAATTGTTTATATGTTTATTAATGGAAAAAATGCTGAAGAGGAAAATGGAAAAATGCTGGAGGGAGGGGGTTCACACACACAAACATACAGAGAGAGAGAGAGAAACATACAGAGAGAGAGAGACAGACACACACACACACAAACATACACAGAGAGAGAAACATATAGAGAAACAGAGAGAGACACACACACAAACATACAGGGAGAGAGAGAGAGAGAGAGAAACACAGAGAAAGAGAGACACAAACACAAACATACAGAGACACACACACACACAAACATACAGAGAGAGACAAACATACAGAGAGAGAGAGACACACACACACAGAGAAACATACAGAGAGAGTGTATGTTTGTGTGTGTGTGTGTGCACACACACAAACATACAGAGAGAGAGGCACACACACACACACACATAGAAAGAGAGAGAGAGAAACATACAGAGAGAGAGAGACACATATACATACAGAGAGACACACATATACACA
>BLBF01000021.1:19286225-19337333 GCA_015471245.1 Laticauda colubrina | reverse complement strand
CACACACACACACACACACACACACACACAAACATAGAGAGAGAAAGAGACAGACAGAGCACAGTTTCTCCAAGACAGGTTCATACTTTGGTGTCCCATTTTAAAAAAATTAAACTGTATGTATGTCCCATTGAAAGAAGTGGGATAGTTGTGGTGGGGGGCACAACAGGACAGGAATTCTCTCAAGGTGGCCTCCCTTCCATTCAGGCGGGGGCCAAATCCAGATTTGTTCAACCTCAGTGATTTTCATGATTTCCTAAATTATTTAGTATAACACTGTGCCGTGTTGAATAACTTCTTGTCCTTTCCCATTTATACTTCTGTGTATCCTGGAAATGAATTATTCAATTTTTTTAAAAAAAATAATAAATAATAAAAGAGATCTAGCAACATGGCGGAACTGATACAAATGGAAAAATACATGTGTAAGATGGTTGCTTTTTTTTTTTTTTTTAATCATACCCTATCCTGGCCCATCACTGTTCCTTAAGCAAGGCAATGCTTTGTGTTGTGAATAAAAGCCTGAATCATCCAAGGAGTCTCGAGAGTTGCTGATGCTAACCATCCTGATTTAATTTAATTTCTGAATTTCATTTCATTTCCTCCTCCTTTGCAGGACAGTGGTGATGCCAATTGCCCAAGAGTTCTCCCCGGATGTGGTGCTAGTGTCTGCAGGCTTTGATGCAGCTGATGGCCACCCTCCTCCACTGGGGGGTTACAAAGTCTCAGCCAAATGTAAGGGTCCTTCAAGGTGGCACTTAATCAGGAAGAGCCTTGAACACTCTTGATGTGAGAACAAGCAGTTTGTTCTTTGCCCAGAGAGAACATTCTGTTCAGCTGTTGTCTAAGGACTCTGAAGGCATCTCTTGGGCAATACTTTTGAGAGCTTGAATGATCATTAAGAGGCAATGTGCCAGTGAAGACATCTTACCATATAATGGTTTCCTCTTCAAGTTTTCTTCCATGATTCTTTAGAAGCATATGAAAGGAAACCAATTATGACAAAGATGAGTTGTGCGTACAGGCTTTTCTTTTGTAATGCCCAGTTTATAGGTTTTGCTTAAAGACCAGGTCTTTGTGGATGTGGAATGATACAATCCTCCTTGAGCGTTCAGGACATCTTCTCTAGCAGGAGAATGGACATGAAGAGGGTTTCAGGAAGCTAGAAAATTTGGTGAGAGCAGAGTTAAATGACTAGATAGCCACAATAGGTTTTTATTCTGTCCATTTTGCGGGGAAAAGGTGTCCTCAGTCTCAGCCAGGAAAGGTATCATCAACTCATAAAATATTTTGATGGTCTTTTTAGAGATGCCAACAGAAAGGGAGGGGGGAGCAGTGCAGCAGCTTGCAAAACCAAAATGGCATTCCATAAATGTTTTCAAAGATAGTAACTAGGTGACCGAAGTGTCTGCCATGCAAAATTCTAACTGGAAAGCATGATTGATGTCTCTTGGCTAATGGATGTGTCCCATTGGAGAATATGAATTATGATACATCCAGGAGGTGCGGGGGGGAAACCAGGGTCAAGGGTGACAATGAATGATGTGTCTCAAAGTTGGCTACACCCAGGCAGTGCCGGCATGTTAACTCTCAATAAATCTTTTTTAAGTTTTGGAAGTTTGGCTTGAGACTCATAATTTAAATGAGGGTAACTGCCAGAATCCTGATAGCTAGCCGACTCTGAGACACATTTCTGACGAAGGGCTTGTTGCACTCTTGTCTTTTCTCGGAGAAGCCCTATCAGAGAGATCTGATTCCCCTGTTTCTTTTGGTTTCCTCTGCAGGTTTTGGTTATATGACCAGGCAGCTGATGAATGTGGCTGGTGGAGCTCTTGTTCTAGCCCTGGAAGGAGGCCATGACTTGACCGCCATTTGTGATGCCTCAGAGGCCTGTGTATCTGCTCTGCTGGGTAACGAGGTGAGTGGATTTGGAGCACTCCCCAGACTTATCTCACTTGGCAGGACAAGTAGACACTTTCAGAAAAAAAAAAAAGTAGTTTCACAAATTATCTGATCCTTTGCCACTTGGGACTTTAAAGGTGACAACCTGCTCTTTGAATTGCACTCGGGGGAAAAACATGGAAGCCAGTGCTGTTTATACAGCAGTGGTGTAACATGGCCAAACCCTGGACCGAAAAGAATTTTCTGCACCACCAGACTCTGGACCTGTTATAATTTCTGGATGGTTTTCAAGAGCCCATATAAAGTACATTCCAATAATCCTACCAGGAAGTGACCAGGGCATGAATGGCCAACAAGATTTTCTGGTCCAGAAATGGGCACACAAGATAGATATATGCAAAAAACACCCCACCAGACTGTGCCACTTGCCTTTAATAATATGGCAACGTTCACTTTATAGATGCACCATGTTTCAACACGCTGAGTGATCATTTCTAACAACTATGGCCAAACAAAACTCTACCCAAGTATTTGAGCTGGCTTAACTAAAAGTCCAGTACAAAGGGGCTCTTTTGGCTTTTAAAAAGCATATAAGACCACTCCAGCCCCAAATAAGAACTTGATGAGTCATTTGGGAGCCTCAAGATACCACCAGTTCCTGGTTCAGAAGTTGGATGCACATGGATGGGATTCTACCGGTTTGGACTGGTTCTATAGAACCGGTTGTTATGATTCTGCGTAGCTCGGGAGAACTGGCAAATCATGTCCCTGGCTGGCCTCACCCCTCTCCATTTGCCCCTCCCCTCCACACCCAGTCAGTCCTTATTGGGCATGCACAACATTGTGTGTGTGCCTGACATTGCTGACTGTATTCTCCCCCACCAAGTCACTCCTTAAGGTATTTCTTTTTTTTCCCCACCCGATGATCAGCTGTTCTGCTTTGCCCAGGAGGCTTCCCTGAGGCCCAGGAAGCAAAAAGAGGCATGCGGGGGGGAGGGGTGCTGCCCCTCCCCTGTGCTGTTTTTTTGCTTTCCTGGGCCCCAGGGAAGCTTCCTGGGAGCAAAAATACACCCCCAGGAGGCTTGCCTGACGCCCAGGAGGCCAAAATAATTGGGGCTGGAGTGGTGGTGCCAAAAAAGCCATGCCCACCCACTCAAATGGCCATACTCAACTAGCCACACCTACAAAACTGGTTGTAAAAATTTTGAATTCCACCCCTGGGTGCACATATACATAGGAAGCCCCTTTCTATAACACCACCCATGCACAAATACATCCCCATTTTCCCTAGTGCTATTGAAACAGAGTCATTCTCCTCTTGCAGATGTCTGCAGGTGTCAGAAACAGTCATTTGTTTTTTAGAAGATTCCTTGGGGAGAAAAAGAAAATTTAGTCCCTCTCAGTTCTACAAATGTTAGGCCAGGTGCTTAGAAGGGCTTTCCACTTCAGCAATACCGATCATGATTCACTGGGTTTCTGTTCTCATGAGCTGTGGCAACCTGTGGTTTGTTCTGCAAGTCAATATCAGGTGGCTACTGGAAAAGCTCAAAGGACTCCTCCCAGCTGGGCAAGCCAAGTAGTACAGCTCTAGGAAGATATAGGCTCCCTGCCCACAATTCAGAGAGTGGATATTTCTTTTTGGAACATATTGAATATTTGGTCTAGATTGAGATTTGGTAGGTTCATCCTCATCCCAACCATTACCTCACCCGGGCATTGATGCAGGACCTCCACAGCTGCTTCAGATGTCCAAGAGAATTATCAAACTCTCTATTCTTCTTTTGGCAAGGGTCATGCCTCAGGAATGCTCAACAGTCTTTCCAACATCAGGATTGAATGAAGATCAAAATGGATTGAGAACAACCATTTTCATTCCAAAGTGACTGGAATTGAATGAGCACCATTTTCTTGCACACCTTTTCCTAGGATGTGAACGTTGGCCACCGGCCAATATTAATAACTTCTCCATCCAAATTAGTCTCAATGAGGGCTGTTTTTAAATTGGCGGGATTCTCTTCTCCTCTCTGTTTTACAACCTCCTTACCCAGCCAACTGTCCCTTCATTGATAAATTTAATCAACCATGACAGCCAAAGATATAGCCCAGGGTGCCTGGCTGCACATCTAACTTACACCTCCCAGCCCATTTATCACTCTGTCCTTGTTTTTGTCTACTTCATACAGCTGCAGGTCACGCTTTTTGCTGAATGAAAAGCCTCCCTTTTCCTCTCTTCTTTTCCCTATTGATTATATTTTATGTGTTGGTGCGGATGAGTATATAAATAAATGTGTGGGCGTGGGCTGAATTGCAGTCCAGGCAATCCTTCCCAAAGGTTTTGTACAACAACTCATTCTAAACATGCGTCTTTATTTAAAAGAAAGTAAGTCCAGGTTAGTTACTCACATAGAACTGCAACAGGGAAATCCCATTAGAGCCGTGGTGGCACAGTGGTTAGTATGCAGTACTACAGGCTATTTCTGGTGACTGCTGGCTGCCTACAATTTGGCAGTTCAAATCTCACCAGGCTCCAGGTTGACTCAGCCCTCTATCCTGGGGACCCAGATTGTTGGGGGCAATATGCTGACTCTGTAAACCGCCTAGAAAGGGCTGTAAAGCACTGTGAAGTGGTATATAAGTCTAAATGCTACTGCTATTTTGTTTATTCATGGAATAAAATGATCCCACCTGATGTAGCGACGTGATACTCTAGTACCAAGCTGTGATCCTTCCTCAATTTTATTTTTTGGAGTCTACTGGCAGTTACCTTTCAGCACGCATACCTTAGCGAGCATACCTTAGCAAACAATTCAGTTGCTGATCCTTTGTGGCATGTTTTCTTGCCTCCTTGTTCCAAACTTACAGATAAACCTTCTTTTATTCCACAGCTTGAGCCTCTTCCAGAAGAAATCTTGCAGCAGAAACCTAGCACTAATGCCGTGCACTCCTTGGAGGCAGTAATCAAGGTGCAAAGTAAGTGGAGGGATTCCTCTTATTGTGAAGTATAGATAGAGTGGGCACATGTAAGAAAGGGACTGCTGCTTGCAACTGTTTGGCACTGCAGGGGTCTGTGGGAATGCCTTTGAGAGATAGGAAGAAGAGGAAGAGGCATAGTAGACTAGGCAGTGGTTAAATAAGAGGCAGCTTAGCCTGCGGAAATAATGGTACCATGCAGTGGTGGGATTTTTAAAAAAATGACTACACTCCTGAGGGAAGGATACTGCAAAATCCCCATTCCCTCCCCACCCCACTTACCTGCTTTCCAGCTCCGTTCTCCTGTGCAGGTCAAAGAAAGAAGACCCAGCTAATCAGCTGGGATTCGGGAGGCAGAGAATAGGTGGGGCGGGGTCAGTCAGAGGTGGCATTTGCCGGTTCTCCAAACTATTCAAAATTTCCACTACCGGTTCTCCAAACTTGTCAGAACCTGCTGAATGTCACTTCTGGGACCATGGTTAATGCCTCAGAGGGGCCTTCCCTAGTGTTGTGGGCCTTGTAATGGCAAGGGGTGAATGTTGTATTTTCAGATTCACAAGATGCTGTTACTGTAACTTTAGCATAATGTTAGTACTCATAGATAGAACTTCTTGTCTGGATTGCCTCTGAGGGTTGATATCAGTCTTACAAGTCTGAAAATACATCTCTCTCTCAGCACCTTTACAGCCCAAAAAGTTAGGGGTGGCCACTTCTGAGACAGTTGCTACGCATCCATTTTCTTATGTGGGCATATCTGCCTTTTGTCTGCCTAGCCTGCTGCTCCTGTTCCTCCTCCTCCTGTCTCCCAAAGACATTCTCACAGACCATTACAAGCATTGCCTAGCGTTCGTAGGGAAATATAGACCTTGCTTAAAAATAATTAGCAATTATTTTTTTGAAAAATGTCAAGTGGGGCATACAGGTGGTCCTTGATGTACGACCACAATTGAGTCCAAAATTCCTGTTGTTAAGTGAGACATTTGTTAAGTGAGTTTTGCCCCATTTTACGATTTTCCTTGCCACAGTTGTTAAGGGAAACATTGCATTTGTCAAGTTAGTAACACGGTTGTTAAGTGAATCTGGCTTCCCCACTGACATTGCTTGTCAGAAGATCGCAAAAGGGGATCACATGACCCCCCAGGACACTGCAACCATCATAAATATGAATCTGTTGCCAAGAGTCCGAATTTTGATCATGTAACCATGGGGATGCTACAAAGGTCATAAGGATGAAAAATGATCATAAGACACTTTTTTCAATGCCATTGTAACTTCTAACAGTCACTAAATGAACTGTTGTGGAGGTCTACCTGTATTTGACATTTTATCCAGTCAAACCATGTAATCAGTTGTTAGTTTGTATCAATTCTTACCTGAATTTTCAGTGAGGAGAACCTGGCAAAGAGCAGGAAAGTGGAGAAATATTATAGCAACTTCCTTAAAATAAGAAGCGGTCTACCGTACAATAGCTTTTCTTGCCTGAAATTTTCAAACAAGAGTTCATTTTCCAGATTATTATATATTTTTTGCATTTTTCATTTCCATTTCTCTTCTGCTTTGGGAAGTAGCCTTGTGAGCAGAGATCTTGTAGACTCTGGGCTTTTGAGCAAGGGCCCTCTCTTTCCTTTGCCTACATCAGTGGTTCTCAACCTGTGGTCTGCAATCCCGAGGAGGAGGGGGGGCAGCAATGTCATCATAGAGGAATCTGCAAAGGCTTGAAGAAGTGTTGTGTGAAGGATTTAAATCTTGAGATAAGTCTTGGCAGTCCATGGCCACAACCCATAAAAGGTATTTAAAGGTGATCCATGATGAAGAAAAGGTTGAGAATCACTGGCCTGTCTTATGTATTTAAGACATTCTTGAATGCAATGCTACCATTGTTAGTATAGCAGTAATAAAGAAATGGAATAGTACAGTGGCAGATTAAAACCTAGGAGTCTCAGATGCGAGTCAAAAAGAAAGAAAGAAAGAAAGAAAACTCAGCCCAATCTGCCTCACAAGGTTATGATGAAAATTAAAGAATTCCAGGAGACAAGACAAAAATTACCCATCCAATTTTAGGCTCTATGGAAAAAAAGGTAGATTCTTCCAATTGTGTTTCAATTTCAGACCGCAACATTTTTTTAAAATTTGAATTGTTCCCAGATAGCCCAGATCTGGAATAGCCAGAATACAGCTGGTATTGGGGTTAAAAAGCACAGGGTATGTTCCAAGCTTGCTGTACTGAACCTTTAACCATCACCCAGTGGCATTACAGCACATCTGATTTTGTATGGTGGGTATGGAGTTTCAAAACAATTCCCCCTCAGTTTAGATCTTTGGATACAACTGTGTGACTCAGTGAAGGTGGGTTCCTCTGTGCATCATGTGCCAAAGCGGACACTGATCCTGCCTTTTCTCTTCCAGGCCAGTACTGGAGCTCTGTCCGTCGTTTTGCCCCTACTGTGGGGTATTCGGTTTTGGAAGCCCAGCATCACGATGTGGAAGAGGTGGAGACAGTGACAGCGCTGGCCTCACTTTCTGTAATGGCAGAAAAAAAGTGAGTGTGTCCCTTAATTATTAAAACCACCAGTCTGCAATGTAGCTATCGAAAAATGCAGGGGTATCAAATGTGAAAGCCAGGCTGCCAAGATTAACTTAGCCAGGCGAGAAGTGCTTCTGAAGTCAATAATCTTAGGCAACAGCACTAATCAAAAGCTGACCCCATCACATCCCAATTTCTATTTTGAAGAACGGTTTGTCTGTTAGAGCATTTTAATTCAACGCTTTCCTGCCGGAAGAGCAGAAGGAACATTCCCCATTTTGTCAACTGTATGCAGCTCCATTTTCAAGGTGTTGAGTCATCTCGCAAATTGGTCTTGAAATATAGCTGCGGTGCATCTGCCTACAAGATGAGCCAGGTCCAAGCTGCAGCTCAGGGAGGTGTGCAGAGTTGATCAACTCTGACCAAAGGGGAGAGCCACCATTTTGGGGGGAAAAAACAGTATCACGAATAACAGTGTTTGATTTAGATCCAGGAAACATGAATTTAAGTCCGTGCTCCCCAGTGACCCTCAGAGCTTGAGTCTAGTCTACCTTTTAAGACCATTGGGAGGATGGTCTTTAGCAGCTGGGCAGTCATGTGGAAGAATTATGGCTAGGAAAGAGAAGGGTTTGCTCAAATTAATTAATTGCTACTTATTTTACTTCATCCCTCTAATTAAAATAAAGAGCAGGCTCTCCAGAGCCAAATCTAAGAGGTAGAAATTAATTTACCTTAAGATCAAACTGACCTTTATTCTGGGAACCACCCCTAAACAATTAATGCAAGCACGCAAATACTGTTCCATACTGTTGTATTTGGGGCAATTTCTGCTACATTCTGCACTTTGGGGAAATCTTTCAAAACCAACCCTATGTGAGGCACATTTCAGACCTGCATTATGATGCAATTGGTGTTAGGTAGGGCCTTGGGGCAACTCAGCTTTCTGACAGATAGGTCTCTCTGCTTCCTTTGACTCCCTTCCACTTCCCAGAACTATGGTTCCCAAGCAGGACATGAAAGTTTGATCAATTTATCTCCAAGCAAGTGACATAGCTGGGATCTGATCAGTGTCTTTTCCTAATCCTTAATGTCTTGGCTTCTTCTGTTTTAGGCGGCAAGAAGAACCAATGGAAGAAGAGCCCATGAACCAATGAAGAGCTGTTCTGTCCTCCAAGAACACATCATTTGTTGTGGCTTGTTCCTTGTATCACAGTCCTGGCTCCCGTCTGCTGCACAGCCCACGTTACCCTTGGCCACAAAGCTGGAAAACTGACTCCCAAGTGCAGGCAGAGAGGCTCTGTAGAAGGAGGCATGTGGCAGACCTTCCAGGATTAATAGCTACCCCTGGGGTGTTAACCACGTGTACAATTCTGCCAAGGCAAGCAGCCGAAACCGAGGACACAGGAGAGCAGCGATATGGACTGCCAAATTGGACATTTTACTCTGATGTTGGGGTGGTGCCTTTCCCCTCCAGAACCAAAGATGTCCATAGAGTGATCCTGCTGTACAGGAGCCCAAGTCATTCTCCTTTAAAAAAAAAAAAAACACTTGGTCCCTAGGTTGAGGATGTCCCATCATCAAGGGAGCTGGACTGTGCATGGAGAGAACGTCCAGAAGACAAACATTGGATGTTCAGACAATAGTCAACCTCTTTATAAGACTGACCCAGCCCAGTTCCTACTAACCACTGTCCTAATTACACTTTTTTGGTCTTGGACCTTCTTAATTTGCACTATTACACAGATCACACACAGGCACAAACTTTGTTCTACCTTCCATAGGATTTTGTGGGAACAAATTGCACCTCCTTGTGGACTTGAGTCCTTGACTTGACCATTCCTCCAGCATCAAGGCACTATGAAAATGCATAGCCAGTGGTGCTTGTGGCTGGTTGATTTGTCCAGATCCATAAAAGTAGGCAGCCTTAATCCAAAGAGTAAACTTCAGGAGTGGGGAATGGGGGATGGACACAGTGAGCAAGATAGATTGTTCCTCTGTTATCCCAACCAGTATGTGGCATTTGAATTCCCTGTAACTTTCATTTCTTGGGGATTTCTTTTCCTGTACCTGTTAAAACAACAACGCAAGTGCCTATGCAAGAGCCTTATTATTCAAATGAGTTAATATCTTCTATAGCTATCCAATCTTTGTGGGATAATGGAAGATAGCTCATTCTATTTTGAGCAGAGAGGCTGCTGCTGGCACAACCACTTTTCTACGGACAAAAGGCACTTCGTGTGTCATGTGCATATCTGTTTTGCTTTCGTATCCATTGCTGTCTGCATGTGCTGGAAAGTTGCGTTCAGTCGCAACCTCCCAGCATGTGAGTGAGAGGCACCCATGACAATGATCCACACATTCCTAAATTGAAGCATCTTCCACGCGGGACATTTGTTGTGTTCAAAGCGGTCTTTCTTACTGTTCGTAGTGAGATTGCGTGTTTGAGGGGAGGCCGGGCAAGGTATGGAAGAAGGATGTAAAATATATACCATGTGCTGGATCTAAGCCACCCAGTAAATTGAGCCTTTGCTATAGTCCTAAGTATGTTGATTTTCCCCCCCTTGCAGCCAAAAGTAGAATTACTTTTCTGACGTTTGACGACATTCACATACATGTTCCTCCATCATCAGCAACACAATGCACATCTGTCCTGCCACGCAGCAGCATGAATCTTCCCACTGTAGCTCCCTCCTGCCACATGGATGTGGAGAATCGATGAAGCAAGGACTGAGTCAGAATGCTGGAAATAGCAATGTTTTTTAAAAAGCACCCTTCCAGCAAATGACAGCCATTAGTTTCATACATGCAAGAAATGGATTTCTTTTTGCTTGGTGTCTTTCTTTCTTTCTTTTTTTGTATCTGGCAGATTCTGGTGCTGTCCCTTCCCAAATGAAATCTGTGAGTAGAGAAATTACAACGTTGCTTCCAGACAGACAGGATCTGATGATCTGGAAACAGATTGTGTTGTATCAGATCAAAAATGGACAGTGCAATTTCTTGGCATTTTAAGAAAGTAAACATACAGCATTGAACATGACCCTAACCTAGACCTCATGTGACTGGGGGGAGGGGAGAAGGGGACGAAATCTTCGGCTTCACCAGGAAACCCCTGATCGTACTTAGGTTCCACCAAATGGTGAGTCTGGAGTTGAAATGTTTGGGGAGAAAAGACAAACTTCAAGGGGTCACTTACAACAGTGGTCCCCAAGCTTTCCATCTTTGTGGACTGGTCTAGGGGGCAGGGGGAGAGGGGATGGTTCCATGCGAGCAGTAGGCTCACCCACCATTTCCACAGTCCAGTTTCAAATGGGCCACAGCTTGGAACTGGGCCATGGTCCAGTGATTTGGGAACCCCTAACTTACAAGGCTTGGCAAGCTTTGGAACAGACAATTTATAGAAACACAGAAAGAGCTGTCGTCTATCAGGTGAGAAAAATCTGCCCTTTAACCTCTTTTTTTTTAATCAATGAGAGCGCAGGACAAAAGAATAGCGGTATATGTGATTGATTGAATTTACTTCCGTGAATGCAAAGCGTCAATCCACCATGATCCTCTTGACTATTCAACCATCCTTTGGGCAGGAAACCCAGAACGATTACCCCCAGGGTTGCGTGTGCTGTCATTGTGCGAAGTATATGACGGGTCACACGTGTAATAGTCATATGACAATCTACTATTCACGGTGGTGGTGGTGGGAATCAAGAGTCCAGTTCTAGGCAAAGCACATGTGCTGCCACAGGAAGAGAAGCAAAGAAGTATGAAAACCTTTAATTGCTTCCAAACAAATGTGTGCAAACAAGCAGGATCTGCTTAGTCAAAGAAATATGCAATTTTTTTCAACGTGAACTAGAAAAATGGAAGTTATTTGTATAAATCAGTCTGCCTATAATGGAAAATATTCCAAGAGTGTGGGGGGAAAACATACCTTAATGTAGTATGAATATTGATTGCTGGAAGTTTCAGTGTCCCTTTACACATTCCCAATTCACATCGCCTTTGAAGAGAAGGATATCAAAATTGTGAGGCGGCAAATGAGGGAAGTTTCAATATATGGTTTCCTGGGAAATGATTCTTTGATTGTCCTTGAACCATATCAGTAATAAGGTAAAGGTTCCCCTTGCACATATGTGCTAGTCGTTTCCAGCTCTAGGGGGCTGTGCTCTTCTCCGTTTCAAATCCGAAGAGCCAGCGCTGTCCGAAGCTGTCTCCGTGGTCAGGTGGCCGGCATGACTAAATACCAAAGGTGCACAGAACACTGTTACCTTCCCAACAAACTGGTTCCTATTTTTCTACTTGCATTTTTTACATGCTTTCAAACAGCTATGTTGGCAGAAGTTGGGACAAGTAACAGGAGCTCACCCTGTTACCCAGCACTAGGGATTCGAACCATTGAACTGCTGAGCTTTTGATGAACAAGCTCAGCGTCTTAGCCACTGAGCCACTGCATCTCTTGCATCAGTAATACAAGTAAATAAAATGCAGCCATAGATATTCTGAAGTTGGGCTAGTGATCCCACCCATTTGTTAAATTATCCTCATTAAAATCTATTAGCTACACTCAATCCAATGCAGCCCTGCCCATTTGGAAGGACATTACTTTAGATCATATTTCAACTGTATTAAATGATTTAATAGATCCCATACACATAACTAGAGGGGAAATGGGTATCGTAGCTTGGCCAAACCACAGAGAAGATGATGCCCTAATGTCTCAGTTAACCAATGTCCTGTTCTGTAATTCTTTTAATTGGCATCTTTCATCTTTGTCCCATGGTACTAGCTTTGCATGGGGAAATGCCATTCTTTTTTAGCAATTATTTGAAGCCTATTAGTCAGAAAATCACATATAAGAAACAGCAGGGATGAAACGTTTGGAAGAGAGGACTTACAGCCTGGATCTACAATAAAGCACATGTAGGAACTAAGAGGCCCAACAATACCTTCTGGTGCTCTTTGTGTTTTCTGCCCAACTTGACTTGATTGGTGGTTAAGCTGTAGCCTATGTCATTATTTGGAAATACCCATAGACTCACCTGCTCAGGAAAAAGATGAAGATGACATGGTAGAAAGCTTCATGGGAAGTGTGTGCCTGTAGGTCTCTGTGTATCAATACGTCTCCTGATAAATTGTTTTGTGATACAGTAATAGGCATTTTATGAGAATACCAATAACCTGTTTTTAAAATTTCAAATGTTGATTAAACCAGAAACACTGAGAAGAAATCACAGTGTTGATGCTGAGATTAAGCACAGAGGGAAAGGCTATAAGAGAATTACACCTGTCATTCCATTATTCAGTCTGAATGATTGGTTAAGTTTCATGTGATATCACAATGTGTTTAGCTTCCCTCTAAGTTCATAAAGAGTGTCAGTTTTCTGCGATGTCATGATAGTGTCTAACAGTGCTAGAAAAAATAACAAGGAGACTACTTATCAATTCTATCATATATATGAAACAGGTCTTTGACTAGGGTCTGTAGGAAATGACCAGGCTGAGCCCAAAGAACGGGTCAAACATGGCATCAGTCATGAATTCCTTCGTGCCCACAAGAGCCCAGCCCACCTTCAATTCCTTATTTACCACCAAATTGCTTTTGACCATTAGTAGTTCAGATTCTCATGCAGAGCTAAGCTTACAATAAATCTTTATACTCATTTGGACTGTCTAGATCTCCTGATTTCCCTGTAGCTTGACAGGGTCCTGTTAATCGGAGACACTACAGTAAAACACATTATTCATTACTGTTGACACTTATACCACTTCTCATACATTGCAAGGGTATGTTGGGAAGACCTTGGGAGACTGGCCCAGAGATTGTCTAGGAAATGGTCAGGTAACGGACAGCATAATCTGCATCTGGCTAGTGGGTGGGCAGGAGGCTCAAAAGAGACCCTTTCTATTTTTTTTTTGTGGGGAGGGGTTAAGGAAACAGAGGGAAATTGTACTTTCAGACCTGCAAGATTTTGATAGTGTAGCTTTATAGTAAAGTAAAACTCGCTGATCTGATACTACTAGTTCCCTGTAGGTCTACTTGACACTGCTGAAATCACAATCTTGCTAGCTTAAAAGTACAACTCTTCCCCCATCTCCACATAGCTGTGGATTATGCTGTCTCTTTATCTGACCATCTACTATGCAGAGTTCCTGGAGTAGCCCCCAGAACATTCTCACATTGCACTGTACACATAAATGAATTCAAATGTATTTACATATACCAGGATGGACATGGGAATTAGTTCTAAAGAAATAGTGTACATATCACTGATTTATGCATTGCATTTCATTGTTATGTGAAGTCGCTTTAAAAACTGGTAAGATAATTTCTATAACCAAAGGTAATTTCTATACTACAGTTGAATGGTAGAAAACTGGACAATCACTATACAATAGCAAAAGGTTAGCATTTCCTGTTGCTATTTCATGGCCATCCAGATCATTGATCAGATATATGATCACACTAATGCAACTCAAAGGGTACAAAATTTATTCTTCATGGAAAAGCAGTTATAGACCAGCTGATCATGTTTAATAATATTTTTATTAGGATCATGAGAAATGGTCCATAATATACACAAAAAAATTAAAGAGTGAGATGGAAGAAAGTTGTATTTGTATTTGCTCCCACCACCCCCAAAAAACAGAATGACAATACTGTGAAAATAGCAAATCAAAGTTTGGGAACACCATATGCCAAGACAACAGGGGGCACAGGGTGGGGGTAGTGGAAATGGAAGATTATGCAAGAAAGTGAAAAGTGTTAGGGGGTGGAGGGAAAGAATTATTCTCAGAATTGGAGAATACAAAAGGCCTCATTTTTCTCATTTATCATGGAGTGATGGAAAAATCCTGTGGGTGCAAGCTGCTTTGCTTGCATTGTTCTGTTCCAATTCACAATGAAGCCAAAGCCGTAAGCACTCTTGAGGCCTATGTCGTCCAAGAACAGCTACTGGATGATTCAGACACAATTGGCATTCGTTACTGGAGGCCCTCTGTTGTTAGAGATCTCAGAGCCACCACAATTTGGGGTTCAGATGTAAAACTGAACATTGAGAACTTTGAAAAGTGGTTCGATTTGACACCCGTCACTACACTCAAGAAAATGGGATAAAGAAGGGACTTAAAAGACAGCAGGGGGAGACCGTGTGAATAGTTGGCCCTCGGTGCTAGGTTCTCATAAGAGCACCTGCCATGGTATAAGCTTCTCTGTTCAACTATCATCTTTGGACTTTGAATCAACAGCTGTATGGCATCAAAAGAAAGGTGGAAACCCACAGATGCATAATTCAGTATCACCAGTGGACTTCCCATAGGAGATCTTCCCTGGGATCCTTCCCAATTAATGGCTGTAAAAAAAAGTGAGTTCAAACTATAATAGGGATCAATAGAAAGATGAGTCCTTTTGTCGCTTATTCAAAAAGTACAGCATTATAGGGAACAGTCTCAACTTCTTTCTTTCCAACCAGTTTCCAATCAGGAAATTGTTATGCTAACACTTCCCACAACTGCTATCTTCTATACTATCTTTACTGCAGCTAGCATAGGCACCATCCCACACACCTCCACCTCAGGCAGGAGGTAGCCACATCTGCCAGTCATGGAGGATCTTACCAACATAGCTTCCTTTTTTCAGATATATTGTCCACCAGGTTTTCACATTTCTAATGCAGAAGAAACAGTATTTGAATTTCTGCCTATGCAAATCATATTGGTCCAGAACTTAAGCCTTTAGTGAGGAGTATTGGTGTCCTTGTGCCAAGGAAACATTTGGTATCACCACCCCCAGCATGGAACATCTAGTCTAGTTCACTAGTGCAATGTCACCTCCATGCCAAGATGCTGCATTCAAGGCCGCCATCTCAGGAAAGGGACACTGAAGTGACTCTTAAGAAGCAGGACAGATTGAAGAAGTTTTATAGTCAAATATAAGTAAAGAAGTTTGGTAGAATGTGAACATGGGAAAGGGAACTCTCTGGCCCACATGCCAAGCTCTATCCTTGTTTTATATTATATCATTTTCTGCAGTATGCTATATATGTTTTCACCTTGGGTATACCAGATGGTCCCCTGCTATTCACATGCTGGCAGTTGAAGCTTTCTCCAACATGGAACAACAAAATGCACCTTGCAACAAAACCAAGAGAGTGCTGGATGGGCCAAGTGGCAGATAGATTTATCTTCCAAATCTTATTGTCACCTTCCTATATCTATTGCCTTATGAGAGCGTCAAGTGTTGCATGTTGTACAGTCCCAAGGGAGGCAGTGAACCCAAAGCAGATATCATGGAATAAAAATGCCAAAAAATTGAGAATTTGTGGGGTTTTTTTTAATCAAGTGGTATCTAATTGGATTGCATAAGCTGGTGTTTTAAAAGGCTTGTCTCATCAGGTATCTGCAGCTAGTGAAACCAAAGCATCTTGTCCACTGTTTGTGACTTTGCTATCAGCCCCAAAGCAACAGGTTCCTCACTTGTCCTGAGGTTATCATGCAGGTGCAAAGCAAACTAGAAATGAGATGTAACACCTCAAGGTGTCTGCAAGGCATGGTCAGAAAGGACAAGATGGTAGCCACAATTGTGCTATTGAAGCTCCAGCATGTATCTAAAAGATGGATAGAGTGCCTCTTGTGAGGCACTCTCCTCCAGATATTGTTAGATCACAACTCTCCACTTGCATTTATTCTAAGATCATTGTGGATTTGTACAGCAAGAGGTTGCATCACTCCCATATGCAAATCTTTCCTCTTCGGATCTGTTTTCAATTTATGGGGAAGGTACACATTGCTATTTATTAGCACATTAACTCTTTTATTATTTTTGTTGTCTTTGAGTATATCTTGACTCCTAATTACTATAATGGACAAATCAAAGCAGTTTCCCTAAGGAGCATTTTTTGGAAAAGTGTCCATTCTGCTTTTCCTCATACACATTAATTAGATTAACAGAGTTGGGAGGGATCTTGTAGTCCAACTCCCCACCCAAGCAGGAGAACCTACCCCATTTCTGACAAATGGCAGTCCAGTCTCTTCTTGAAAGCTTCCAGTGATGAAGCTCCCACAACTTCAGAAGGCAAACTATTCCATTGGTTGTTCTGTCAGAAAATTTCTCCTTATTTCTAGGTTGAATCTCTCCTTGATCAGTTTCCATCCATTACTCCCTGTCTGGCCTTTGGATGCCTTGGAAAATAGCCTGACCCCCCTCCTCTTTGTGGAAGCTTTTCAAATATTGGAACATTGCTATCCTGTCTCCCCTGGTCCTTCTCTTCACTAGACTTGCCCTGCCCAGTTCCTGTAACCTTTCTTCATAAGTTTTAGTCTCCAGTCCGCTAATCATCCTGGTTGCTCTTCTCTTCACTTTTTCTAGAGTCTCAACATCTTTTTTATAGTGTGGTGACCAAAACTGGATGCAGTATTCTAGGTGTGGTCTTACTCAGGCTTTACAGGCTTTACAGAGTGGTATTCTGTTAATGCAGCTTAGAGAAAGAGTGTTTGGGTCAAAGTTACCAGGATAAGAACTCAGATTTCCTTCCTCCTTGTCTTCCACCTTAATCGTTGGACCAAATTGGCTCTCATTGCATCACATAGTCTCATGGAAAATTTTAGAGCATCTGTAGGACCCTTAATCAGGCAGCACCAGATCAGTTTCTCAGCCTCCCACCATAAGAGGGATTTTCTTGTTGCAGGATATTGCTATAACCTGATTGCTATTGGGAGTGGATGGGGGTAGAGTTAGATGTGAAAGCTGTCCCTGATTCGTGCAGTTTACTCTGATGTCACAATGGCTCAAATGCAACAATGGGAGGGGAAAAAAAGTTTTTGACCTTGGTGCCTGTCCTAAAGGTACATCTGGAGTGAAGAAAGAATCAAAAAAGTCTTCAGCTTTGTTGTTTCCTGGCATAAACATTTCAAAGGAAATTAAGCAACAGGACTGCATTTCGAGGCACTGCTTTAGATTCTTAAGGCTATTGAGGTCTCAAGAGGTTGACTTAATTCTCAGGTGAGTTAATCCAGAATGGAGTTATAATTCTGCATAATTCAGAGGACATTGTCCATATGAAGTTAGCGGGGCCTTCAAATTGTGTGCAGTCCTTCATCCCTTTACTGTCAAGACTTTTCCAAGAATCCCGTTTATTTTCTCTGCCAAACTGCTGCTATTGGCAGAGGAGTAAAGATATTTTTTTAAAAAAATGTGGCAGCCCATTTGATAAAGCATTTGCAAGGTTAGTAGTACACCAGTTTCATTTATTGATAGGTGTATTGCAGCAATGTCAAACTCACGTCACCACCGCGGGGTCACGTGACATATCAGGACTTTCCCCCCACTTCACTTAACCAGGTGTGGTCAGCGTGTGACACATCCTGACAGCCCTGGTCTATTGTTTCAAAACTGGGCAAAACACTCTAAGGCAGACATCTTTAAGTCTTTAAGACTTGTGGACTTGTGGAATTCTGAGAGTTGAATTCCACAAGTCTTAAAGTTGCCAAGTTTGGAGACCCCTGCTCTAAGGACAGTAGGTCCTTAGGCCATTCTTCTCTCTGTCTCAGGAAATCAGCAGGAAGAAACATGAATGGAATAGAAATAAGCATTCTGATCACTTGCTGATGCCTGCAGGTGAAACTAGTTTGAAAGGCACAAAAGAAGCTGCTTGAAAAAGAATTAAGATTTCTTTCCTTCTCGACTTCATGTTTAGCTGTATTAGTATGCAGGCACCTGAAACACAACTTCTGCTTCTCCAGTCTTGTTCATTCCCAATGAAAGGTGGGAATTGTAGTACAATACAAGTGGAGCAAGCTGGAAAAATGTGCTCTCTCCTTTTTGTCTGTATGTACATCCCAATCCTTGTTTTTAACAGATTCTTGCATGTGCTATAATTCTGTATGTAGATCACAAAATAATTCTGTGTATAGCCTATAAATAAAGCCCAAACAACGAGGACTTGGTTAAAAGAATTTTAACAACTCAAAATAACATGCAGGTTACAATGTACTAGAAAAGTGTCCTTTTTCAGATCAAAGTCATCCCTTGATGATGATCAAACTTATTAATTCTTCATAGTAAGAAGCAATACAAAGCTGAATCAGACTGTTCATCAAACCTGGGAGAGCATCCTCTTGTGATTGGAGGCCATCAGTGACTGAAACAGATCTGTTCTGGATCCCCCACTGTTTGATTATTGAACTTGAGGGGAGAGTAAACCAATAGGTGAGACTGAACTGCAACCTCCAGTTGCACCTGCTATTGCGGCTAATGGCAATGGATGCTGGGAATTGTGGTTCAACACGCAGCTAGTGATGCAAAGATTGACCCTGTATTTGCAGAGTATGCTCCCTGCATTCATAAATGGCATGACTAAAGTAGAAGCATGGATTTATTCTCACCTGGGCTGTCCCACAAACAACCCTTAGAACTGAACTTTTGGTGAAGCTGAAGATCTTTTTAATTCTTTACCTTGTTTTACATTTGTTGATTTAAACAAACAAAAAGTATTGAGTTCTTTCTGTGCTACTATATTCATCCTATTGCCAAAAAGAGTAGCTATATCCAGTGGTGGGATTCAAACATTTTACTCCCAGTTCTGTGGGCATGGCATGGTGGGTGTGGCTTGGTGGGCATGGCAGGGGAAGGATACTGCTAAATTCCCATTCTTTCCCCACCCTACTGACCTGCTTTCCAGCTCCGTTCTCCTATGTAGGGCAACAAAAGAAGACCCAGCCAATCAGCTGGGACTTGGGAGGCAAATAATAGATGGGGGTGGGGCTAGTCAGAGGTGGGATTTGCTGGTTCTCCAAAGTACTCAAAATTTCTGCTACCGGTTCTCCAGAACCGGTCAGAACCTGCTGAATATACCTCTGGTTATATCTTACACCATGCCTACTTAGGGCTTGTTCATGTGGGACCTTAAATGGCCATTTCAGTTGTTGTGGGATTGCTAGGACTTGCAAACTGAGTTTAGGCTGAGAAAGCTGGAGCCAAAACTTAACACAAACCAGGTTTCTGTCAGGATGCTTGCAGGCAAAGCTCTTCTTCTCTTATGGAATCATTCCATCTTATACAAGAATTTGAAAGCAGTTGGCATGGGATCCAGACACGGTCTTCTTCACGCAGCCTTCCCTTCCCATCACTCCCTACCGCCACTGGTCCCTGCCCACTTCTTACACAAGCCAAAAGGCACCAGAGGGAAAAAAAGGCAAAATGCCCAATGGTAATTTGCAGCACTACAAGCCATTCTCAGCTGGAATAATACGGTGCCAAAAGAGCCATTTTTGAAAAAGTTCTTACTCTCGTGGAAAAAAAAGGCTCCCGTGTTTTTTTGCCCTTACTTCATTCACAGCAGACCTTCGGATCCTTCTTTGTGCTCTGCCCTTCTGGTGGTAAAGGGGCAAGGGGGGTCCTTTTATTTCCCATTATGTCATTCTCTGCTGTTCTGCGGCTTCCTGGTTTTAGAAAAGCTCATGGGAGAAGCGCTCCACTGATGCCTCCCCACGGGATGGAATCAAAGCATGGGAAGCCAAGGAGATTGCACATCACTGGGGAGAAGATGCCATGATGGAAGACTGAATACTTGCAGATGTCCCTTGGATATCTCCCCACAATGCTAGGTAGCCACCCTCTCTCTATATCCTTCACCCTTGCTCTTCTTTGCCATCACATTGAATGGGAATGATAAAGCGCAGAAGACTTTTTCAGCACAATACTGGGTAGTCCTCAACATACAACCACAACTAAGCTCCAAATTTAAGTTGTTAAGAGAGGCATGGGTTAAGTGAGTTTTGCCCCATTTTAAGACTTTTTTTTTCTTGCCATGGTTGTTTAATGAACCACTGCCGTTGATCAGTCAGTAACCTGGTTGTTAAGTGAACCTGGCTTCCCCATTGACTTAGCTTGTCAGGAGGTCTCCAAAGGGGATCACATGACCCTGAGATGCTGCAACCATCATAAATATGAACCAGGTGCCAAAGGGATGCTGATCATGGGGATGCTGCAAAGGTCATAATGATGAAAAACGGTCATAAGGCACACTTTTCAGTGCCATTGTAACTTTGAATGGTTACTAAACCATTAGTAAGTTGAGAACTAGTTGCATTAGTACCAAAGCACCCTGTCCTGAGGACTTTATTTAGGACCAAGATTTAATCTGAAGCCATGAAATGACACCATAGAAAGCCTGCTTCTGAATATACACGAATATTTCTTTTGTTGCTGGAAGGGAAGGAGGAAGGGAGGGAGAGGGGGGAAAGTGAGAGAGAGAGGGGGGAGAGAGGGGGGAGAGGTGAGGAGAGAGGGAGAGAGGGAGAGAAGGGGGAGAGAAGGGAGAGAGAAAGAGGGCAGAGAGAGAGAGAGGAGGGAGAGAGAAGGGAGAGAGAAGAGGGAGAGAGAGGGGAGAGAGAGAGGGAGGAGGGAGAGAGAGGGGAGAGAGAGAAGAAAGGGAGGAGGGGGAGAGGGGGGACAGAGATGGAGGGAGAGAGGGGGGGAGAGAGAGGAGGGAGAGAGAGGGGAGAGGGGAGAGAGAAAGAGGGCAGAGAGAGAGAGGGGAGAGAGAGGAGGGAGAGAGGGGAGAGGGAGAGAGAGAGGGAGAGGGAGGGGGAAAGAGAGAGAGACACAAGGTTTTAAAGCAGTTCTCTGATCAGAAATTAAGCCTTGGCTGAAGTTAGAAGGAAAGTTGCATGAAAGCATTTATGTCCTACGGGGTTCAGAGTATTACTATGGTTTCGGCAAAGCAGCTGTCTCTGTACAGTCCGATAAGAAAAGGAAGAGAGCCGTCAAGGGGAGCAGATCTATCTCTGGGGAAATGGGAGGTTACTGCCAAATATACAAGAATTGTGAGTGTCAAGCAGGAGGGTCTATTAAAAAGAAAAGGAATTCTTAACCTGCAACTTCAAAAATAAATTAGCTCTTCAAAGAGTTCTGTGTAGACCTGTTGAGATCAGCTTGTTACGAGCCAAGCTTCAGGCCGCTGCCTCATCTGGTGCCCACCTCATCCCAAGGCAGATACGGAAAACCTGCCCTCTCAATCCTGGATTGGCCTTAGGCTTTCCTTCCCCAGTCTCCCCACCCCAACCCAAGATGGCAGGGCTGATCGTATCTTGAGTGCGATGAAGCAGCATGAATGGTCCAGGCCCTGACTTTCTGAATAAATGTGTCTTGCTGCTCTTGGGAAAGGCAAAAAGCGTGGGGGTCGCCAGCTTTCTTCCTGAGGATGCCTAGGGAAAAAAGAGAGAGAGACAGAGAGAGACATCAGTAATAAACTTGAATCTTTAGGTTGGTTTTCTTAGTGAGTGTGAAAATAATCTGATGTACAAGTAGGGATTCCACAGGGTTGTTCTGTCCTAGGCTTCCCCAAAAAGCACTAAGCAAACTCTGTGTCCCGGCAAAACCACTTTTATTAAACGAATGTGAATTTATTGCATTCACAGTCAGCCAACGGTCTGGCAAATAGTCTTGCAAAGGTATAATTATTAGCTCAGACCTTATCTCTCTTGGAAAGCTGCCCGGTAAATATTTCCACACGCAGTGCTGACAAGGAAGGGCTGGGCACAGAGTGTCTAGGTTACACAAACAAATCTTCACGAGGCTGGAATGAACAAATGAATGGTTTCCTGCAAAAGCCCCCTCCCCTTTTGCTCCTCTTTTAATCCTGAGGGGAGGGGCCATTCATCATCCACCTGTGGCCTTACTCCCACATTGACCCTGATTTCTTAATTGTTCCCTTTTGGTAGCTCTGCGCATGCGCATGCGCAGGCTGAGAACCAGTTCCCAAAGCTCGCCCCCCCTCATTGCTGTCCGAGCCCAAAGGCAGCTGATGTCTGCCAGCCTGCCCTGGCCCCACCTCTGCCTCTGATGCAGAGCCCTCTTCTGAGCCTTCCTCAGCCTCCAGGACTGGCCCAGGTTCCTCCCCAACCTCCTCGCTGTCTGACTCTGCTGCTAACTCCGTCAGCTACCAGTGGGCCACAATAAGGGTATGGTAAAAACAGTCAAGATAGCAGCCACAACAGTACAATCGAAACTCAGCTTGTCCTTAATGTGCACTGGATATTTAAAAAAAGGTTGAGCCTCAAGTCATTGTGGCCACTCTCTTAACTGTTTTGGCCACGCCCTGTAGCTACCCCAGGTTATAGGATATGGTGACAGCAAGAAAGGACTTTCCTGAATCAGTCCTCTCTCCTCCTAAGTTGAGCATAACAGATGTGGCTCTTTGGCATAATGCCAGGTCCATGTGCAAAACATGTGAGGGGTTTTTTTTGGGCAGGGGAGGTAGTTGGTGTGAGTTGTTAGGAAAAATATAATCATAGAAACAGCCTGCATGCAGAAAACTAGCATGCAAAGAAGAAATAATTTTCTCTTGGCAAATGTAATTCTTTCAATGCAGAAAATTTTGATTTTGTTCAAAAAAATGCACACTTACTCATTCTCATAAATTAATCTGTCATACACTCCTGTGAACAACTTTTGTGTAGAAAGCTGGGCTAAAAAGGCAATAATAACCATTTTCTTGCCTGCAATTTCTCCTGGAACAATATTACCAAACCATTATTGGATTAGAGAACTGCAGAGAGCAAAACCTGAATCCTTTGGAAATAAGAGGAATGTGGATTTCCTAAGAATTCCACAACGAGAGACAGTGTACATTGCTTAAGGCAGAGGTCTCCAAACTTGGCAACTTTAAGACCTGTGGACGTCAACTCCCATAATTCTCCAGTCAGTTATGCCAAGTTAACCCGGCTTAAGATTTATGAAGGTGCCACAATTGCACATTGTGTCACTAAGGTGCATAAAAGATCTGTATTTTTGTTGAAAATACCTCAGGTTCCACCTTCTGTTTACCAGTCCGTCAACATATTTAATATCTCACCTTCTCTCTTGCCACTCGATCTCATTGTGGGCCATTTATCCTTTTTCTCCAAGGAAATTAAACATTTTTTTTTTCCAAATGAGAGAGAGGATCTTTTTGAACTGCACTTCCTTTTTGATTTAAATGAAAGCAGCTGAAATGGGTGTGCTTCTCAGAGATCACAGACCAGATGTTAGATATATAATGATTTGATCACTTAGGCATGTACAGTATATGTAACTCTAGCCTACTTTTAACATTTAAATTCTCTTAACAAGTGCAAAGTACCCACAATCCAATCCTACTCCCCATACCCTGTCTGGCTTACATGTCGCTCTAATGCATTATATAAAGCTATCAAAGTACCATTAATGAGATCATTAATCGAAAAGTTTAGACAATGAAACAAAGCCCACAATTCACCCTCTCTTCTTTGAGGGTCAACCTCTTAATGATTTCGGATGCATCAGATCAAAGATTAAAATTCAACTTCATCTAGATGAGAAAGAAGCAACATGGGAACCATCAGGTATTTTGCATTACAACTGTATGATTAGAGTATGTTGTTAGAAGCTGATGCACTGAAAGACCAAAACACCTGAAAGTTGCAAGTAAGGATAAACTGTTCTAATAGATTTGAAATAGTGGCCAAACTAAGCCTGTGTTGCCAGAAAAACCCCACCCTTTTTTCTTTCTTTCCTTCCTTCCTTCCTTCCTTCCTTCCTTCCTTCCTTCCTTCCTTCCTTCCTTCCTTCCTTCCTTCCCTCCTTCCTTTTTCTTTAATTTCTTTCTTTTTTTCCTATCCTTAGCAAATTTGAATTGTTACTCCCTATGATTGTCAGAATATCTGATACTTTTCAGGGTTTTTTTTCCATTTTGGAAGCTGATTCTTTTTCTGTCTCCCCCCCCCCCTCCCCAATATTGTACTTAGATATATTCCAGGAAATTGGAAGATATTCCACCTCATGTAAAAGATGTCAACAAGATAATGAACTGCTAACATGCCACCCTTTGGTTCCTTCTAAAGGCAAATAAGAGATTTTCCTAAAGACCATTACAAGAAAGAAAAGTTTGATTCCCCTACCCTCATTCAAGACTGAAAGCTAGGACAGATCCTTCTGATTATAATACAGGACTTTGGGGTGGTGCTGGTGGGGAAGAATAATTTGTTTTATTCTACTTTGGCCCTTGGGGGTCCAGCTATACATGATAACTCTGACTAGATCTCCCAGAATGTTATGCTTGACTTCAGGACATCCATAGAATTACTAATTCTGATCAGGGAAGGGAAGGGCTGCTCGGAGTGGCTGGGGTTAACACTTTTCTGTTGTATCCAACCCAGGATCTCCACCCAGTTTCTATCTACCCTTGGTGTTTCCAATCAGGGAAATAGCAAGGTAGGAAAAGGGTTAACCGTCTCCTCCTCCTCACCCACCCCTCCCTTTTTTCTCTGATCAAATTAACAGTGCCTCATAGCTGCTTTGAAGTCAAGAAAAAGACATCTGGAGAACCAGTCATGGATCTTCCATGTCGACATGTTAACAAGTGGCTTCTGAGCTAGTCTCCTGCTGTGGGAGTTATGGGCAAGAGAAAGCACTGTTGACCACTTCGGATAAAATGCAAATGGCCATCCTGAAAAGACTTCCCATTTTTTCTGCATTTAGGGGATGTTTGGGATCAACTATCAACTATGCATTGTGCCTGAAATGCCTTCCTAGGCCCACTCGGTTTGTTCAGCACTATATGTGTTTGACAATAGTCTTCTTTCACCTGATTCTGTTTCAGAAGCATCTGAAATAGGAAACAGGAATGTTATGGAAAACTCAAAGATCCAACAGAGGAGCTGGCCCCTGGTCTGATGAAAGCTGGGAAGTATGGAAATCGTTGAATAGACTGCACACGGGTACAGCAAGATCCAGAGACAAATAGGGGTCTCTGGTGGCTTTTGTTTTTTTGCTGTTGTGGTGACATGCAGATAACAACACACATGTATACCTCCCCTTTGTGTTCTGATCACTTGAGGACCCAATGACGCAATTATTGTTGTTAGTTTCTGGGCAAGATCTGTTTAATTTGTACATATTTTAATCTTGTATTTTATATTTTAAATTTTATGTCCTATAGTATACCTTATTTTAATTGTGATGGTTCTGAGACAAAAAGACAAAAGAACTGATTCTGTTCTGTGACTTAGATGGAAGAACCTTTCAGTTTCACCAGTACAAGATTTGTTGACCATTCTTTGTCTTGGTGAACTTGACAAGGTTGAGGGGAAAGAAAAAAAAAAACTCAAATATCTGAGTCAGGTTGATTTTCTTCCTTCCGAACTCAGCTACTCATCAAAGATGTGGGGGGAAAGCAAAGCAGGGAAAACATTCTCCCACCTTTCTTGGCCTGGAAAGCAGAAGTGAAAAAGATGAAAGTGATAGTGGGGCAAATTAGAAAGACATGTTGAGATTCCATCCAGATTTGTTTGGAGGATGGTGTATACTGTGGGTAGGAAGAATTTGCTGTGCTTCTAGTGTGATGATCTTTAAAATCAGGAGCACCACTTATATGCGGATGGCAAACGTCCCTCATTATTTTTAAATAGAGGGATTTGTTCACTATAATTAGGGCATTTTAAAATAATACACAGAGCTTCGGCTTGCTTGGCTTGTTTCATAATTGCAAGCAATGCCCTCTCTTTCCCTCCAAGAACTAGTGCAAGGCCACACATACTGTAATTTTTTGTTATTATAATTTTTCCCAAAGGGACATTTCACATGATGTGCCCGAAACCACTTTTTAAGTTCCCCTTCTTTTGATACAATTATTCAAATGTATCTTTGCCAAGAGAAACCCAAGATGGTTGATGGGGCACACATAAGTTTGTGCATGAATCTGTGCTGTGCAACTCATCGCCTGGATCACCGTCTTAGCAAATATTTTTTCCCCTTATCAGTTATCTGCCAAAGTGCACCTTTATACTACATAATATACATTTTCATTGATTGTGAATTCTTCCATATCACTGTTTTTACCTTTGGCCCTCAGGGCCTAAGTCTCTCCTCTCAATTTTCCTCTCTACCAGCAGGTTGGCATTGATTGTTAGGTGCAGGGGTTTTAAGAAATAAAGCCTTTTGTAAGGCTTCCCAGTGGTCTCGCATTTCAGTTAATTAAAAATATGTTTTGTCTACTTCATAGAGAAAACTGAAGAAATCTTATCTATTGCATATGCTGTTGGCCCTGCTTCATCATTCATTTGAGATGAAAAAATAAATAAAATTCAAACAAATGCATTGAGTCCACTCAGGGGTGGGATTCAAATTTTTTAACAACCGGTTCTATGGTTGTGGCTGAGTTGGTGGGCATGGTTTGGTGGTCATGTGAATGGGTGGATGTGGCTTGGTGGTCATGTTATTGGCTGGGCGTGGCCAACTCAATATCACTCACATCGAGGCACACATCTCTTTGCCTGGCCTCTCATGTCTGTGGGGATGCTACAACAGTTGTAAGTGTGAAAAATTGTAATAAGTCACTTCGTTCATTGCCATTGGAACTTTGAATGGTCACTCCACACAAGCAAAGTACCAGCAAAGGAGGGGGAAAAAACTCCAGAGAAGTTCCTGAGAGAGGAAGTCTAGTCCTGCCAAGAATGTAACGAGGGTTAACAGAGAGGCAGTTTCTGTAAGCAACACCAGAATGTTTCCTTCCTGCCTTCCTTACAGGATTAGGCCAGTAATTTCTTCGAACAACAGGTTCACTGAGCTGCTTAGAATGTTAACAACCGGTTCTAGCGAATAGGTGTGAACTGGTAGAATCCCACCCCTGGGCCCACTCAACCCTTATTTACATTTCTGTAACAAGAGTGTTCCACCTGCATTCCTTCCAAGTATTCCTTTAAAAAAAAAAATGCAGTGTCCTTCTGTATTTTATTGGTTGAAATATCTGCAACTTGTTCCAGCATTTTTCAGTGTATGCAATTTTATAAGTGTGTATTAAATAAAATTATCTGAAAAGTCTCGAAGGACTGCTTAATGAAATTTGGATAAATATGTATTTCAAAAGCAGGCTCTGTTTTGATTTCCGTCCTGAAGTGACAAAAGTAAGTTCATTTTGAAATGTTTGTGACTTTTATGCAAACAATATTCCCGGCTAGTGTCTTAAACAAAGTCACCCAAGGCAAATCTCCTCCTCCACCTCCTTTGCTCTGTTTTGTAGTGAGAAGCTGCCTTTAAATGGAAATGCCTTGTTTATGGGAATGACGGGCATAGATTGAGATTCCCCGCATTCACAAACTTTTGGTGACTGTGTCATTAGAAGGATCATCTCAGGGCACAAATTTGTGTATGAACTCAGCCTTGTTCATCTGCAGTAAAAAAATGTGTTTGTTTGCACTGTAATTGTAAAGAGGAGAGGTTCTGTTCTCTTGTTGCTGGCATGAAAATCTGCCCTGAATTTTGTAATTTATTAAAATGTTGGCACATTAGAGGTTTTGTGAAATTCTTTGCATGGTCTGCTGGACATTTTCTAGCATAAAGAAATGATGAAAGTACACCTCAAAGAAGGCATGGTCAAAACTTTGCCTTGGGGAGAGAAGAAGGAAAGGAGAACATAATTACTTGCTTTTCTGCATAGAGCCTTCCTAATTTCCTTTTATTCTTCTATTATCTTCAAGTCAGCCTTGACTCCTGGCAATTGCATGATCAAATCTAGGCAGTTTTCTAGGTAGCATTTTCAGAAATAGTTTCCCATTGCCATCTCCTTACGGTTAAGAGAGAGTGACTCGTCTCCTCAGTTGATTTCTCCATCTAAGACAGGAATAAAATTCAGGTTCCCTTGCTCCTAGTTCAATACTTTAAGCCCTGGACTAAACTGACTCTCTTCTGTTCTGGCACTTACAGCTTAATTTCCTTGGAAGACTGAGCACTTCCATTTCACTCCCCTAATTACTCCAATTGGGTTTTTAAAGACATGTTTATCAATGAAACCTAAAATGTGAAACCTCAAATCTCCAGAACTTGCACATGAATAGAACAGCAATAAACTAAGATAAGCTAGGCCAGTCCTTCCTTCCTTCCTTCCTTCCTTCCTTCCTTCCTTCCTTCCTTCCTTCCTTCCTAGATTCCTGAAGGCTTTTTCAAAGAATACAAAAAAGGGAAAACTTCTAGGAAGTTGAGTGAATGTACAGTACCACAAGGGTAGGAACATGTCTCCCAGTAATGCTTCTTTTGCCTCCTCCCCAGACACGCTCCCTTTCTCCCTCTCCCCTCCCTCCCTCCACCCCTCTCAATTTTCTGATTATTCTTCATTTCATTTCTCCCCCAACAGTGTAGCAATCAATCAGTTGGCTGCAGTCCAGAATATGAACTGGAATGGATCTGTCTGCACTTTCTCAACCAACTTACGGGAAATTGGTTCTGAAGAGGTTTCAGCAGTGAGGGCTTAAGTACAAATAGCTGAGATACCCCAACAATTGCTAATTTTAGGGGCAGTCATATAGAAATTATGTCTAGTAATGAGAACCACATATGTCCAGAATTTATAGCTCTTTTTGGTGGGACAGGGGTGGCCATTGACTTTGAGATGAAAACTGGACAAGCTCAATACAAAATTTCAATTTCATTCCATTTAAATTAAATTGATTCAAAGTCATTAACATAGATGCTCTCTATATACTTAATAATCTCTATTTTCTGTCCCTAAAAACATTGAAAATCTTCTGTGGACAGTCCTGAATTTGTACTTCTCAAGTACATCTTTGGGATTATCTTGTCAATTTCTCACTTAATATCTCCCAATGCCAAAATACCAATTGGCTTTTAGAATTCTTGCTTGAATTCATGCTAGACTGTATACATGGCAATGAGCTGATCATCGTCCCTGCATTAGATATTTCAAAAGACTGACATCAAATTTAATTCCCTTTAACCTGGAAAGAATAGTGTTCCTTACCTTACCTGGGCCTCAAATACTAATGCTTAATTCAGTAACTCCGACTCCTGATCTCTATTTTGCCACCCTGTAAAACAGGCAACCTGGTGTCTTCCAGATGTTTTGGATTAAAGTCCCACATTCTTTTGCCATTGGCCACGCTAGCTGGAGTTTGTGGAAGTTGAAGTTCAAAACATCTGGAGGGCATCATATAGCTTGCTCTTGCTATGCAGAGTAAATGCAAATCTTGCTGGATTACAATGTCTCGGAGCCCAAGCCAATACAGTAAAAACTGAATGAACGAATGAATAAATAAATGAATAGCTAACAAGAGGGATGGTGGGAGTTGTAGTTCTCTGAAGTCTACTAGATTGCAGGTTGGTTCTTTGCTGTTCAGATTAAAGAGAATTGCCAATAGCTTTTTCAAAGAGTTGAAGGTAGGTGTATTTAAACAAGAGTCAATCCACAAACCCAATCCATCCTGTTACAATTTGTTACAGCATGTTAAAATGTCACTTTTCAACTAATTGGTCATCTAAATGGTATATGTAGATAAATAGAAACATATTATCAACTTTTTATTGTGGGAATTTTTTAAAATCTAAACATGGTTCTTGAATTCACCTTTTTTAATGGTTGAGAAAGGGGATCGTTCCCCAGGAATTTCCCCCAAAGTAATGCTAACTACTGTTGAACGGATATAAAGCACAAATTCTCTTCAATCATCATGTTTGAACTGATGATACCAACTACCTTCTTGGCAATATAAGGGTCAGCTTTTCCCAATCTCTCTTAGGAATTGTAGTCTAATACATGTCAAGAGTACCGGATTGGGGAAAAGTTATTACGAAACATGCACATTGCCCAGTGTTTAATGGAAGGAATTCATGTTCCAATATTACGGTTCTGATCCAGAACAGACCTATGCATGAAAACCTGGCTTCTCCTATAACTTCTGCTTGCTGAAAAAAAAATTAGTTGTTTTAGCTCAGTCTAGTGGTAGATTTCTGGGTAAACAGCAATAAATCATCTTCTAATTACTTAGTAAAAGCAACAACAAAATAAGCCCAACTGACTCCTAAAGGAAAGAGTTAAAATGAAGAGGGCTTTGGAAAACTCGGAGCAAAATTTAGCAGGGTTCTCATGAGGAACATTTAGGTCAGAAATATTCAGTGCTTAGCATTTGTCTTCTGCATCAGGTTCCAACTGCTACAAGTCAAGGTCCTCGTGAGTAGATCTCACAAACCTGAAGTAGGTATATCACCTACTGTTGAATTAAAGGTACTTTTTTCTATCTTTATTCTTGCAAGAGAATAAAATGTATCAGCATGAAAAGGGCTATTTGCTGTTCATTATTCTGACCTGCCTTGTTTTTGTCCTTAGTCACTGAAGTCAGCTAATTTCCCTCTGCTACAGAGAGTGACAAAGCCCAACAGATATTACATAGGCTGCTGAGACTGCTTTTAGATTCTGTTGGAATAAGGGAGAAAACACTGGTTTAATGTGGGAGGCCTGGAGCCCCTGTCATGGGCTAATGCCATGCTAACATAGCAAAAAAAAAAAAGGATATTGCGAAGTCTATGGAGATTCTCGGTCATCCAGGTCATGGATGTCCCAAAGGTGCTTTTTTCAAAAGGCACCTTTTTAAGGTGTTTTTTCTGGTTTTTTTGTTTTTCTTTTGGATTTTCTGGTTTTTCTTTGAAGATATTTTGCTTCTCACCCAAGAAGTTTCTTCAGCTCTGAGCCGAAACCTATCTTGGATAAGAAGCAAAACATCTTCAAAAAAAAAAAAAAACAACCCCAGAAAGTCCAGTTGCGTCTTGAAAAAGCACCTTTGGGACATATTGCCAAGTCATGTCCATGCTGTGATTGGGTGCAAGTGAGGAGAAGCCATTAGACAAACAGGCATCACAAAAAAAGGAAAAGGAACATGCTTCAATAGAGCCTAGCTAAAAGAAAGAGCATCCCATTAGGATGTATTCTCAAAATTGCAATCACTGAGTAAGTCCAATTTTATGAAGAGCCAGTTTGGTTTGATTAAGGCACCAGCCTACAAATCAAAACACCGTGAGTTCTAGTCCCACCTTGGGAACAAAACCAGCTAGGTCAGTCACTTTCTCTTGGCCTTAGAAAGTGGCAATGAAGAACCACTTCTGAAAGGTGTACCAAGACAACTACAGATATTTACCCAGGCAGTCACCAAAAATCAAGACAAACTTGAAGGCACGCCCCCCCCCCCCAAAAAAAAAAAAAAAAAGAATGCATGTTACCAGATAAAAGGAATAAAATGTCTGGAAGAAAAAGCAAGTTACAAGAGTGTTATATGACAGGACCCAGAAGGAGAGCCTACCCTTTGCAACATTATCCAATTGGAGGTTAGATTGGCACCATCCTGCTTGCCTATCCAAAGGCTGTAATGCATAGTCTAAAAACATAGTTCTGTCAACTTGCTTAGGAATCCAGTTATGGTTTAGGACCTATCAAATAGTTATTTTTGATGGATCTTGGACTTGCCTGCTTTTTATGTTTCTCAGTTTTAATTTTGGTTCTCTCATTGGGTTTTTAATTTGGTTTTAAAGGGAGTAACTGATATTTGTATTTTGTTTATTGGTTGTGTTATTTGGTTGTTTTTAATTATGCGAATTGCCCAGAGGCACAAATGTGAGATGGTTAGTTATGCAAATTGAATGAATGGATAAATAAAAATAACTAGTATAGCTTAAAGTAACTGTGGCAAAACAATTCCATATCCCCATATCTATATAAAAATTAAGTTAATGAGTATATATGTTATCAAGGATTTTGCTGCATTATTCTGCTTTATCTCTCACTCCGCCACTCTACTTCCTTTTCTTTGGCAGCCCATCTCAAAGTGGTTCACCACATCACTTTTTATATGTACATGATGGTAAAATAAATTTTAGAGTTACCCGACTTCAATTCTGGAAAAAATAATTGGAAGCCTTGTGGTGCACGAGCATAACTTTAACTAGAGCAAGAGTAAATTGAGAGCTTTTTTCAATTTTTCTTTTTTTGAAAAAAAATAATCCATTGCCCTCCAAATATTCATGATCCATAACCCAAAATTGATCCAAAAGTGGAGAATGCTGAATGTTGTAGTTCATGAACATCTGGAGATCACAGATTCTTTACCTCTCTCTTAAAGATTGTAAAACCTAGCTCTGACCTTGAGAAGAAGATGGGAATGGTAAAATTATTACTAAGTCTGGGAAAGTAAAAAGCATGCAAAAAAGACAGCTTTGCCTTGACTTTGCTACATTTAAAATGAGCAGATAAGGTTTCAGAGACATTTTCAAAATCTATTATCTATCTATCTATCTTTCTATCTATCATCTATCTATTATATTTCCTATTTCTAAACCACCCATCTCCCTTAGAGAGTTTTGTTAATAGTCCTTATAGCAGTAAAGCAGATTTTCTGGAACCCTTCTATGTCTTTCTTTGACCTGGCCTATCTTGAAGGGTATGTGCTCTGGGCATTGTTATTCTAACATGTTAATTGAGAAAGATTGAAGACTAAAATTTAGCTAATTCAGATTAAGTGATCTTGAGTTTGCATTCTTGCTCAGGAACAGCCTTCCCAAGTTGGCAAAGTTTATTAGTTGTGCTGCCTTGAGATGACGATGGGAGCAATAAGCCTAGGTTCACCTAGAAGACGTTAAGTCAGGAATGGCTGTTTGAGAATATCAGAAATACATGTTGGGTCAGCTCAAGATTCCTCTAGTTTCTCATTTTGACAATAAATCCCAACAAACATGGTTTTCCAGAGTGCTGAAATTTCGAGCATTGTTTGTGACAGTGAATTGTACCTAGGGTAGTAATTAGAAAAGGTACTAAATTTTTGAAAATAAAAAACAGCATGCTCAAAGAAAAAAGAAAACTACATGAGTATTTTTTTAAAAAGCATAGATTTGGCATATGAAATGCATTTGTAGTCTTTGAGAGAATAAAAAAATTGCAAAACATCTAACATTGAAGCACTTGGTTGCAGATCCATTGGTTCAAGTGTACTTCCAGTTCTCTCTTTCCATCACCATTTCCTTCACTATTTCCCTGAAGGAATTGTTGGACAGGCAATTTGGACCTAGATGTTTTGGACTTTGCATCCCATAACCATTAAGCTGGATTATCCAGGGAATCATGGGAGCTGTTACTCTCAAAAGGGGTTGGGGAGCATGAAGGTGTTTATCTGTGATCTCGGGATTTGAGGTGCGCCCTCTCAGTTTGCATATGAATTTAGTAGAGTTCCTAATAACTGAAGAACCAAAGAATGATGATGGTGACAACTACGACGACAGAAAAAAAGTATAAGTGCTAAATACAGTGTATTGGTTAAAATTTATCCAAACCTAAAATCAGAGTGTTGGAAATGCAAAAAGAAACCCAGTACATTCTTTCACATGTGGTGGACCTGCCCAAAAGCAAAAGAATTCTGGAATAAGATACAGATCTGGTTACAGGAAATAACAAATCTAAATATAGTATCTAAACCTGAAATGTTTTTATTAGAGATAACCAAAGGAGAATATACAAAAGAGAATGAATGTCTAATGATACACATCTTAACAGCGGTTAGGATAAAAGAATTCTATTCTATTCTGTACTATATGCTCAAACTTGGAAATTAGATAGTACACCCACAGATGACATGATTATAAAAAAAAGTAATGGATTGTGCAGAAATGAACAAATTCACAATGGAATTGCAGGAGAGGGAAGATAAACAATTCTATATGGCTTGGGAAAAATGGTATGTCTGGTTAGAAAATAGAAAGAAAATGTAATGCAAAAGTAGAAGTTTTAAAATGTAATTGTAAATAGTGTGTATGTATATATATATATATATATATATATATATATGTATGTTTAGGAGAATAGTATAACTGATGTCACAAATAACTGCAAAAATGTATACAGTTTGTTTTTTTTTTCAGGTGAAAATTTAAGTGTGTATATGTGTGCTTATTTGTCCATATAGCACTTCTCTCTCTTTTTTTAAGAATCAATCCAAGAATCAATCCTGTTATGAGAAGTGCTAAGGAGCTTTCAGCTGACTACTATTTCAGAAGAGTATTATTATTTCACTTCTAATTAGTTAATACTAAGGGCCAGGATATTTTACGAACAGGTCCAATTTGGACTTCATTTTTAAAAAGCATACTATTAGGAAATCACAGCAAAATAAAGACCAATCTGACACAATATCCTTGCATCAAATCAAGCAAAACCAAAACGCTCACAAGAGTCTGATGAGGCAGGAATGACGTTCTTGTCCACCATATATCTAGAGGCCAAGGAATTCTTTGTGGTGGGAAGAGATAGCAGGACCTCAGAGGAATGCCTCACAGGAATACCTCATCTAAGGAATGTCCTATATGGCATAGGGCTAAAGCCCTATGTGGCACAGGGCCAGGCTACCTACAGAACTGGTTTCATGCCATCTCATCTGTCTGTCCCAGACAATTAGGCAGGAAAGGTGTGTTGCAGACCCTATCAGTCAAAGAATTCTGACTGGTGGGGTCTAGGAAGAGAGCCTTTTCTGCCCCTTCCTTTGCATTATGGATTATCCTTTCCCTGGAGGTGAGGTGGGCTCCTCCTCTCCTGGCCTTTTAAAAAGAGGTCAAAAATATGGCTTCTCAGCCTTGAATGGGGAGCCCAAAGGACTATGCAGTTGTGGGATTGATTGGTGCTGCATGATGCTTCCTTTGGCTTTCATCACCCAATTTTTAACAGGGTTAAATTGAACCAGACATGACCCCTTCCCCAAATTCAGAGATTACAAGCTAGTAAAAAGAGAGGGTTTTTTTAAAAAATTGGCTCCTTGAATATTTTCTTGCCCCTTCAAAATGTTTTATAATTTTATAATCGATTACATTTTTAATTTTAAATTTAAACTTAAAACATTTAAATTCTCAAACACTGGTTTGTATTTTGATACTGTCCTGTACAGCACCTATAGTCCCACTTTGAAGGAGATGAGCGGTCCAGAAGTTACATGTATGTATGTATGTATGTATATATGTATGTATGTAGTTGCATGAGGGAGAAAACAATCTTTTAGAGATAGGTTGCCTCAAAGCAGTTGCCAAGCTAAATTCGAAGATTTCCAAACTTTTAGCAGCTGTATGCAGATAGGTGAAAATATTTTTGAATGTTAAGGAAGTGTGGGAAAATCTGTGATAGAATGCAGCTTTTGTGGATAGTTGGGCTAACTTCCATATGGTTTCCGATGGTTCCAGTATCCATGCCAATTGCTAGAAGAAGCAAAACAAAAAACAAAAACCCATGATCTTAAATTGCTGTTGAATGTTATATGGGAAATGGGATTTTATTTTGAAAGGAAGTTTTCCAAATAATAATGAAAAGAAAAGAGGGGGGAAAAAAAGGAGAAATGTTGTGTTGAAAAAGTTTGGCCATGAAAATCATGGAAGCATTGGGATTCATAACTGTGTACATTTGCGTCCATGCCTGCACATGTACACACACATATACGTAAAAGAGAAAGTCATTGAAAGATCTTGGTTTTCTTACAGTCAATTGAGGTGCAGGAATGGGCAAGTCAATTTTTTCACAGCTTCGAGGATAAAGAAGATAATCAACTGATGTGTGCCCTTCATGAGGTTAGAAACTTAAATATAATTCAGTTTGTTCTCTCTCTCACTGCACTGAAGTAAATTCAAGGAAAAGTGAAGGAGGGACACACTTCCAAGATACTGTGAGATGGTATCATGAATGTGGACTCCCTTTTGCATAAAATTGGCATGAGGTAATCTATATGCCTAGGTACACTAGAAATAATTCTTCTAATTTCAAGAGAAGTACTGAACTGCACATCTCGTCCCAATAGAAAACTCTGTAACCATGTGATCTTTAACACTTAATTATCCAGCTTTTAATGGGCCAACGCCAGCCTATTCTCCTTATCTATGGTTCTCTTTAAAACAGTCTTTAAAATGAACTTGCGTTGGGGACTTCCAGCCTTTCTAAGGGAGATCTGTTTATCAAGACAGCTGTGTGAATCTAAGCATCATTTAGACAGCACCATCCTTTACTTCTAAGTATTTTCTTTCTACTTGGGATATTTTACCAGCACTAAGTTGGTCCAGACATTTCTTTTCAGCTTGCATAAGTATATTTTTTCTTAACATGAGCATTCAAAATTGGGGTTTGTTTTTTGGGGAAGGAGAGGTGTTGGTTAAACATGAATAAACCAAATTTGGAAAAATGTCAATTTGAGCATATTATAGCATTTTGCTACAGGAAGTTTAATTTGGATAAGTTTCCACTTTAATTTGGATAAGTTTCCACTCAGATTTATATTTACCTAGTTATGGCATTTATTCACTGCCTCAATCCAATCAGACTGTCTGAATCAATAATAATAGTGTGGGATTTCCAAATACAAACTGATAACGGGTGTACAACTGTGGTTAAAAAGACAAAAAAAGTGTGGATAATTGATGTGTGGTAATACCAGGAGGACAGAGAATAAAAAAGAATGGGAGAAAATCACAAAGTATTCAAGATCTGAAAATTGAAGTTGAAAGATTGTAGCATAAAATGGCCATGGTGGTGATCAGCACATTGGATGCCTTACCCCCCCCCCCCCCCCCAAAAAAAATAATAAATTTTGGCCAGCACTAAGAAAAACTGTGCATTGACAAAATTTCTGTCTGTCAATTACAAAAGGCCACATTACTTGGACCGGCACACATATTACGCCAATACACTATGACATCCTACATTCTTGGGAAGAACTTGATGCATATGAAGGCAAACACCAGCTAAAGAATTGGCAGCTGGAATTATTGTGCATAAAAATATAAAAATAAGAATAGCACAGAAAACAATACGGTAAAAAAAAGTGCATTATAAAGCTAATTCAGCATCAATGACTCCACCATGAATCCCCAAGGAGACTCCAATTTCCGGAGGGGGGAGTTTCTAAAAGTTGGGAGTTTCAATTAGTGCACAGGATGAGAACCCTGTTCTACCTTAAGTGGAGAGCCTTACCAGCAGCATTTGGCTGGCTGAATTATCTCCCGGTGCTTCTTCCAGTTGGTGCTATTTGAGAATCAGACAGGATATGAGAGCAACTATGACTTCCTTCTTCTGTGACTGGTTATCGGAGGCACAGTTCCTCCAGGAATAGAGCCATCAGAAGAAATATTATGATTAAAAAGTCCCCTTGGAGTGATTGTCTCATCTGCTTTTGGTACTTGGGTACCAAGTGTATCAAACAGACTCGGCCTGTAGCCAACATTATCAAGAAACAAAGGGATCTCTGCATGTGTTTAAGCTTGCTAAGGCAACTTGATTCCCATGCCATATTTAGCCCTGACTATAGTAACATTTTGATAGCTTACTTGCCTAAAAGTAAAAGCCATGATGTAAGTAAACACAGGTCCAATTCCATTACTTTCAATTTAATTTCAGTTAAATATTCAATTATTTTTTACTATCTATAACTCATAATCTATCTGAGAACAGCTCTGGGAGATTTAAAAAAAAAAACCCTACACAATGGCAACAGAGGTGGTATTCAACAGATTCTGACCAGTTCTGGAGAACCGGTAGCAAAAATTTTGAGTAGTTTGGAGAACTGGCAAATACCATCTCTGACTTCTATTCTCTGCCTCCCGAGTCCCAGCTGATCGACTGGGTCTTCTTTTGTTGCCCTGCACAGGAGAACAGAACTGGAATGCAGGTTACTGGGGTGGGGAGGGAATGGAGATTTTGCAGTATCCTTCCCCTGCCATGCCCACCAAGCCACACTCACAGAACCGGTAATAAAAAATTTTTTGAAACCCACCACTGAATGGCAAGACTTTTAATATTAAGCACAGAATGCTCTTTTCTACTTTAGCAACAGACTGTCCTCAGACATTTGGGGTTGCCTTTTAGAGAAAGAGTGAAAAGGGCTGCTTTCAATTGCCAGTGGCATTTGAGAGGCATCACAATAAAATAAATAAAATTAATTGTTGTACTAAAGTTAGGTGTGATTTGTACTGCACAGTTCATTGTGAGACTATCTTTAAATTTTAAACTTTAAAAAAAAGCAGCAACCAAGAATTTAACACATCAAAGAGACTGATTTGATTGCACAAGGACAAATTTGTGTTTTTCTATGCTGTGCGTTATATTCCTCAATAAAATTCTACATAATTCAATCCTAGTAAGACGGAGTTATTGTCTGACTGTCAGTTCCTTGCCTGCCCCAGTAATACCTGTTGATGGGGTGGCACTACTGTGAAGGAGGGAGTCTTATTATTTGGGGACTCCAGAACTTGTGGCTCCTGCTGGAAGAGCAGATGGAAGGTTTGAATCGAGGAAACCTTCACCCAGCTTCAGTTGATATGCTACCACATTCTTATTTAAGCAGAAGGTCCTTGCTACTGTGACTTACGCCCTTGTCACTACCCATTTAGACTAATGCAATGCTCTTTACAACTTTATGTGATGATGACCCTGTGGAAGCTGCAGTTGTTCAAAGCACAATGGCCTAGATGCTTACTATCATTTGACAGGATAGCATTTATACAGTATGACTGGTGGCCAATAGTTTTCCAGGTGTAATTTAAAGTGCCGGTACTAACCTATCAAGCTCTACCTAGTTCAGCACTTATATATCTACAGGACCTCGCTCTCCCAGCTCAACTAGTTCAATGTAGCCAGGAAAATCTATGAACAGTCCCCTACTTTAGGGAAGTGAGAGAGACTGAAGTTTAATGGGGGGCCCTCAGCCTCAGGGACCTCCCAGTTGTTTCCTCCCTTTGAGTGCTTTTCTAAAGCAGCTGAACATAGAGCTCTTCTGGAAGATGTTTGAGCTGTGTGATATCATTTTATAGGGTTATAAATTGGCTTTCTTATCTCATTAGTATTCTGTGCTGATTAATTGGCTTGTGCATCTTTTAATTGCTTACTTTTTATTGTGTTTTGGTTATTTTATCTTGTGAATCACTGAGAGTCCTTCAGGGATTTTTGGTGGTCTATCAATGTCATAAACAAATAAATAATACATATTCTTTCAGCTACATGCTAGTTATGCCTAGAATATAAATAAATCTTGAACTGGTTTTTCTTTACAGGGCCTATTTCTTTCCTTTGAAGATTCATTACAAACTGAATTTATCCAGGAAACCGAACAGTTTGCACAGCGGACTTTTCTCCACCCCTAGGGAATTAAAAAGAAACAAGGAGGTGGACTTAATTCGAAGAGGAGCTTGCACTTCTGACAGTGGGAAATGCCACATCTAAAATGATGGTCTCTTCCATTCCCTGTCCCTGCAGAATGCATCTCTTTGTGTTGTGTCTCAGGTGCAGCATTTCCCCAGAGCAATGTAAGGCTGAATATAAAGCTGACAGGATAATCAAACCAACTATGATTTTTTTTTAGCAAGAGTTCAGTTCAACACAGAAGACATGTAATCAGAGGAGCTGCTCCAAATTTGTTTTTTTTTTATTTATTTGTGGCTAAGAGATGAGAGGAAGGCCAGAGATAATTTTGTTTCTTGGGTGCTATGGTCATAAAGTATGGAAGATAAATGCCCAAAGAGATAGCCACCCAGCCTTCCCTTCTGTTTCTTAAGAAAGTCTGCAGTCTCTCCAAAAAGACATCAGTGGCAGAGTAAGGAAAACACTTAAATCTATCTTCAATCAAGGTTGCAGTTCATGTGGTGAAACCCTTGGAGATCATTACTAAAAATGGTCAGGGTCAAATTCATAAAGAGATAAAATTGGATGTTTGCTGATAATGAGGAAGCGTGCAATAAAGGCAATTATGAATTGAATTATGAAATGTTTTGCACAGATCCCGAATGGAAGGTGGGCTGCTGAATGCCTTAAGAGTGTGATGAGAATGTGAAAATAAAGCCTGCGTGAAAATATACAGACAATGCTTGGCAACGGTTCAGTATGGGGAATCACTGAGCGGAGAGTAAAAATAAGGCTGTAGGATTTCCCGTTGGTTGTTTAAGATATTTCTGCATAGTTTAAACATGCTTGGGGTGGCACTGAAGGTGTGATCATTCCAGATATAAATGTGCACATATTTGTGTATGTAGAAGATGCCATGTTGGCCACTGCAGATTTCAATGCTTCTCGGCAAATTGTATGATGCGGTGAGGTATACGGCGCTGAAAACTAATGCATCGGAGATCAAAGTAGATGCATTGGATAAAGCAAATGGCAAGTTCCATAAACAAGGAAAATTTAAGTAGGTGAAATGCGTCTTACTTGATAAAAAGATTTACTAGAACATGGGGAATAGGCGGAGAAATTTTAAGATAAGCTCATGGTGATAAGAAGGTTGTGGACAGTATGTGGGCAGTTGTGAAGAATGGATGTTTTTTCTGAAAGAGCCAAAAGTAGCTGTGTAAAAGAAAGTTAGAAAAAAAAGAAAGAGGTGTCTATGAGGGGGTGAGGTGGGGGAGGCATAATATCAGGAATTAACAGTGATGAATGAATTGACCGGAACAGCGAATGACTGAAACTGTCATGAGGTACAAAAAGAAAGGAAACAGAAAGAAAAAATAAAGAATGACTTTCAACTTTCTTTCTTTCAACTCCCTTATTCTAAGGTTAACATTTGCCTGCATTACTTGTATAATCCTATCAAATCCAAAAATCAACATTTCATTTCTTTCACTTTCTCACACAAAAATCCAAAAGTGGTTTCCAAGTAGAAATAAAGTTGATTTTTTCTTTAATCAAAGCTGTCAATTTTGTCAATCTCTGACAATTCCATCAGCTTCACCGTGCATTCTTCCCTTATAGATGTTAATAAGTTTTTTTCACCTTTGTGCATATAAAAATCTTGCTGTTGATACCGCATATCAAAAACAAAGTTCCATAAGATCTTTCATTCTGTTTGTCAATTAAAAAAACAATCTTTGGTTGCACTTTACATTCATTTTTTAAAACAACTTCTTTTTGCTTGTTTATCTTTTAATCTTGGGGGAGGGAGGTTAAAAATCATTAAAGAATATAAAAAAAGAATTTTAAAAAGAAAAAAAAAATCATAGCTAGTTGCAGTTGACAAGTTCTTCAAAAAAAAAAAAAGAAGTGAGAAGATTAAAGAAAAGGCAACACATGATTCAGTGTACATTATAGATGTAATGAGAGAAGGGATGTTTTCTCAAAGGACAGAAGGATAAGAGGAAATAAAGTGAATGGTGTTTGTGTGAACTTGATTTAACTATACTTCTTTCTCTTATTTCATAGCATAAATTTACTTTGCTTATTATTTTTATTACTTTTCTAAGATTTGCATAGCACGGGGAAAGGGAATAATATGATGAGTATGCAGATGTATATATTTTATTACAAACTGTGCTTTCTGCATTAACTTGTTTTCATAACCTGTGACCCACTTATTTCAGTGTAAAGTGCAGAAGAACATAGTTTTTTTTAAAAAAATATCTAAACCTAAGGAATATGGGCTGCTACCTTTATAATGCAGAGAATGAGCAGGGCTAGAAGTTACTCCTTTAAGTAATCTATCATTTATATAGCATAGCAGCTATACCTGACCTTGAGGAGGCATGATCTTAGGTGTGAATCTACTAAGATGTTTCCGGTCTTTTTCAGCAGAATTGTCAATTTTTAACCTACCTCCTAAGCACACTAAGGAGTAAGCCTAAGCTTCTGGGTCTGCAAAAATCCAAAGCACCACTAGTTGACATCAAAGGGATGTTGAAAAGCATTGACCTTTTTGCTGCCATCTAACGGTTGCCAGATTTTTTTGCAGCTTAGCTTTAGTGGCCGTGGAATAGCATATGGGTTTTTCAGCAGATATACATAGAACTGTACTAATAGTACTGTACTGTTTTTTTTTAACAAATCACAGAATGGGGAGCACTACAGTTCTGTTTATATAAATACCAGTACTCCCCAACAGTTTAGCATGCATCTTAGGATTTCTCTTTTCGGACTCACTTCGTACTTGTAAGTGCTTTTTCAATCTAGTTTATTAAGATAGGAAGAGATTACAAAAATGTTAATCAGTTAATTAAAATTGAATACAGAAGCCCACTTTATTGTCACAGTGACTTATCATGCCAAAAGTCATTGTTACAGTCCATGCCAAAAGTTTCTGATCCAGCCCCTGGCACTGGAGAAAACACTGGAGAATCCTGGAAAGGTTTCTTTCCACAGAGAACATGGAAAAATCAGAAGGTAGACTTGAGATTAAGAGTAATTTATCGCAGATCAGGAAGGATTGCTTACTTCCAGTAGTCTAATAGTCATAATAATTGGGAAAAAATATTCATGAAATTATACTATTAAAATAATGAAATCTTGCAGGGGGGAGGCTATGTGTGAAAGGCTTTAATTCTTATACTATTATTCATTCCTAGCCTAAGCTAGGATTTTGTTCTCTTTTCATTATGATTTGCCCTTGCTCTTTTGAAAAGATTAGGGCCTCTTTGTTGTCCTAAAAAAACCAAATATATTCTTCAACCATGCTACAGACAAAGTGGACAAGATGAAATTAAGGGTCTGAGTCAATTATCAATCATCTTCCTGTGTTTCTCAATAATAGAACTTGTGCAACTATATCCTGGAACTTCATGTGTTTGGTCACTCATTGGAATGTGAGACTTACTATATAATGGAGAAATATTTTATTTATCCCTGTGCTCTGTTATAGCCTAGCAAGTAGGGTTGATTTGATGTTCAAATTTAGCTTGCTTTCATATTTGTTGTTTTATGTTTGTAAAGTCTTGCTTCTTGCATACAGATTTAACTTATCTAATTAACAGTTATACAAATATAATATGAAAACACAATCTAGTTGTGTAGCTAAAGAGAGATGGAAATCAGTCCCTTGCTGGCTACATTCAAGCAAAGAGTAGAAAGCTGTCTGCCTGAGATGTTTTAATTTGGATCCCCATGCTGAACATGGGGTTTGACCTGATATCCTCAATAGTCACCTTCAATTCCAAATTTATCTGAACAGGAATTAATTATTGGACTGACACAGGATAGCCATACATGTATATTAGGTACAGCGAACTCTAAAATGCAAATGCCGTGCAGTAAAATTGAAATGAAGGCATGTAACTATGAAGGTGCTGTGGGTGAAGGTTGAAAGTATGCCGGACAACCAGAAATTCACTCAGGTAGCCAAGAAGACCCAAGAACAACATCTGTTGAGAAGGTATCTCATGCGAGCTCCAAAACTCTGAATTAAAGCTAAATATAAGAGATGAGAACATGGCTCCATCCAACAGATTAGAATGTGGTCTCCTTTGATCAGGAGAAGTGACTTTCTAAGGGCTTCCCGATTTGTGCATTTATTTGTTAGAATTATATCCTATCTTTCCTCTAGGATCTCAAGGTGACAGATGTAGTGCTTCCTTTTTGAGAATAATTGGCCCAAATTCACCCTGTGAGTTTCCATGATTAAAACTGGATTTGAACTTGGGTCTCCCAGTCTATCAGCTTAACACATACTAGCACAAGATAGGATTTTTTTTCCTACCTGACTGCAAGAACGTAAGACTTCCCATATACAATGTGTGTGTTTTCCCAATGAGTGCGTATCTTCCCCAAGGACAAATGACATGTTTAGATGTATTTATTTATTTGGTTTTACTCTATTACTTTATAAGTAACTCAGGGCAGTGAACATAATACTCCCTCCTATTTTTCCCACAACAACCCTATGAGGTGGGTTGGGATGAAAGCGTGTGATTGGCCCAAAGTCACCCAGGTAGCTTTCATACATAAGGCAGGACTAGAACTCACACTCTCCTGGTTTCTTAGGTCAACACCACTAAACCAAACAGATGCTGATGGACAAATGAAGATTCACTGTGTGCTAAACAGGGATCTATGTGGCAATGTAGATTAGAGAGCAATCTGCTGAAAATGCTGCCTTTGAAACAATGGAAAATGTCTATTCATGCAATCGAATTTCCACGCAAAAATTTTCTAGATGTTGCCTTTTGTATCAACAAAGATATAATAACAAAAATAAACACTGGCAGTTCCAGAATCCAAAAAAGTCTGGACTTTCCCTTGCCTTGAGTATGATTAGGATATTTTCTCTTCTCTGAGTATGAAGGCGGAGAAAACAACAAATGCCCTTAATAGTAATGATCAGATTTCCCATACAGTTTATTTTCCCATACTGTTTATTAAGAAATTAGGTTTAATACATGAATTGGAGTAGGACTGAAAGCTGGGGTTCATATGCCAAATTAAATTTCTTTGGAAGCCCTGCTCTGTGTAGATGGGAATGTTAAACCCAGGCAAAGTGGAAGAACTTGCTTGGGTACAATTATATTTGCGTGGTATATGTAACTAGATTAGGTTGCAGGAAGACCCTTATTTTATGTGAGGGACAAAATACAAGCAGCTCACATCTCTTACCTGCCTGTTGGAGGGATGTCGAACAGCAGATATTGAACAGAAGGCCACGAATTTCTACACCAGCAACATGGGGGAAAACATTCCAGCTTGAGCTGCATGCAAATGCCAATTTATTACTTCATTCTAAGCCTAAAGAACTCACTTTTCTCCATTCCTTTTCCTCTTTAGCTTCCTGTGACTTTTTCCATGGACGCCGTAACTTTTTTGTTTAGAAGCCTGGGAGTAGGCCTGTATTCCATTCTCTTTTTTTTATCTGTCTGTCTGTCTCTCTATCACCTATATCCACCCATCAATATGCTTTTGATGTGCATTTCTTAAAGAGTTAAAAATGCAGCATGCAAAGTAAATGAAAACTGTAAAATCGAGGGGAAAGAGTGGTTCTAGAGCAAATTGTTGGTCACTGATCTATTTTTGTTTTGGTTCCGGGATTATTTTTATGGGAGGAGAGAATGATTCAACTTTAACCAACTTATGGGTTGATACTGTCTTGACCCATCTACTTGCAATAGGACCTAACCACATCCTGAAGGGTCAGAAAAATGCTCTTGGGCTTGACAGTTATCTGCACCTTTTTCCTGGAGTAGCAGATTGCCCAACATACTGTATGGGAATGAGCAAAATCTGATATCACTATTGTTCTAGAGAGCACAGAAGCGGCATCAAGAGACATTTTGAATCAAAAGTTCATGGGAGAGACAAGCCACAGAATTCTCTCCTTTCCCAGGTTCTTTTCTACCCAAATCAATCTTGGAAAGTAGCTACCTTTTCCCTCGACTCTAATTATTTTCTTTTATTCCCACCCTGTCCCTAATTTTGAGCAGTGCATGGGTCATACACATCCAGAAGAATGTTCCAGCATATGCCAATGTGACCTGGTGGTTTAGAAAGTGCCCTCTTGTGTGAGTGGCCATTATCAAAGGTTTGATACAAATGATACAAATGTCAACTGCCCCTTTAGGAAAGGCAAGGAAAAAAATTGGGAGGCAGAAGAGGAGTAATTTCAATCTTTCAGATTCCTAGTTTTGGCAAACCTGCGCAGTTTGAATTTGAAGTAAACATTTTCCCTAGGCATCTTTCCGGGGGCAGACTTTTTCCACTATAAACTTATCTTTCTATCGATCTGTTCCGCAAAAAATTAGCACAGCTTTGGAGTAGCATAATCAAAAATGAATATTTGTTACTATTGTATGTTAAAAATTCTGCATTTGCTTTTTTTTAAAAAAACTGGATGGTTTCTGATTTTGATTGTGGGGCAGAATCAGAACTTTTTTTTTGAAGGTGTTGGAAGCTGCTATAGGAAATGGAAGATTTTTTTAAAAAGTTACAGAATGGGAACAATATATAAATATTGTGAGGAATTAATGGAATTTTTGTTTATTTTACATAGTTTTTCTAGAGTTCTTCACACACACACACACACACCAAAAATAGTCAACCTGCAAAGATGCCTGATTTGACTATAGAATTTATAGTATCATTTTATGCAATTACTGTAGCTTTTGGATGTGGTAAATTCAGCTTATGTGTAAGTATGTATCAAACTACAGACTTCATTCTTTAATGTGGAATCCTATGTCACTTATTTGTTATTAAATAGTTGGGTTGCACATTGTATATGCCTTTTACCATGCTGTGCATCATTTTGCTATTTATCGGAGCTCATGCATGGATGCCTGCATAATTTTCATTCTACTGGCTGTGGAACTTTATTTCTAACAATGCAGATTTCAGAATGGGATTACCTTTCAAGATAGTAATCTCCTAGGCAGTGACAAGTTTAAAGGCCTGTTAACACTTCCTTCCAAAAGGCAACTGAAAGCTAAGGTAGGTTTTAAATCCTTGATCCTGCAAGAAAACAGAGCAGGAATTTGTATGTTGCTTCAGGCAACAAAATGTCCTAGACTAGCATTTCATCAAAAGCAGAAAAATGATGAGTATTTAGGTAGTCCTGATTTAAAGTCATTGACACTTTTAAGTTGTGTTGAATTTAATCTACATTAAATGCTTGGGCAACCAAAACAAAAGAGTTCTAATGATCCCTTAAATCTGTCTGTCTGTCTGTGTCTATATCTATGTGTAGGTCTGTGGCTATGTCTTAATATTTGAAATGAATAACAGATCCTTCTTTGTTTACATCAAACCAACAAGTCCCGCGATTTCTAATGCACAGTGTTTCTGGATCACAAGAAAGACTCCATTGAACCAAGAGTTGCAGAAAGCTGTAGTTTGATCAACCTCTACTCCTTATCAATATATTGAGACAACAGTGGATTTTCTCCCAGAAAAAACAACAAATGTGTAAAAAAGACCTTTATATAAACAACATGTGAAAGATAGGGCGATAGTTAATAATTTGAAGGAGATTTGGATGAATGTAGATTTCTGTTTTAGAAGTGAGCATTGCAGCGTTTTGTGCAATAAAATGCTTTCTAGAAAGACTATATAAATGATAAAGCATTCAAAGAAGGATATATTTTGTGCCTACTACTTTCCTCTAAAAGTAAATCTAAGCAGATCAAATAAAAATGCAGGTTATTTGGCAGAGACCTTGGAGCAAAGCTTTTTTTTTTCTTTTTTCCCCTCTCTTAGGCTTTTGATCAGTTTTGATGCTGTGATTCAAGAACAGTTTGACTAAAGGACATGTTTAAATCACTTCCAACAAAACCGGGCCTTCTTAAAGAAACGAAAAAGAAATCTGTGGATATGTTCATGCTATGCAATTGTGTCATGTTCTTTCTGAAGCCATTCCCACTGAATTTAATAGGGCTTGCTTTCAAAAACATTTGCCTAGGACTGCAATGCTTGGAGCTTTGCCCAAAGGCTTAGAAATAGATATTTTCAGACTGGAAACTCACGATAATAGGTTCTTTTGTTTGGGGAGATGTCAGGGAGGGAGCCTTTGGTATGGGGTCTCTATTATCCAACCTGTTGCCTTCACCTGCTAAGAAGGTTTACACTGACAGAGGATGGTGGAACAAAAGTGAAAGCAGAATTTCCAGAGATAATACTTTCGGTTCTCTCTTCGAAAAAACAAACAAAAAAACCCCCAATTGCCTGTCTGTTGCAGCCTAACATTGCCAGGATCTCAAGTCAATCTGGAGATCAGGTCTTCGGACCTGGAAACACTTATTCCTAATTCCAGCTGTGGAGAAGTTGGCTGAGTTGTTCCCTGGTGGAAGAAAGACACTCTGCACATGGTCAAAGTTGCTCTCTTTGGGGGAGTGTTAATGGTCAAGTGCTACATCCCGATTCTGAAGCCAGAAAGAGGAGCTTTGTCCTCTCCCACTGGAATTTTCCAGAGGGAGTTGTAATCCTGGCAAAGGACAAGAGGCAGCTGGGGAGAAAAAGGAGTGAGATGCAAGAGGAAACATACCTGCTTGTTGGACCTCAGTGGGATGCCGACATGGACCAGGCCCCTTCCATCCTCCAGACTGAGAAGGCATAGCTGAGCCTCTCGTGGGCCAAGTAGTTGCAGCTGGAGATCTTGTGGTCGAGCTCGTCGCTCTGCAGGACCTGGTAGAGGAAGTCAATGTAGCGGGCAGCCAGCTTGAGGGTCTGGATCTTGCTGAGTTTGTCCGAAGGCAGGGTGGGGATGATCTTGCGCAGCTCAGCAAAGGCGTCATTGAGCGACTGGGTGCGCTGACGCTCCCGCACATTGGCTATCACCCGCTGCGTGTGCATGTCCTCAAAAGTCTGGGACACGGGGCTGCGCTTGCTGCGCTTGCCCTGTGGCAACGGGCTGCTGCTGTACTCTGGAGGGGCTGAAGTCAAGGGTTTACCCAGCTGGCTCCTCTTCCGAAGACTCTTCTTGGGCACCTTCTCACTCTCCTCCTCGCTGGTCCCCAGGCTGCCCTCCGGTGAGTCTGGGCACATGCTCTCCTCTTTCATCCTCTCCAAGTCGGCCTCCCTTTCTCTTCCGCACACAGGATGAGGAGCTGGACCTCGTAGGCCACAGTGCATGTAAGCCAACCAGGTTGAGCAAACTCCAGGACGAGGATTCCCCAAGAGCTGAGATTTGGAAGGCTTCAAACGTGGGTGTTTTTTTTTTTTTTGGTTGCTCCAACCTTCACTGATCTGCTTATTCACCTTCCTTTCCCCCCTCCTTTAGGGCTCAAAGAGAGGAGGGACATTGTTAAAAGTCTCTTAAAGCCCTTTACGGATAGGGTAGGGAGTTTGAGGGGAGGGACTGCGTGCAGACCAATACAACCGTGCACAATAATGCAAACATCAAGGGAGCTTATGGGTTCCAGATTGCCTTCCCTTCCTTTTTCCTCGGCATTCTCCCTTCTCTCCCCCCTCCTCCCCGCCCGGCACCCCTCCTTCAGCTCTGAGACGCAGATGCTCCAACCGGCCGCCTGGATGCCAGAGGTCATTCTCTTCATCAGTTGTAATTGACAGGGAATTGCCGGCCTGACCCCCACCCACAACTCTGGCCTGTAGATTGCAGCGCGGCTCTTCCTGCAAGGCTGATCAGTGGTCTACGGTGCCACCTCCACTTCTGGGCAGGCTGCTTGCCTGCTTGTTGCTTCAAAGTTCTCACTTTGGGCTTGGAGCCTTCAGAGCTCTCTCAAGCGAGCTGGCCTCGGTTTGAGAAGCTGCGTCTCAGCAGTTAAATAGAAGGCTTTCCAAAACAGGCTCTGCTCATACAGAAGAAATGTGGGTGGGGGGGAGGGGGTTGGCTCTGAAGTGCCTGTTTGCTACTATTGTTTAGCTCTTGCTTGCTCCCTATTCTAGACTGAAGAGGCACATGATAATAATATGCAGGTAGTTCTTGACTTAAAGCCACTCAATTAGTGACCGTTCAATGGCACTAAAAAGGGACTTATAGCTAGTCCTCACACTTGCAACCATCGCAGCATTTCCCACAGCCAAGTGATCGAAATTTGGGTTCTTGGCAACCGGCATTACAATGGTTGCAGAGTCAAGGGGTCATGTGATCACCATTTGCAACCTTCCCAGCTGGCCTTCGACAAGCAAAGTCAATGGGGGAAGCCAGATTCACTAAACCAGCAGCCCCCCCCCCCAACCTTTCGGGCACCAGGGACCAGTTCCATGGAGAGAGGTTTCTACATGGACCGGGTGTATGTGGTTTTACGTGTGCCTGCATCTCACAGAGGGAACTTCGCTTTTTTGTGCAGCCCAGTTTGCGGCATGCCATGGCCCAGAACCGGTCCACAGAGGTTGGACCAGGGGTTGGGGACCTCTTGCACTAAGCAACTGCATGATTCACTTAGCAACTTTTTATTATGGTAAGCCCCATAATGAGATAAGTGGCAAATAAAGATAAGTGGCAACAAATAAATAAAAATAAAGAAAGGCAGTGATTTGTTTAACAATCGTGGCAAAAAAGCCTGTAAAATTGGGTATGACTCACTTATCAAATGCCTTGTTTAAGAACAGAAATGCTGGTCTTTAGTGTAGTTGTAAGACTATCTGTAGCACAGCCCACTGTGGTTACTTTAAAGTAAACTCACTGAATTCAATAGGACTTACAAGTAATAATATATAGCCTAATAGAATTAACCAGTTAATATTTTAGGCTGTGAGCTTTACTTTTGAGGAGTCTTCCTCAGGCTCCTCTTACCTTTTAATCCATAGACAGTATGGCCAAAAGCCCAGTTAATTATGGGATGTGCAGTTCAAAATATTGGGAAGGCATACAAATGGGGATGGATGGTGACCGTAGCTATGTTTTGTATGGTTATTAGAATCATCTGTTTTAAAAACTAGCTTTTAAAATAACTTTTTTTTTGCAAAAAAAAGAAGAAAAGAATGATAGGATCTCACAATTTACAATATGCAAAGCAGCTAGGCTGAAGATTGGGCATATATGCAAATATTTTGTGCTTCCAAGAAGAAGAAAATGAAGAAGCAGTCCCAATAAATCCAATGAAAGCCAAATAACCACAATATCTTCCTTTGCAGCTTTTCTTCCCAAGACTTGGAGGTGGGCTCAGTGGTGGTGTTCTTTTTTTTTTTTTACTATCAGTTCTGTGGGCATGGCTTGGTGGGTGTGGCAGGGGAAGGATACTGTAAAATCTCCAGTCGAACTCCTCAAAATTTCTGCTACCGGTTCTCCAGAACTGGTCAGAACCTGCTGAATACCGTGGGCTGCAAAATTAATTTGCTGCTCAAGAAAAGAATTTCTATACACCCAGCCAGGCAATTTTATATAACCCAGGAGGGGATCTCGCCTGGCCAGGAGATATCAAAGCTGTCTTGCCCCTCTGGCTGGCAATTTACCTGCCTTTTCTTTCTTACCCAATGGGGCAAGGCAAGAAAAGACAAGGCGGAAAAAGGCTTGGAGAGGTTTCTCACTGCCTGCCAGCTTGACTAAAGCAGGTGACTTGCCAGTTCAAGGGAATAACAGCAGCAGGTGATCTAAAAAAGAGGGGAAAGAGGATTTTTATGGTGAAGGTTGTTGGCAACCTTGAATGGCATCTCTAATGCCCTTTCCTTCCAATCACACTGCACAGGGATTCTTATTTTTTACAAAGCCCAACAGAGACAGTTTTGAGGAAGGTGATGTTTTCAAAGCCTTCCTCCTCCTCCTCCTCCTCCTCCTCCTCCTCC
>BLBF01000021.1:19255939-19277931 GCA_015471245.1 Laticauda colubrina | reverse complement strand
TCTCTCTCTCTCTCTCTCTCTCTCTCTCTCTCTCTCTCTCTCTCTCTGTGTGTGTGTGTGTATGTGTGTGTGTGTTGAGGCTTAGATTCAGCCAGGCAACAGGGAAAGCCCAGCTGACTATTTATTTATGCATTGCTATACAGAATAGCCTTCTTCAGCTCAGCTCTCATACTGTAGATCTCTAGTGCTATAGCTCCCAGTGCCTTGGGAACCATGGCAGTGATGGAGAAAATTGCTCAAAATTGCTTATTTCTTGCAGGCATATCTATCAATGAAGAACAGTTGAGAAAACCTGGAGCAAGGAAAAACAACGGGAGGGTATTCAAAGATCCAAAGTCAAGGCAGCTTTCACTCCTAGATGGATTTGATATGAGAGAAGCTGTAGTTCGATAGTAAAGTGAAGAAGACTTAACACCATGCATCCTAAAAAAAACAACCCTATTTTTTTAAAAAAAACACTAATTTCCAAAGCAGCAAAAGGCAAGACAAGAAACAATGGATAGACATTAATCAAGGAGAGAAGCAACCTAGAACTAAGGAGAAATTTCCTAACAGGGAGAACAATCAACCAGTGGAAGAGCTTGCCTTCAGAAGTTGTGGGTGCTTTATCGCTGGAGGCTTTCAAAAAGAGGCTGGACAGTCATTTGTCTGAAATGGGGGTAGGGTCTCCTGCTCAAGACTAGAAGACCCCTGAGGTCCCTTTCAACTCTACTATTCTATGTTCTATGTTCCTGCAATTCCTCTGTTTTTGGAGGCTTGATGATGACCACCATAATGTTGAAGCCTTCAGCTCTTCCTTCCCAGGCAAACCCACAAAGGTTATCACTCTGTCTTTCCTGAAAGTTGCTTCGAACATATTATTCATGTTAGCAGCAAAAGAACTGTATTTACAAAGACTCTCCAAATAATCAAGCTGGTTAATTGCATCTTATTTATTTATTTTTTGCTGGATTATCGAGGAATACAAATAATGATTGCTTGATGGGATGGAGAGAGTGTAGATTCCTGCCACCACCACCCCCGCCACCCCCATATATCAGTGAGTGAGAGAGACAGAATTGGGAGAGGGAGTTGAGCCAAGGAGATTTGGGTTCACAGACTTTTCATATTATTTTTGTCCTAGAGTGGAAACATATGTGGTGTGAATAAAAATGCAAAGCATCCTCCGGAGTGTGCTGTTGCTCCGGTAACATGGGCATGCAGGATCTCAGGGAGGTTAGCTGTAAATGGGAACTTATAGGCTCAGGGACTCTTTGATCCCGCAGCTTTGATAGATGATGGCTCCGCAATTCATTTCCTTGTCATTGTGACATCACCTCTTTGGAACCTTCCCTCCCCCTATGGATGGGAAGAAAACATGCTGATTTAAGCTTGGTCTCTTCCCAACCAACCCCATCCCAAAAGTGAATGGAAGCAAACTTGGCCTAGGAGGGACTCTGGACTGACTAGATAGGAAGAGACAGATGATCCTTCTCTGCATCAGAAAAATATACTTCTACCCTTCATGCACTGAGAGCTGCCTTGTCAAGTGTAGAATCACTTCTATGTGTTTAAGAAAAGTGCATCCATTAGGGATGGAGAAGTGTCTACTGATATTCAGCTTTTCAAGAATCTGAGGTTTGTTGCTCTTCTCCAGAGCTAGCAGATGTTGCAAAACAGAAACATCTATTTTAGTTGCTCCATTCTTTAGTTATTTCAAAATTGTATTTGGGTGTGCACACATGCATGTACACTGATAAGGGTATCCCAACAATTTTTATGCATAGATGCACAGATTACATCAGCCAACATTTCTTGTATTTTTAAAATTAGTATAAAATGGGCACAACTCTACATTCAGTTGTCCAATCTTCTCCCTTGCCTTCCTAAGCAAATAGCGCTACTGGTATTAAATGTTTATTCATGTGACACTGAGGTTCTTGTGTCACTAAGAAACTAAAGTGTAAAAGCATATTTCCTATTGCTTCAATGTCTACCTGATATGAACATTGAAAAGAGGGTTAAAAATGGCAGTTTTATTTTGGTTTCTCCTGCTTGCTACAAGTAGTGAATAATAGAATAAGAGAGTTGGAAGGGACCTTGGAGGTCTTCTAGTCCAACCACATGCTCAAGCAGGAGACCCCCAGACCAGGGGTCTCAAACTCAAAGCAAACTTAGATCTGATCTGCAGGGTTGCCCTGGAAGGCCAGGAAGCCCAAGAAGATCTGCCCTGCCCTGCCAGTGAAGGACTGGCCCGTAGTGTCTCTGCCAGTGAAAATAGAGCTCAGGAGGGCCATGTATGGCCCTCCTGAGCTTTGTTTTCACTGGCAGAGGATTGCAAGAGGCTGTTGCAGCTGAAAATCTTGCAGAATACCTTATGCCACCAGACTTGAAATTCTAGACCGAGAAAACCTATACCTATGCCGCCTTCGGTCCGATCTAAGTATAGTATATAAAATCATACATTGCAATGTCCTACCTGTCAATGAATACTTCAGCTTCAGCCATAACAATGCAAGAGCACACAATAGATACAAACTCAAGGTAAACCACACCAAACTTGACTGCAGAAAATACGACTTCAGCAACAGTGTTCAGTGTCTGGAATACTCTAGCTGACTCTGTGGTTTCTTACCCAAACCCCAAAAACTTTCACCTTAGACTGTCTACTAATGACCTCACCCCTTTCCTAAGAGGGAAAGACCTTCCTAAGAGGTCTGTAAGGGGCATACATAAACGCACCAACGTGCCTACCGTCCCTGTCCTATTGTTTCTTTTTATTTTTCTTATATGTATCCATTTCATGTATTCATAACTATGTTATACTTATACCTGTTATTTTATAATCGCTTGACAAAATAAATAAAATAAAAATAAAACGGACCTTGAGAGCTCATTTTCTCTGGCAGAACACTTAGGCCTCCATAGGCGCCCACGACATGAGTGACGTTGATCTGGCCATGCCCACCCTGGTCACACTACTCAGGCCCCCTGAGGTCAAACACAACCCTGATGCAGTCCTCAATGAAATCAAGTTTGACACCCCTGCCCCAGAGGTGGCATTCATCAGGTTCTGATCAGTTCTGGAGAACCGGTAGTGGAAATTTTGAGTAGTTCAGAAAACTAGCAAATACCACTTCTGTCTGGAGACTTTACAGTATCCTTCCCCTGCCACGCCCACCAAGCCACGCCCACAGAACCAGTAGTAAAAAAATTGGATCCCACCACTGTCCTGACCTATACCATTTTAGACAAATGGCTCTCCAGTCTCTTCTGGAAAGCCTCCAGTGTTGAGGGGCACCCACAACTTCTGAAGGCAAACCATTCCAGTGGTTGATTGTTCTCATGGTTAGGTTCTAATGTATTGTTTTACTGCAGAAGGCATAGCTTGGAGCTTAGATATACCTACATTGAGAAGACGTACATCGCAGTAATTGGATCCTACCTTAATTGCTACCAGTTTGGTGGGTGATCCTGCAAGTGTGTGTGCACCCCTAATACACACACCCCTAACAAGCCAATCAGCTGAGAGGATAAAGAAACGAAAAGCTAGGAGTGACCCTCCTTCCCACCCACCTTTGCACTTTTTGGTCTTTTATCCTCTCAGCTGATTGCTTTTTTTCCTCCTCTCAGCTGATCAGAGCCTTTTTTTTTTTTTTTTACTACCGGTTTGGCTGAACTAGTCCGAACCGATAGCATGCTACCGCTGGTACATAGGCTATGTGGGCAGAACTCTGTGCACAGGTAGGGTTTTGCCTTGGTGAGATCTAGGTCCTGCCAAGCAAGACCACCAAAAGTGATGCCTTCCTTTCTGATTATCCCCAGATATGCCAGGAGAAAATACAATAGTATGCCGAGGCTATGCCTGATTGTCTTTCTCCCAAAACAAGTTCTCGGTCTTCTTCAGATGTGACCTATCTTTTCCACAGGCATTTGAAAGTCTACAAACTTTGGCTCAGGGGCTTGACCTTACTCTTCCCTAAAGCTGATTCCATCCTTGCCCTAACAGGCATCCAAAAATCTTCAGGTTGCCACATCAGAAGTGCTGTTGCTGCAGTTGACTTGCTGTACGAGCAACAGATTTTACTGATTTTTGCCAGAGGAAATTCATAACCAATTACATTCTGTTTGATGTGGAAGGAGGAGAAGGAGGGGGAAAAGGGGAATGATGTGTGTGAGAAATTGTGTTTGTATGTGCGTGCATGCAAGGCTGGATTTTTCTCCAGAGACTGCATGAAGGGAAAAGGAAGAAAATTATGCAGTGTATCTGGAAGTTTGCTCTGAAAAAAATTCCAGTGCCTTTCTTTAACATGGGGGTGGGGGTGGGGGGCAACAGAAGATCAGCTTTATCTGCTCAGGAGTAAGAAGAGTGCATTTTCAGTTTCTCTATCCAAAGAGGTAAGTTTAGGACCGTGTTACACACTGATTGATTTCCTGTTTCATTTTAAGGTATATTTACTTTCATCACAGGTTGTCAATTAATTTACTAATATGTGCATTGGCACAGAGTGAACCTACAAATCTAGTATTACAAATCACAAGAGCTGCATTCACATAATCACAGCTGGTTAGGCAAATCTTGACTGCAGAAATGACTATGAGAGTTTTCTGTACCTCTCATGCTACCATTTTTGGGGTTGTTTTAGCTCTGATCTGATCACTTTACAGATAGTCCTCAACTTATGATCACGGGTTTAATGACCAAAGTTATAGTCATAATGGAAATAAGTGACTCATTTCTGTGACTCTTTGCCTTTATGATCGCAGCATTGCATCCCACCCCATGGCCATGTGATCAAAATGTGGGCGCTTGGCAACCAGCATGTATGGAAACCCAGGGGGTTTCCAGTAAACTAAGTCAATGGGGAAAACCAGATTTGCTTAACAACCGCAACAAACAAAAGGTCATAAAATTGGACACAACACAATTGCGGTCCCAGTTGCGGTTGTCTAGCTCAGGGGTGTCAAGCTCAATTTCATTGAAGGCTGAATCAGGGTTATGTTTGACGTTGGGAGGGCAGGTTGTATGTGGACAGAGTGCATGCAGCCAGCTCAACATATCTTGTGTTGAGGATGCCTGTGGTGGCCAAGCACTCTGCCAGTGAAACTTCCTGAGCTCTGTTTTCGGCTGTAATGGCTTCCTGCAATCCTCTGCCAGTAAAAATGGAGCTCGGGAGGGCCATGGTCTTCCCAAGCTCCATTTTCACTGGTGGAGGCACTGTGAGCCGGTCCTTTGCTCTTTGCAAGGTGGCCCCATAGACCAGATCTAAGCACCCCATGGGCCATCCTGGAAACAACTGGGACTGGAATAAACTGCTCTTTTCCCCAAAGTGCACATAGTAGAAGCAACTAAACTCAAGGATGCCAACATTTAAAGACACTTGAAGACCTTCCCTAAGGATGTATTTTCATCGTCCTCACATACCTTAAACCAAATCACACTTCCTAGACTAAAACAGCCTGACATGGTTTAATGCACTCCTATTGTTCAGTTGTAGAGGGGAGCCTCTTCTTGTTGTTTCACTACATCACTCTTCTTCTAGTTGTTTCCTTGCAAGACTCCCTCATCTTGAAACACAGCTAAAGATTTTGGGAAGACAGGTCCATGCTTAGACCTACGAGACAGGCCACATCTCATTTATAAAGTCCTACAAAATGTGGACTTGAGTAGGTTCAGATGCAAAGACCCAGTGCATTCTAAAGAATGGTTGTCCTGCCCTTAGAGCTTTTAGACTTCTCCTGGGGAAAGCAATGGTTCCGATTATCCTTGATGTTGTCAGAAGAATAATTTGAGCTGTGCAAAAATAAATAAAAATGAAATCCAGACAGCTGCAAAGAATGGATAAATATCTATTCCCCTTTTGGGGCAGCTGCAGAAAAATGGGGTACAGGGAACATTGTTTTATAGGGGAGCTTGTTCTGGGTGTTGGAAATATATGCATGCTGATTCTAGAGTGACACGTGAGGGGTTTGGGTGTATGATGTTTATTCTTGTGACCATGCAGTTCTGTTGGAAGAACAGTTTAAGCCCCTGTCACACAGCACCAACGGATGCAAAGAGGATGTAAAACGGAGAGAAACACTTGCCATCCGTTGGTTAACGCGATGCTTCCGTTCTGTACTCACTGCGTCCGTTTTTCATCCTCTCTATCCATCCAGCATCTGTCTACTGACATTTCATCCGCTCAAAAAGTTTTGAGCTGCACAAAACTTTTTGAGCGGAAAATGTATCCAACGTGTCCGTTATGCATCTGCTACGCATACGGGGAACATCCGTTAGATGTCCGTCGTCATCTGTTACGCGTCCGCTATATCCACTAGGCATCCGCTGCGCATCCACGCAACTCGCATCCGCTCCAGCGGAAAACGGACACAAGGAGGAAGCGAAACGAATGCGGAACGGACACGCAGCGTGAGTAGCACGGACGGAGAAAGGATGAAAGCGGATGCAGCTTGCGTATGAAGCATTAAAACGGAAAAAACGTTCGCATAGGGGACGTATCTCGGATATTTAGGATGTCTGCAGGATGCCTGGAGGATGCAAAAGGACACCTAGGGGAAAACCTATATTTCCTACAAAAAGGGGGAAGAACTCATCTGGATCTCACTTTCAGTCCAGCAGCCCTGCTGTGCAGACCTCTTCAGCCTTCATCTGGCTCTTGCTTTTCCACAGCATCCAGTCATCTCCACCATGGATCGTCACACACTCCTTTTGGTAGCCACCATCGTTCTGCAACAGTGCGAAGCCATCTACAGGCTCTTTCACCTGTTCTACGCGAAGAAAAGGAGGTGGCCAAGAAGTGTCTGGGTCCAAAGATGGATCACCAAAAGAGCAGAGTACGGACTGTATAACAAGCTGATGGTGGAGCTGAGGAACGAAGACACTCGTGCATTCCAGCACTTCATGAGGATGCCGGCAGCCATATTTGACAAAGTTGTGGAGTGGCTGAGACCCAGGTTGACCAAGCAGAGCACCAACTTCCGGCCCAGGCTGGACCCTGGGCTCAAGGTGGCACTGACTCTGCGCCACCTGGCCTCCGGGACGACGTACAGGAGCATGCAGTACGGCTGGAGGGTGCCACACAACACCATCAGCACTGTGGTCAGAGAAGTGGTGCAGGCCATCATCGAAGAATACCTGGAGGAGCTCCTCCAGTGCCTCTCCACTGAAGAAGGCTGGAAGAAAGTTGCAGAGCAGTGGTATCAGAAGTGGAACTTCCCCCAAACCATTGGAGCCATAGGCGGGAAGCACTTGGCCTGCAAAGCTCCAGCCAAGTCAGGGTCCACTTATTTCAAATACAAGGGCTTCTTCCTCCAGGACATGGGGTGTCAGTCCCAAGACTGATGACAGATGTTCTGAGGCCGGGCTTGGCTTTGGGGTGGAGGAAGGAGGAGTGTAGTGGGGCTGTCTGGTCTGCAGGTGAGCGAGGTGAGGCGTGGGTGGCATCTGTGGTGTGGGTGGCATCTGTGGCGTGGGTGGCATTGGTGGCGTCGGTGGCATCGGTGGCGTTTGATGTACCTGTGCCTGGACTGGGAAGGGCTGCCTACGCTGCCGGAGCTCCTGGTAGCCGTAGCCTTGGTAGGTGAGGGGCTGTGGAAAGCCTTGGAAGGGCAGTGACATCACCTGGGGTGGGGGAGCAGACCTGGACTGGGTGGGAGCAGGTTCAGCTGGGTCTGGAGGGTTATGAAGAAGACCGGTGATCCTGTCCTTGATCACCTGGTCGTGTGATTCGGACATGTCCAGGAGGGTCTGGTTGACATAGGTGAGGAAGGGCTTGCGGTTTGAGGATGGTATGTCGATGTGTACCAGCTGAGAGAGGAGATCTACGCTGCTTTTAATGGTGTCCCTGATCTCCAGCAGGACAGCCCTCCGGTCTGGCTCTCTGCCTGCTTTCTGTGGAGGTGGAGCTGGGGGTGGATGTGGGTTGGTCTCTGGTGGCAGTGTCTTCTCTTTGCTCCCACTGTGTCAGAGGGTCCTCCACGCATTCTGCCATGGGTAGTGCAGCTGTTGGGGGGTTCTCCGTCGTGGGACGCTCCACAGATACCTGCCTGGACACAGGAGCTGACTCTTGGCCAGAAGAGGACTGGCTCTCAGCGGGCTGCCTGATAGAGAGGGTTGTGAGAGGGGCTGCTCCTCGGTGGCGGATCTCACCCTCCAAGAGGCTGCACTTGGCCATCACGTAGGTCTCTCGGTCCGTCAGCTTGACCGCGGCCTGGCCTGATTTCTTGAGGTGCAGCTTCCCGTACCAGGTGTGCATGTGCTTCCACCAGCCAAGGAGCACCTCCGAAGTGTAGCCCAGGCTCTCCGCCTTCTCTCTCCAAGCAGCCTGCTTCCTTTTGGTGTCTCGATAGAGCCTGTGTCCCTTCTGCCATAGATAGTCATTCTCCCTCAGCCATTCCAGCACCTCATCCTCATGTTCCTCTTCGATGGAGTATTGCCTCCTCTCCTGTTCATGCGTATGCCTCTTCCTCCCTCTGGCAGGGCCATCTGGGCCTTCATCAGAGGGGCTTCGAGGTTCTAGGGGCTGCTCCACCACAGCACCACCAGCAGCAACAACAGTAGCAGCAAAAGCAGGACCAGCAGCACCAGCAGCACCAGCTTCAGCAGCAGCAGAGTAAGCAACAGCAGGACCAGCAGGACCAGCAGGACCAGGATCATCAGCAGCAGAGTAAGCAGCAGCAGGACCAGCAGGACCAGGAGCATCAGCAGCACCAGCAGGACCAGGAGCACCAGCAGCACCAGCAGCACCAGCAGGACCAGGAGCACCAGCAGGACCAGCAGGACCAGCAGGACCAGGAGCAGCACCAGCAGAGTAAGCACCAGCAGAAGCACCAGCACCAGGAGTAGTGCCAGCAGAAGCTCCAGCACCAGAAGACTCAGCCTCAGCAGCAGAAGCCCCAGCAGAAGCAGAGTCAGGGCCAGGGGGTGGGATGGTGGCCCTGTCCTTCTTGCCAGGGCTGGCAGCAGATGGCAGAGGCTTCCTCTTCTTCCCCATGGTTGTTGGCTGGCTAGAGCTGTGTCTGGCAGCAGGTCTTTCCTCTGAATGGTGACCTGCTTGCGAGCTGCATCCTTTTATATCAGCGGGACTGACGCAATGCATCCTCCCCACATGCGCAGTGAACGCTTTGCATCCGCTAGGCATCCACTAGGCATCCGCTAGGCGTCCGTGATGCATCCGCGTCATCTGCTAGGCATCCGCTCTGCATCCATTCCTTCCGTTGCGTGTCCGCTTCGCTGTGCTCCCCCGGAAGCCCTGCAGATGTGCCATCCGCTTCCATCCTCTAGGCTTCCGTGGAGCATCCGCTTAACATCCTGACTACATCCTCTCCCCATTCGTTCCTTTCCGCTGTTGTCCGCTCTGTTTATGCAAATTCGGGGCACTTTTGAGAGCAGATAACAACAGATGGAACATTTTCTCGTCCGCTGTGTCCTTTTTACATACGTTTTGCATCCGTCGGCCTATGTGACAGGCCCTTTAATTAACTCTATTTGTGTTTACATACATTCTCCTTTAAGACATGTGGATGAGGTCTGAGTGACTTATTTGGGGGTTTAATAAAGACTGAGAAAAAGATTTTCCCCCTTGTGCTATTTTTACTTGATTAGCTTAGTTTCAGCTTGACTGCCAATTATCTAGCAGAGAGCTGATTCTTAGTCTATTGTGGGTTCTGTTAATGTTTAAGAGATAGTATAACGAATAAAATATGTTTTGATATAAAATTTTCCACAATATCTTGTCTATTACTATCGACACAGGCTTTGATATCTCATTTCTGGCCACCTGTGAACAGAAAAAACAGCAAGTCCTAAATTTCACTTCGACTAAAAAGAGATAAGATGGCAGCAGCTGCCTATGGATTAACTATTATTTTAGCTTTTGCACACCTGATAAAAAATAGTCCCTGGACTGCAAAGCCGGACAGAAATTAAGGATTTCGGTACTGTAGGACCTGGTCTTGGGCCAAAAGATCCTTATTGTGCTGTCCTTTATCTTCAGTCTATTCCCCTGGTCAGAATTTTCCCTGGCCCACTTCCTCATCCATCTCATGCTGCTATTTCACCATTGTTCCAACAGTCCAGTGAAAGCCATCCTATCCTTTCCTGCTCCCCTGCTTCAAAAAAGCCATTTGCAATGTATAATTGCAACATTTATTTTAGCTCCCTGGCTAGGGTTTTGTAAATTGCATTGTTGTCATAATCATCTACGCATCTTCATTTTTGTCTGGGAAGAGCAGAAATATTGCAGGATATCAGCAGGGATTATGGAAGGGTAGATTGTGAAAGCATGCTAGGGCGAACACAGGAGGCCAATGAATCTGGCCTCTTCCCTTTTACCTCCCCAATAAGATATGTGGTAAGCTACTCTGGGTCACTAGCCATTGCCGGACTAGCAGTGGCCCATGGTAAAACCAACAGCTGTTCTGTTTGTACAGCTGAATAGGGGACAAGGGTTTTGTTCAGAGCAAGCCAAGCCAAACTGCATTGGGACACCTCTGGAGCATGGGCTCCCTTTAACCTCTTTCTCTGCTTTGGAGTGGATAAAGATGTCTGAAAATTGGAATGGGGAAAGTAGAAATGTGTGTGCACGGTTGCAGGAAAGTGGGGAGGGGGGGAAGAGAAGACAAAATGGAAAGTTTGGGAGAAATTTTTTGAGTCTGAAAGTCACTTTAGGAGGTTTTGTTCAGCAGCACTTAGGAAAGATTCTATAAGCTGACCTATACATTTGGATGAAAAGGCTCAGTCTGTTCACTTCTGAGATTTGAGAAATTCTTTTGTTTCTCGAAGCATGCAAGCTCATCTAGTACTTCAGAATTTTGGAAACGGTGGGAGGAAGCAGCGGGAAGGCTCATTTGGTATTACTAAAGTGTCCCACCATGCCTTTTACGTGACACGTTAATTTTCTATGATCAGGTTGTTTCAAAAAACCAATCTAGGTTGCTCAAAAGTCCCAAGCCCTCTGAATGTTATTGATCGATTGATTAATTGATTGCTTACCAGATAATAGGTATAAGTAAAAACATAGTTAGGAATACAATAAAAAATAAAAGAAACAATAGGACAGGGATGGTAGGCACGTTGTTGCTCTTATGCAGTTTGTTATGCAATTTGTTCATCAAATTGGAAAAGATAAGGAAACTGCTTTCTCCTGCTGATCCCACTTATTTCAGCTTTGTCTAGGCTCCCACATGGCTAATCAAAGAATGAAATTCCCAAAGTTCGGTTGAAGTAGTAGCAATCAATTTATCATGGGCCTGTAACTAAACACAGTACAGACATATAAATTTAAGTGGACCAGGAAGAGGAAACTGTGGAAGATATGATTGAAGAGTATCTATCTAAAACATATTTAATTTCAATTAAATTCAACTGTAAATGCTTTTTGTTTTCCTGGCTCCACTCCACTCCTTTTTTTATTTGGAGGGGGGGGGAATAGCATCTGGAACGCTGCTTAAAAGCCACATGTAGTCCTTGTCTAAGAAAAAATCGGCCACCCCTGATCTCCCCAACTTGGTCTCTCAGCTTGTCCCAACCACACTTAAGACAGACAGATGAGCTGGGTTAAGCCAATTATCTTCGGAGGCAAAGCAATTACTCTGGCTAGGGTCCTTCCCTCTTATTCTTTCATTCCTCTAAGGCAGGGGTGTGAAACACAAGGCCCGGGGGCTGGATTCAGCCCGTAGGGTGCTTAGATCTGGCCCGCGGGGCTGCTCCAAAACAGTGAAGGACCGGCCCAGGGTGCCTCTGCCAGTGAAAATGGACCTCGGGCTCCCGGGCTCCATTTTCACTGGCAGAGACATGCAGGAGGATCCCCCAGGCCCGTCTGGACCACCACAGGTACCCATGGCATGAATGATGCTGAGCTTGCCATGCCCACCCTGGCCACCCCCACCCTGTCCCCTGAGGTCAAACAAAACACTGATGCTGCCCTCAATGCAATTGAGTTTGACATGCTTGTTCTAAGGAATTTCTGGGAGCCATTGGTGTAGTGATTAAGATATCAGGCCACAAACCTGGAGACCGTGAGTTGAGTTAAAGTCTTGCCCTGGGCACAAAACCCTCTGGGTAACCTTGGGCCAATCCATTCCCTCAGATCTAGGAATCATGGCAAACACTTCAAAGAAACCTTGCTAAGAAAACAGTGGTGATTTGCCAGGCAGTCTCCGAGAGTTAAACATAATTGAATGGAAGGAGGGAAATGAAATTTTTTTTACCAGCTTTTCACCTTAAATCCATACAAGGAATAGCTCTGTAGCCCAGATGTATGCACACTTGTACACTGAAAACAAAACAAAACCCACTCTGAGCATCTCATAAAAAATCTTAAATGTGAGACTGTTCAAACCGTGAACAAAATCTCAGTAGTGTAGTCCTGGGTTTAAAATATATTTAAAGGAGAAAAAAAGGCCAAAGAGAACAAGCACTGGACATTTTGTTGATATTTCGTTTTACAGAATAATTTGATGTAGCTAGAAGAAGCCAACAACTAGGTAACATATTTATGTTTTTCTTGTTGCAAGGAATAATTGTTGACCTATTTGCTGGACTGAAAGTCTGAACTACAAAACCCGGCTTCTCTGCTGGATTCTATACCAATTCCATTATGTTTGAAATGTATACATTCTAAATGCCATGAGAAGTTGCTGATAAGCCTGCAATTTTCTAGAAACAAAGTATTTCACAGAATTTGAGAATCGTATGAGAATTTCAATATTCTCCTCAATATTAGCCTCCAGTTCAAAAATTGTTCAGAATGTGAACAATATCAAACATTACGCACTGAAATAAAGATGTAAAGAAAAATGGCATATGCAAATAAATGTGATTTTCCTCCCATCATACTTTAATTTCAGACTGAAATGAGTCAGGACGTACTTTTTCACTGATTGAACGGCTGGCTAGATAACAAGCAAAACAAAGATGGGTCAGAAACAGACTGATTTGTCATACTGCATTTGTAACCATTTTGTAAGAGCAAACATCAAATCACAAATTTCAGCATTTTATTTCATACTGAGTGCAATACAATTGGTGTAGTAGATCAAGTTAAGGCTACATAATTTGGCAAAGAAAGGTATGCAATGAAGCAGAATCTGAAAGGATGATCTGAATCACTTTCAAACAAAATGGGCTCATTTTGGGACAGCAGAGTGATACTGAAGGGTAGGGAGGCCAAAAACGAGCCCGTTTTTGCCCCCCCCCAGCCGAGAGAGAGAGAGAGAGAGAGAGAGAGAGAGAGAGAGAGAGAGAGAGAAACACACATGCAGACAAACAGAAGTCCCTCACACACATAAGAAAGCAGTCGCATCCCTCGCTAACTTAGTTTCCACCCTCAGGAGCATAACAAATTAAAGTTTGTGTGTATTGTTTAATGGACTTCTAAATTGGTCACGCCCATCCAGTCACATGATGACCTAGCCACACCCATCCTGCTTGTGCAGCCCCCCAACAATCAGAGGGACCGTGAATTGGTTTCCTGTTTAAAAAGTTTGAGGACCACTGTACTGAACTGTATGCTGCCCAATTCTCAGTGATTCTGGGAAACTCATATCAATAAAAAAATAATAAAGTCAATAAAAGTTAAAGACAAAATAATAGCAGGTTTGATGAAGCAACCCTTTTTGTCAACAAAGTGCAAACTAAAGAGCCAGGGGTTTATAACTTTTAGCATCTGAAAGACAGCAGGAAATAAATTGCACTGAATTGTGACTTGTCCACCAATCTGAAACATCTAAATATGGTTTAGCTTTCCAACCACATTTGTTTGGTATGATATACATGCCGAGATAATGGAGGGTTTCGTATAATATCCTTATTTCATAAACTATGATTTACAAGTTACTGTGCTATGTAACTAGAATTGCCATTTAATACACTGCAGAAATGTAGGTTAAAATTAAAATTTCTCCACCTGGCCATCACATATTGTAGTCAGCCAAAATGAGGGTTGTCTGTTTGGGGTTAACTTGATCATTGAAACTGGTTATTGTGGTTTATTAATTGTAATGCATGGTTTAGCATTATATCAATACCTGGCTAATATGTTGTTTCATAAATCAAACTACAGCTAAGTATGATGTCACAATATAGCCAGTGAAATAATGCTGGTTGCGTGACAATTATAATAAAGCCTCTTTTGAGTCAGCCTCAGCTCTTGACGACTAACAGCCATATTTATGTACATATACTAGTTTTCTTGGTATTTATTTAGAAATTGCATTGCTTTATTTCTGGATTTTTATTTTTTATGCCTTAGGCTAGACTACCAAATATTTCTTGATGTTCTCCGAAGGAAACACTAACCTGGTCTGCCTCTGCTTAACTTTCTGAGATTATCAAGATCTGCTAGTTGCTGTCACTTAACCAGACAGGTAGCCTCAGCTAAGCAGCAAGATACCAAAACCAACCAAGATCAACATCTGAATATACTGGCTTAGGCTGATTTTAGGATTTTATGTAAACTCCAGAGCTGCCCAAACAATGAAGAGCATAAGAAGTGGTCTCATTCCTACGATAGGGTTGCTTTTCGTGGATTTATTATGGGTGCCAATCCAGAAGGCAACCCATGTTATTACTGAGGACAACAGCTTTCTGGTCAGTGGCACCAACTGTGTGCAAACCACTGGGAAATTTCAGATTATCCCTCCTCATCCTTCCTAGTTTTCTGAACTGCATTATAAAAAGAGGATATTTATTTTTACACTCAACCCTTCCTGTCCTTGGGGGGTTATTTTCAATTTCATGTTGCGCCTTGGCCTTCAAGGACTGTGTGAGTTTATCAACAATGGTTTATTTTATTCAGATCATGAAGCACTGCAGGCTGGTACGCTGGGAACCTGCAGGTTATAAATTATGACAGACATCTAAATAAATAGAGATTCCCCCTTTTTCCTCTGGTCTGGAGTGAAAACTTGGGTTCAGAGGCACACTAGAGAGGTGTAGCGATGTTGCTCCAAGACGGTGGCCTACCAGGGAAGAGGATCGCTAGAAAGAACTTGCAAAACTAGCCTGAGGGGAGAAAAGAAACGTATCATCGTCATCATTCTCATGTTATCGAGTCAAGGTTGTCTCGGCCTTCCATCCTCCCCGAGGTCAGTAAAATGAGGACTTGGCTTGTTGGGGGCCCTATGCTGACTCTGTAAAGCGCTTAGAAAGGGCTTGTAAGGTCCTGCGGAGCGGCCCATCATCCTCATCCCAATAAAAACCGCGATCCTCCTTCACTTGGCTTTTCTAAGCAGATTCCTTGTTTGGGACGTGGCAGAGTCCCGTATTCCCCGCTGTGGGGAGCGGGGAGGGAACGCTCCTCCTGCCGAAATCGTGTCCCTAGGCCGGCCGTTGCCCGGCTCGCCAGATAACGCGCGTTTTCTTCCGCTCCAAGCAGCCTCATTTTTGGGCGCCAACCGAGGACGCCTCAGCTATCGGCGTCGCTGGAAACGGTCCTTCCGAGGTAGCCGATCGTTTCCCCCCGCCCCCCTTCAATTCCCCGATCCGGGAAGCCGCTCCTTCGCCCTCCACCCGGTAGGCCCTGCTGCCATGTGGCGGGATGGCCGCGGGAGGCCGGGAAGCGAAAGATCAGCGCAGCAGGAACCTCGGGGCCCGAGGCTGCGCGGGGGGGGCGGGGGGGGGGCGGGGGCGATTCCCTTTAGTCTGGCGGAGAAAATAAGGTTCCATTTATGGCGGGCGAGAGCGGGGAGGAGGAGATCAAAGAGAGACATCAAAGGCAGCGTCTCCTTCTCTATTAACGTCTTCCACATTGCGCTGCCTGCCGCGCTCGGGCCAGCCTAACCTCCCCGCCTCCCGACGGCGCAATCTCCCGCAGGATCCCCATTGGGATCCCCAGGCCTGCGCGGGAGAGGAGAGAGAGAGGCGGCGAAAAGGGCCCAGCGGGCGCGCACCAGCACGGACGGCCACGTCTTGTGGTCGTTTATTTCTCGTTCTCCGGCTAGGCTATTTAAGAACCGCTTATGGCGCCTTTCCCCAAATCATGAATCTTTCACGTTTTCAATTAGAAGATTGTCCGGTAAGGAGGCCAATGAGAGGCATTGGCTTACCCTACGCTTTTTTAGAGACACTTGTTTTAAGTGTCTGGATCATTATTCTTAAAAGCAACACACACTTGAGTAGTGGTGTTTGTTTCTCTCTCCCCCCCCAAAAAAAAAAAAAAAAAAAGAAAGTCAATATAAAGAAGAGGACTGCATGTTAAGTATGGATCAGGAGCAATGGATAACTCGAAGGAGACAAGGTTTGGGTTTCTTAATGGCTGCAAAAGTTTATGGTACTCTGAGTTGGTGCCCTGCAGGCCATGTCATCTGATACAGGGAGCATTAAGTCTTCGATCCTCTGAACGCACTCAGATTTACAAGTCACTCTCTACAGCTCTTGGTTTTCGTGCAGGCATGCCCCCTTCTGGGTTGTCCTATTCTCCCTCCACTCCTCCTTCTGCCCGGTCCCATCCAGAAGCATTCCATGCTCCTCCAGCTATCTATGTAATATTATAAAGTTTCCTGGGATTGGGGGAGAGGGCTGCTAAATCTGTGACCAAATGGACAGTAATTCACCAGGATTGTCAGTCAGAAACTCTTGAGTCTGAATTCTTGTAAACTAATAGCTGTAGCTGTTCTGTCTTTCTGCCAGACATTTTCTATTGCCTTCATTTTTTTTCCCAAGTATCAGGTTCTTCTCCAGAGCCTTCTATCCTCCCTGCTCCCCACCCCCTTTATATTTTTGAAAACCTGCCTGACGTTGGTCCTCTTGTGCATTTGTTTGGCTACCAAAAATAAATAAATAAATAGACACTTTTGGATGTTTATGTTGGACAAGATGAATGAAAGTGCCCGATCTGTATTTGTCTCTGTCTAATTTACACTGCTGGGAATTCTTTGCCTGTACAAAGAGCCCAGATCTTAAGACAGCAAAATCATGACATAATCCTCATATTCGTAATTAGAAAACAGGTTTACTTCATGCTATCGTGTGTTCCTGTAAGGCCCACTCCTGTTGAGACACACACAAACTCAAGTCATTCAGAAGAGTAAAAAATTGTAGTTGTTTTTCTATTTTGTGACAATCTTTTCCACACTGGAATGAACCATTTCTCCCCCAAAAAAAGTTATCTGAATGATGGAGCAATCGTTTTTACATATTCTTTTGTGTGGTTCACTTTTATTCTTTTACACACTTAATCTGTAAGTCACGAACACTTTGTAATGTACAACTGATAGGTTTAGTGTCATGTTAAGAGTCATTTAGAATATTTCCCAATCATATCTGTTATCTTACTATACAATAAAGATAATGATGCACCAATATGTTGCATTCTTAAGATGCATACACAGACTCATTAGCCAAATATTCTAATTTCCTTGAAACCCATGAGAGATTCTTTAACTTTCATTCAACTGGGCTTGTAAATCACAGTGACATCTCTATGGAATCAATCATCCCATAATAAATAAAACTACTTTTCTTGAGCTACCAAGAAAAGAAAACACAATAAGTATAATTGAAGAGTTTAGTGGCTTGTATTTTAAATCAAATGTTTGGGTGTAAGCAAAGAGTGCTGCTTAAATTCCACACAGTCACTCATATTGCAATTTATTTTCCTCCCTTTTGTAGACATCTTGAATTTACCCTGTAAGGTTCCTTCAATCCCAGGCACCTCTCCTACTTTTGTTAGTGGGGAAAAAAAAGTTCTTCCCAGATTTGATGGAAAGTTATGGTGGCCAGGAGAATGAACAGCAAGCTGGGTTGGGGGTGGAGGAAAGCTTTTACCCCAGTTTTCTGATGCTGGTGTTAATGTTTTGGTACCTTCCTGATCCATTAAAATCCATAGAATTTACTTTCCAAGATTTGGCTTTGGCTTTACTTGTTATGTCCTGCTGTGTTGATATTTCTCCAGCAGCTTCTCCGGTTTACGGTGGGACTAAAAACCTACAATTCCCAATGTGTAGATAGTATGGTTTTATATACAGTATTTGGAGCCCTTTCATTAGGGATGCCTAAGGCAGTGGCAAATTACTTGTATACCCTTGCCCAGTGTATATTTGTTGTATTTGTTACATAGACATGTTCTTGAAGCCATTAAGAGTCAAATGTAACTCCTAAAACAGTTGATATTCTTTTTTTAGGTCTAATCTGTACAATAAGGTAAGGTACAATGAGCTAGTTTGGTTTTGGCTTGACATAGTTTTAGGCATGATAGCTTATGAGGCATGGTGTGTTTTATGAATCTAGGCAATTATGCAATGAAGTTTAATAAATACAATTGTGCAGCCTGCACACCTAAACACAATAACTGGGGTCTGTAACAATGCTGAGATCCAGATAAGAAAGAAAGCTAAGTTGATTTGTTCATTTCAGAGATATGAGTGTGTGTAAGAATTAGTTTGATCTAGAAGTTATGACTAGAAGTTTGATCTAGAAGTTATCAGGCTAGAAACCAGGAAATTGGGAGTTCTAGTCCTGCCTTAGGCATGAGATTCAGCTGGATGACTTCAAACTAATAATTCTCTCTCGGCCTAGGAAAAACTAAGAGAAGGACTTTGAGGTATTTATAAAAAAATAATAAAGGTGGGTTAATAAACAAAGAAACCAACAAATAAATAAATAAATCCAGATTGGGTAGTTTGTTGAACCATTTATAATAGGAGCTGGTAACATGAGGCCAGGGGGCCATGAAGGATGCCTAAATCCCCTGATCTCCCACAGATCACCATTGCTTATAATCAGTGGCACGGACTCCACTGTTTTAATGCCGGAAGCTCACCCTATAAAGTAGGCTTTAGAGTATTTAGAAAATGGGGAACTGATTATCACCAGGCTATCAATTGTTTAACTAATGAACTATTATTTGAAGTAGAATTTATTAAATTCATATGTTACATGTTTGAGCGTGAGCAGTGAATAATCTGAAACTTCATGATGGGTTAAGTGAGCTGAAGAGTTTGGTGAGCCCCGATTTAGAGCAAAAACCCAGAGCTCTCCTTCCACATTTTTAAGAAGAAACACTAAAAACCATACTCTTGTCTAAATGACAGTCTTGTCTGCTTTTTATAACTTTTTATAACTTACAAAATTTATGAAGTCCACTGGCTACCAAAAAGTTGTGCTTGTCAAAGATTGATTTTAGCATGATGTGTAAAGCCAGAAATACATTATGCTTATTTTAGAAACATCATTATACATAGGTTATGGTGAGAGGCAAATTCTTCTGAGTTAGGGATTAATCCTTAGGCTCCTTAATTGAACCTAGTTTTAGTTTGATTTGGATATGGGGACAGGAGAAGGTTAAAGGTGAGAAAAGAAATATTGTATCTCATAGAGGAAGAAGTGTATCTTGCTCCAAATTCCCAAATCAAGCCCAAATTGGTCCGCAGAAAATTGACAGTTTTGTGATGAATTTCAGTAGTGTAATTTTGAGTGCTGCCTCCATGGAATGTGTAAATTTGTTCTGTACTTTTTCCTAAAATTTGCTTGTGAGTTCGTAGTTTTGTAGAGGTTTGAGTTAATCCTGTGCTAAAATTTGTTCTCTACTTTCTCCAAAGTTTTTGTCCCCGCAAAAGAAGTCGCCGCTGTTCACTTTATCCTCAGGTATTGACATATTATTGAAAATAAATCTTCATATTTAATGTGATAGAAAAAATGCCAAAATATTTTTTTCCTGTCGCAAAGATGATTCTGGTTATAGTTATAGGTCTAACACTACAATGACATATTGATTCATAAAGTAGGTGATAGGTCCAGACTTCACCTTAGCCTCAGCATAGACCTATTGAACGTAGGGCTTTAATTTAATCTTAATTGGCTTCACAGTGTTCTGATCTAAGCACAGTCAAATCTGAATCCATCCCATTGTAACTTTTCCTTTCTTTCATATTGTGAATTAAAGATGTTTGCCGTTTCCAGTTACAGATTTTCGGTTTTGTCAAATGGTTATTTGCACTGTCAGAAAAATTAAACATCCTCAAGTAGACTGCCTTTGGCAGATTTTACAGTTTTCCTGTTGAATAAAGTGTTTTTCTGCCTTGCACACAAATACGTTGCAGGGTAGTCTAAGGTTGAGTTGAGGGTGAGGGTCAATGGTGGGATTCATTTTTTTTTTTACTACCAGTTCTGTGGGTGTGACTTGGTGAGCGTGCCAGGGGAAGGACACTGTAAAATCTCCACTCAAAGGGGGTATTTTTTGGTTCTCCAAACTACTCAAAATTTCCGCTACTGGTTCTCCAGAACTGGTCAGAACCTGCTGAATACCACCTCTGGTGAGGGTCTTGCCAGCCTATGAGAAAAGTGCAATCAGTTGATGGGATATAGAATTAATAGGAGAGTCCTTGGGTAGATTCTGAGCCCCAGCCAAATTTGGGGCTAGATCCTCCCATCCACAAGCGAAATCTTTGAAAAGTACACTCTTTAAACCTTAGTAATGTCAACGGTGAAGTGTTTTTTACACTGGAAACACCATCACGCTTTATTTTATGCACCTAAACACTTCCATGTAATCCCTTCTCATTTATGTGTTGAGAGTTATGAATCAATCACACGATACAATTTGGGGAAGGCGTCTTTTCAACATTTCCCAGCATGATGTTCAAAAAAGAATCCAGTGCGTTGTTCCCAAACACTGGCTTTTATTTCAATCAAGAGGAAAGTGTGCAAAGGTGATGATACAGAGTATATCATAGCTCCAATTGGTGTTCAGTTATATTGCATAAGGTAGGATAATGAGAAAATTATAAGCATGATAAGAGGAAAATTCTCTTTTGGTGAGAGCGATTCTATAAGGACAGTGGAATCTTAAAGTTAAAATTGTAGGAGTATTTTTTTTCCTCTCTGCAAAATCTGTAAATTTGGAAACACAGAGGTGGTTACTTTTTTAAAATCTCTCTTGACTAGGTCTGCAATTTTCTTTTTTTGAGGAACATTCTTAGCCAGAAGAAATAAAATTGAATCAATGTTTATTAGTAAGGTATTTCTTTGGTGGTCTTATTAATCAATCTAAGTTTCATAAATTTTGACCAAGAATTAACAGTGGAAAGAATTCTACATTGCAGGTGAGAATGCCTTTATTACATATTGATTTCAGGTTTTTTAGGGGGGGGGGGGAAAAAATATATAAAAAAGGAATAGAGAGAGGGAGAGAGAGAGAGAGAGAGAGAGAGAGAGAGAGAGAGAGAGAGAGAGCAATTTGAATTCCTTTTCTGAGGCTATCAAATGATTTCCTTATTTATTTAGAATGATTTATATAGAGAACCTTATAATCCAAATAGATACAGGAAGTGGCAGGTGAAGTAGAAAAATGAAGGTATTGAACACACAGGTGGAAAGTAAATGATAACTTTAATTGTATTTCTTGTGATTTAGATACTAATGTACTATAAGATACAAGATCTGTAGGGATAGTCCAAAGATTTCTTGAGAAACAAAAAAATTAAGGATTTAAAGGAAGTAATGCAGTTAATTGCATAATGATGTTTAAGGAGCTAACGGAAAATTGAAAGATTTCAGAAAGCAGCTCTTTTTAAAGCTACATACAGGAGGCAAGAAGTGAAATTTGAATATAAGAAAAGACTTAAAGCAGGTGGACAACATTAGCTAATCTTAAAAGTTAACTACAGTTTGTCCTGATTAGTAACTGAATGGAAAATCCAAGGAAATTCCTAGAGGGTAGTTGAGAAAGGAAGAAAGATATGTACATACACCTACGCTTACACCCACACCCACACACTAGAAGAAGACGGGAAACACAATTGTGTCCGTGTAAACTCCAGGAATTGAAGTCAACAGGAAGAAAAATTGGTTGTTTTTAAAAATGAAGAGTTTAAAATGGATGAGGTCATGCAGGGTGGAAGGGAAGGAGGTAAAGCTTGTATGAAATCCAAAGCACAAGCAGCTAAAATGGGCATTTCAGGAGAGCAGTCATGTGAGGACAAAAGTTGGATGGAAGTGAGACAATGAAGATGAAACACTGGAAGGAAAGAAAGAAAGAAAGAAAGAAAGAAAGAAAGAAAGAAAGAAAGAA
>BLBF01000021.1:19211186-19255929 GCA_015471245.1 Laticauda colubrina | reverse complement strand
GAAAGAAAGAAAGAAAGAAAGAAAGAAAGAAAGAAAGAGAAAGAAAAGAAAAAAAAGTGAGTGTTGGGTATGAAGACTTTCATTGAAAGGAAAAAGAATATATTTGTAATGCAAAACTGGATGCACATCCTATCCGTCCTCCCCTCTGTGAACTCCTAAAATCTTGGAGCTAAGTCCCAAGAGTTCCCTCCAGTTGGTTTCAGATTGTAATTTTAAATATGATGGAAAGAGGAAATAATTAAATGCAGAAGGAGTGATTGTATTGAGTGCATTTGATCAATTTAATTTTATTCATATTGAAACTGAAACAAGTGCAGGTTTTGAGCTTGGTCCCACCTACTTTGGGAATGCAGCTGGCATGGTGCTCAAAAATCTACTCCTGGTGGAATAGAAAAAACATCAGGCTTTGTTAATGGGCTTAACTGAAAGGCAAAAAGACCAAAAAAAAAAAAAAAAAGGGAAACTTCAACCTTGTGCCTCATCAAAAAGGCAGAGAGTGACTTTGTGGATGATAAGAATGAATGCGGAAAGGGAGCATCATGATGAAGCACTTGGGAAATATGGGGTGTGAGATGATGAAGCACTGAAGCAAAGCACATACTGTACAATATTGAGGTTGTAAGATAGGGTGGAAAGTGAAATATATTCTTTGATAAGAGTCGTATACCTTCCGCTGATACTGGATAACTTTAGAAAGACTTCTCCAGGGACAACTTTCTAGGAAAACAATAAAGGATGAAAGTTCTCAATAAATTGAAGTCAAGAAGTACAAGAATGTCCTCATATTGGATGACTGAAAAAGCAATTAGAGTAGAAAGGTGGAAAGAAATAAACGATAGACCAAGATTAGTAGTTATTCTATGGTACTGTGTAGTAGGAGAAGGAGATGATGGGATTGAGTAGTAGAATGTTGATGCTTCTTTGTGCAGCACTTTTGTCTTCTTCTCCACTTTTAATTACTGCCTGACATCATCTGTTAAAATAAATATGTTGGCGAAGTGAGTGAGTATACTCCCTCAATGCTATGTTTATATTTGTAGAAGTGTTATCAGACACAAGTTAATACATTGTTCTTAAAAAAAGAATGACCTTGCATAATTTTTAATTGAGTAGGAATCTAAGCCCAACAGCTTTAATATTGTCTAGTCTGCATTGCCACAACTTAATTCCCTTAAGGTCTCATTGTTGCCTGCCATTAGCCATTCAACGTTTGATTAAAAGCTTCTGATGTAGGAACATTCATCACTTTATAAGACTGAACTCAGGGATACATGGATGGAGAGAGATCCTGAAATACCTTACAAAGCAGTTATGAAGTAAGCCTTGGTAGGGAGGAATAATAGTACATTTGCCAAATATTTGCAGCAACCTTTTGGAGGGCCCAGAAATCCTGTGTTTCTTTCTATGCTCATTTGAAGATTGGCACACAAGAATTGCATATTGTTGTAACGACTGACCTCTACTGGTCAATGTATTCTGCAAATGTGCAAAGGGTTACTTTCCCATTTCTTGTCTCCAAGGTGCTTTTTCAAAGGGCAACTGGGCTATGTTTTTCTTCCCCTTGAGGAACATGGTTTGCTTCTCATCCAAGAAGCTTCTTCAGGCCCGACTGGATGGTGGGAGGGATGGAAGGATTATATTCCTTTGCACAGTCAATTGAAGAACATAATCCATTCCTCCCCCTCCCCCCTCCCGAATCCAGTCAGAACTGAAGAAGCTTCTTGGATGAGAAGTGAAACATCTTCCTCAAGGAAAAAAACAAAGCCCAATTGCCTTTTGAAAAAGCACCCTGGAAGCAACCATGACTTGAATAACTGAGAATGTCCAAAGACATGTACCGTTTCTATTCAGTACAGCTGCTTCAGAATCATTGGAGTAAGGAATTCTATCATGATTTATGATCACTGCTGAAGCTAACTCAACCAAATCTCCATACAATTTGTAGGCTCACCTTGGAAGAGCAACTTTCCCTCCATTTAATAACTAGTTGCTTTTCTTTATAACTGAGGATGAATATAATTTAAAGCCTTGTTCATATTGTTTCACTGTGTTGCATTGGAGATAGATTTATACTGGATGTGAGTTGAATCAGATTGGTGATGCACAATTTCACATCGATGCTTCCGTTCAAATACTACCCCAGATGAGTCAGTCAGTTAGTAGGCAGTGTTCTTTTGGGTCACTCTGTGAATTCAAAAGTAGGTGTAAAGTCTGTTTTTTTTTTTTTTTTCATTTTTTTCATTTATTTTTTTTGTTCAGTGCTAACTCTGGCAACTGCCTGCGCTACTCCCTGCAGTATTTTGCCCAGGTTTTTTGGAAGTGATTTACCTTTGCCTGCTTCCTAGGACTGAGACAAAGCAAGATCACCCTTTTGGTTTTATTTCTAGCCTGATGCCTTCATTACTACACCAAAGTGGCTCTCCCTTTTTCCCCCATAAAGATTGCATAATAAACCTACAAGCATCATGATGAATGTCAGTATTTGTCAGGTCTGATCAACTGACTTTATAGATAATTCAGGTTGGAGTGCCATGCACGTGGACTTGAGTGTAAGCCCAATATACCCTTACAATTCCTATTCACAGATGTCTTGAATACTGCAAATATTGCAAACACAATAGGGTTGATGCTGCCATAAGCCATGTTTTCAATATTATTTTCCAAACCAAGTATGAAAGCAAAGATGTAGATTGTGATGATCCAGGGCATGGCACAAAGGCAACACAGTCATTTCATCAGTAGGAGTCTCTTTATTAGCTCCAACTTTGTCCCCAATGCCCTGGTTACCTTCTGGCTGGAGAAAATCTCTCCCAGGAATAGCCTTTGGCTGCAGAGAATCAAGTCCAACAAAAACTGTGACTATAAGTCCAATCACGGCAAAATGAGGTAATTTGTCCGGCAGGGCAGGAGCAAGAATTCCAGACATGAAGGCACGGCAATAACTTAACACGGTTGGCCAGGAACACAGATAAACAAAGTCATCACCAGATAAGCCCGTGTTGCTCTCTTCTCTGTTCCTCCCTGCGTGCCCTTCGATGAAGAGGGGGTGGGCCTGGGTCTTCCTCTGAACTCCCTCTCCCTTGCTTTACCTTTTCCTTGCTCTGCCCAGCTGGACTTTGCCCTTCCCCAGTTTCCTCCACAGCCAACAGAACCATACTCCTCCGATTCAGACTCCGACAGGAACATGACACAGATATTTAGAGAAAATGTACTAAAATGATATATACATGGATAAAACAACATGTTTAAAAGGCAAACATTTGCAAAATAAGTGCAGAATTTAAAAAAATAATGACTCAAGAAAATGTGCTTAACATTATGACTGAAATTTCATACGGCCTTTTGGTGAAATAACAGGCTGCTTCACAGGCCTGGGAAGAAATAGTCAAGATTGGTTAAATGAAAAACTCACAAATAAAACTTGACAGAGTTGCCCATTTCTCACTGCAGGTATTAAATTACAATTAAGTGTACAATTTAATTGTGAGATTAAACCATTCAAAATTGTAAAAATGATTTTGAGACGAGTAATTAATGGAGCATGGATAGAAAAAAAAACCCAAGTGAAATTTAGGGTAAATCTAGTGTAATATAGAAAAGAAGAATGAAAATATTTTGTTTTGATATTTTATTTTCAGACTTCCATACTACTATTATGGAATTCTAACAATCTTTCTTTACCTCCTTTTTTTGCAATTAAGGTTAAAAACATACAATATTCATAATAAGAACATAATATATCACATAATGCAAAAGCCAATTTAGTGCCAGAGATTAGTATCCATAATTCAATTAACCACTCAAATTCCAAGAGGGAACAGTTCACAAGATTTCTATTCCCATTACCTCCTTAAAAAACTAGACTTTGTGACCTGTTATTCAAAGGATAGATTTTTAAGCTATTTTGATTATTTATCTTTCAAATACTTCCCAAGAAGTGTCAAGAATTGAGCTTAATCTGCTGGAGGCAAGATCTGTACTTAATCCTTATATTTTTTTTAAACAAGATTGATTATGTGCCATGCTTTATTTCCCATGACAAAATGTGGCCTTTGTGGGAAGAATGGAGGAGATAATGGTTGTGAGGCAAATGGAAGGATGGATGCTTCCCTTATTGATTCATTAGATTGATATTCCAGCTTTCCTTTAGGAGCTCAAGGTGATGTGCATGCTTTATTTTCTTCCATTACTCTCTACCCCGATTGTAGGTTGGTCTGAACTGAAAAAAAGAATGGCCAAGTCATTCCATTCATTTCTGTGGTCGAGAGAGCAGATTTGAATCCAGATTGCTCCATGTAGAGAGTAAGATGATCTTAATGGAGAAATGCAGGAACTGTTACCTATGCATAAGGTGCTGAAAATTAAATTGATTAACATTCAGAAGCACTCCAAGAAGACCCCTCCATAATTCACAGATGGAGGAGGAAGAGGAGGAAGCACAGCTCAATCAGGCCTGCAGAATTCTTTTTATTGTAGCCAATCTCAACAAAAGCAGTTTTAGCCTTCCCGAGGAGCTGATTTCATGGACTCACTCCTACCTGGTGGAGCTGAGTCCTTTGCCTCGGTCACCATGTCACGCTGATTGGCTTGGCTTTCTAATTTAAAGGGAGAATGTTGGTTTATTCCCAACTGGGTGTTCTCCAGATATCTTCAAGCTTTCCAAAACCCAGGCAGTAGGCCAATGATCCTGCGGAAAGAGGGGAATTATGGGAGTAGAAGTCTGGCCCATCTGGAAGGCACCAGGTTAGGGAACTGCACGCCCCCATCATCAATGTCAACGCTCAGCCCATCAATTCCTGTTCTATAAATACTGGGGCTTCTTTGGAGATGATAGGCAGTCAGACTGATCGCTCAATGTGCTCCCCTTCCCCGAACACTCAGGTGTTCATGGGGAAGTGGGGGGGGGGGGGAGAAAACGTTATAGCAAAAGCTGTTTCAAACTCTGGTTGTAATTGGTTCCAGACCCCAGCTGGCTGTTGCAGCATTGCACGGCTGGGGTGTTTAACCGCAAGGCTACAGAGCCTTGGCATGTGTCCTGCTCCAGGAACTCCATCAAAGCCGAGAGACCGTCCTGGCCCTTTGGATCCAAATTCATTCCAAATGTTCCAATTATCAAGGCCTCCCACCAGCATCTTTTGACTTCTTGGCTCCAGGACAAAAATCCGCAGATGAGGAGAAACCAACAGCCACGCCCTTGGCCCTGTCATCGTGCCAGCACAGAGGCTGAGGACCCTGCGAGCCTGTCTGGGAAGAGGCCTTTGGCCTGGCAGCATACGCTCCTCCCCCCCAACCCCCAGCCCTCTTCTCCTGTTTCCATCACAGGTTTGGTGGAAATAAACGCAAAAGTTCCCAGGCCAAGATGTGTGGGGAAGAATTCGGGCGAGGAGTGGGGGGAACATGCCAAAATTTCTTTCTCCTTTCTTCCAGATCATGGCCACAGTGTGGGAAAATGGGAAGACCTCCCCCACTAGTATTTATCCATTTATCAATTTATATTACAGGCCTCTCTGTAAGTTTTCAGTATATCTCCATGTGATTTATTTGTCATTGGTTTAATGATTTATTTATCATTCAGAATGAATGAACTGGAAGGGAGCTTGGAAGTCATCTAGTCCAGCCCCCTGCTTAAGCAGCAGATCTTATACTATTTCAGATAAGTGACTGTCTAATCTCTTAAAAGCCTCCAGTGATGGAGTGCTCATGATTTCTGGAGACAAAGCTGTTCCACTAGTTAATTCTCCTATTAGGAAGTTTCTCCTTAATTCCAAGTTGCTTCTCTCTTTGATTAGTTTCCAACCATTGTTTCTTGTCCTGCCCTCTGGTGCTTTGGAGAATAATTTGACCCGCCTCTTCTTCGTGGCAGCCCCTCAAATACTGGAATACTGTTATTATTAACCCCTCCCCCCAGATTTCTTCTTTTCTTTAGACTAGCCAAACCCAATAATTTCACAATACAGATAGTCCTCAACTGATAACAGTTTGTTTAGTGACCAAAGTTACGACACTGGAAAAAAGTGACTTATGACCATTTTTCACAATTATGGTTGTAAGTTGAGGACTGCCTGTACAAGATCTGATATGTTTGGACAAGAGATTATTTGGGCGTTCATGTAATCCTGCCATGGTTCCCATCAATATTTTCTTCTTGTCACAAAACCAGATCCAGTCAAAAGGTCAGGAGAAAGAAGCATAGCACCCTCAAAACCCATGTAGCATCTCTTTGGATGGAAGGATCCAAGGAAAATATGTGGATATCGACTTTCTGGCTGCTGAAGCATCCTATTTTCTAGCACTTCCTCCTCTCTTTGTCTTTTTTGGGAAGCTTTTTTTGAATCTTCCAGGGGCTGTAAAGGGAGGTACAAATAAGTCACCCAAGAACCAGCAAAAATTTTCCTGTTTGAGTACGATGTCTGGAATATCTCGGGTCCCTGGTTCCATCCCTCCATTTTCTTGGTGAAGTAATGGATGACATACATTCCATTATGGAAACAGAGACAGAGGAACTGAGGTAAAATAATACATTGATAGGGCAGAACATGACAAGAAAAGCTCCTGCCCCACTAGTTTGGCTGTTTTATTGTCCAAATGGAAGGGTACCATCTACACCAGTTCAGAATTAGAATAACAGAGTTGGAAGGACCTTGGAGGTCTTCTAGTCCAGTGGTCCCCAACCTTGGCAACTTTAAGACTTGTGGACTTCAACTCCCAGCATTCCTCAGCCAGCTTTATACTGCTTTGCTGGCTGAGGATTTCTGGGAGTTGAAATCCACAAGTCTTGAAAGTAGCCAAGGTTGGAGACTCCTGTTCTAGTCCACCACCACCACCCCCGCTTAGGCAGGAAACCCTACACCACTTCAGACAAATGGTTGTCCAATCTTTAAAACTTCCGGTGTTGGAGCATTTACAACTTCTGTAGGCAAGTTGTTCCACTGACTAATTCCTCTGTTAGGAAATTGTTCCTTAGTTCTAGGTTTCTTCTTTCCTTGACTGGTTTCCACCCACTGTTTCTTATCCTGCCCTCAGGTCAGAGGTGGTATTCAGCAGGTTCTCACCAGTTCTGGAGAACCGGTAGCAAAATTTTGAATAGTTTGGAGAACCAGGAGCAGAAATTTTGAGTAGTTCAGACTATCCCCTCTGACTGGCCCCGCCCCCATCTATTCTCTGCCTCCCGAGTCCCAGCTAATTGGCTGGGTCTTCTTTTGTTGCACTGCACAGGAGAACGGAGCTAGAAAGCAGGTTAGTGGGGTGGGGATTTTGCAGTATCCTTCCACTGCCACGTCCACTAAGTGATGTCCACTAAGCCATGCCACACCCACCAAGCCACACCCACCAAGCCACACCCACAGAACCAGTAGTAAAAAAATTTGAATCCCACCACTGCCTCAGGTGCTTTGGAGAATAGCTTGACTCCCTCTTTCTTATGGCAGCCCCTTAGATATTGGAAGACTGCTATCATGTCACCCCTAAAGCCCATGTCACACTGCATCAACGGATGGAAAGAGGATGTAAAACGGAGAGAAACACTTGCCATCCGTTGGTTAAAGCGATGCTTCCCTTCTGTACTCACTGCCCCCGTTTTTCATCCTCTCTATCCATCCAGCATCCATCGACTGAGATTCCATCCGCTCAAAAAGTTTTGAGCTGCTCAAAACTTTTTGAGCAGAAAATGTATCCAACGCGTCCATTCTGCATCCGCAACGCATACGGGGAACATCCGTTCTATATCCGTCGTCATCCGTTACGCATCTGCTATATCCGCTAGGCATCCGGTGCGCATCCGCACAACTCAAATCTGCTCCAGCGGAAAATGGACACAGTGAGGAAGCGAAATGGATGCGGAATGGACACTCAGTGTTAGTAGCATGGACGGAGAAAGGATGAAAGCGGATGCAGCTCGCATACAAAGCTTTAAAACGGAAAAAACATTCGCAGAAGGGACCTATCTCAGATATTTAGGATGTCTGCAGGATGCCTAGAGGATGCAAAAGGACATCTAGCGGAAAACCTATATTTCCTACAAAAAGCGGGAGGAACTCACCTGGATCTCACTTTCAGTCCAGCATCCCTGCTATGCAGACCTCTTCAGCCTTCATTTGGCTCTTGCTCTTCCACAGCATCCAGTCATCTCCACCATGGATCGTCAAACACTCCTTTTGGTAGCCACCATCATTCTACAACAGTGCGAAGCCCTCTACAGGCTCTTTCACCTGTTCTACGCGAAGAAAAGGAGGCGACCAAGAAGCGTCTGGGTCCGAAGATGGATCACCAGAAGAGCAGAGTATGGACTGTACAACAAGCTGATGGTGGAGCTGAGGAACGAAGACCCTCGTGCATTCCAGAACTTCATGAGGATGCCGCCAGCCATGTTTGACGAAGTTATGGAGCGGCTGAGACCCAGGTTGACCAAGCAGAGCACCAACTTCCGGCCCAGCCTGGACCCTGGGCTCAAGGTGGCACTGACTCTGCGCCACCTGGCCTCAGGGACCACGTACAGGAGCATGCAGTACGGCTGGAGGGTGCCACACAACACCATCAGCATTGTGGTCAGAGAAGTGGTGCAGGCCATCATCAAAGAATACCTGGAGGAGCTCCTCCAGTGCCCCTCCACTGAAGAAGGCTGGAAGAAAGTTGCAGAGCAGTGGTATCAGAAGTGGAACTTCCCCCACACTGTTGGAGCCATCGATGGCAAGCACGTGGACTGCAAAGCTCCAGCCAAGTCAGGGTCCACTTATTTCAACTACAAGGGCTTCTTCAGCATCATCCTCTTCGCCATGGTCGATGCTGACTACAAGTTCATGTACATCGATGCTTCAAGCAACGGCTCATCTTCAAATGCCCAGGTATACAACGCCAGTCACCTCAAGGAGGGGCTGGAACGCAACCTCATCATGGGCTTCCCAGATCCAGACCCCCTGCTCAACGACACACAAGATGTGCCCTACTTCATCGTCTTCTCCCTCAGAACCTACCTCATGAAGCCCTACACCTCCAGATGCCTCACCCATGAAGAGAGGATCTTCAACTACAGGATGTCCAGGGCAAGACGGGTTGTGGAGAACGCCTTTGGCATCCTGGCCAACAGGTTCCAGGTACTTCTCACCACCATGCAGAGACCATGAGGAGGATCGTGGAAGCTTGCTGCATCCTGCACAATCTCATGCGCACCCGCTACCCAGTGTTGCAGAACAGGCTTGTGGACCTCCAACAAGGCAATGGGGACATGGAGCCTGGGGAATGGAGGCAAGGGCGAAACCTGATAGACACTGTGGATGTGCAAGGCCCCAACAGAGCTTCATGTGAAGGGAAGAAGCAGCGCAACCTCCTGAAACACTGGTGCAACTCCCCAGCTGGAGCAGTGGAGTGGCAAGACAGGATGATAGATGCTTAATGGATGCTTCCTTCAGCCTGTCTCATCACACTGATGAGATTGGGCCATGTATGTTGAGTGGGCCTACAATGAACAAGGCATTTAAAAAAGAGTTGTGTTTATGTTGAAATGTGTGGATCAATGATTACATTGTTATTGATAATAAAGGGCCATAGGTGTGGCACCTGGGAGGGTGGACCATACAGTCCCACTATTCTTGCACTGGAGGCTTATCTATTCCACTGCTATCCTTACCCATCCCACAGGTATCCTAACCCATCCCACAGCTATGACCCATCTCAAAGGTATCCCTGCCCATCCCACTGCTATTACCCATCCCAAAGGTATCCCTGTCCATCCCACAGCTATTACCCATCCCAAAGGTATCCCTGCCCATCCCACTGCTATCCTTATCCATCCCACAAGCATGCAAAGGCTTAAACCATTTCTAAAAGTTTCCACCAAGACTTTATTTAATAAAATAAATGAAGCAAGTGTGTGAAGCAAAGATAATCTTTATTAATAACAAGCTCTAAAAGAAAAATGACCCAAGTCAAGTGTCCAAAGCAAAGATAAAGTCAACAGGTAGCTACCCAGTCTCTGGCACTCTTCTTGGTCACTCTGAAGCGTGCCCAGTCTCAGGGGTGAAGGGTCCAGGTGCTGTGGAGGTGGCTGCTGCTGGAGTGCTGATCTGAGGCATCGTTGGGGTGCCTGGCCCCAAGAGGACAACAGGGGATGGTGTGGAGGAAGCTCGCAGAGAATTGGCTCTTTCCTGTGATGTTGAGAGCCCCTTCCTCCAGGACATGGGATGTCAGCCGCAATACCGATGACAGATGTTCTGAGGCCGGGCTTGGCTGTGGGGTGGAGGAAGTAGTGGGGATGTCTGGTCTGCTGGTGAGCAAGGTGAGACATCGGTGGCATCTGTGGCGTGGATGGCATCTCTGGCGTGGGTGGCATCTGTGGCGTAGGTGGCATCTGTGGCATTGGTGGCACCGGTGGCATTCAATGTACCTGTGCCTGGACTGGGAAGAGCTGTCTGTGCTGCTGGAACTCCTGGTAGCCATAGCCTTGGTAGGTGAGGGGCTGTGGAAAGCCTTGGAAGGGCAGTGACATCACCTTGGGTGGGGGAGCAGGCCTGGACTGGGTGGGAGCAGGTTCAGCTGGGTCTGGAGGGTTGTGAAGAAGACCGGTTATCCTGTCCTTTACCACCTGGTACTGTGATTCTGACATGTTCATGAGGATCTGGTTGACGTAGGTGAGGAAGGGCTTGCGATTGGAGGATGGGACGTTGGTGTGTACCAGCTGAGAGAGGAGATCTACGCTGCTTCTGATGGTTTCCCTGATCTCCAGCAGGACAAAATGGCTCTGCCCCTCTGGTCTGCCTCTCTGCCTTTCTGTGGAGGTGGAGCTGGGGGGGGATGTGGGTTGGTCTCTGGTGGAAGTGCCCTCTCCTTGCTCCCACTGCATCAGGGGGTCCTCCACGTGCTCCACCATGGGTAGTGCAGCTGTCGGGGGGTTCTCCATTGTAGGACGCTCCACAGATACCTGCCTGGACACAGGAGCTGACTCTTGGCCAGAAGAGGACTGGCTCTCAGCGGGCTGCCTGAGAGAGAGGGTTGTGAGAGGGGCTGCTCCTCGGTGGCGGATTTCACCCTCCAAGAAGCTGCACTTGGCCATCACGTAGGTCTCTCGGTCTATCAGCTTGACCACGGCCTGGCCAGATTTCTTGAGGTGCAGCTTCCCGTACCAGGTGTGCATGTGCTTCCACCAGCTGAGGAGCACCTCCGAAGTGTAGCCCAGGCTCTCCGCCTTCTCTCTCCAAGCAGCCTGCTTCCTTTTGGTGTCTCGATAGAGCCTGTGTCCCTTCCGCCATAGATACTCGTTCTCCCTCAACCATTCCAGCACCTCATCCTCATGTTCCTCTTCAATGGAGTATTGTCTCCTCTCCCGTTCACGCGTATGCTTCTTCCTCCCTCTGGCAGGGCCATATGGGCCCTCATCAGAGGGGCTTTGAGGTTGTAGGGGCTGCTCCTCCACACCCCCACCACCAGCAGCATCAACAACAACAGTAACAGCAAAAGCAGGACCAGCAGCACCAGCAGCAGCACCAGCAGAGTAAGCACCAGCAGCACCAGCAGGACCAGGATCAGCAGCAGCAGAGTAAGCACCAGGAGCATCAGCAGGACCAGGAGCACCAGCAGGACCAGGAGCACCAGCAGGACCAGCAGGACCAGGAGCACCAGCAGGACCAGGAGCACCAGCAGAAGCACCAGCACCAGGAGCAGCACCAGCAGAGTAAGCACCAGCAGAAGCACCAGCACCAGGAGCAGCACCAGCAGAGTAAGCACCAGCAGAAGCACCAGCACCAGGAGCAGCACCAGCAGAGTAAACACCAGCAGAAGGCCCAGCACCAGGAGCAGCGCCAGCAGAAGCTCCAGCACCAGAAGAGTCAGCCCCAGCAGCAGAAGCCCCAGCAGAAGCAGAGTCAGGGCCAGGGGGTGGGAGGGTGGCCCTGTCCCTCTTGCCAGGGCTGGCAGCAGATGGCTGAGGCTTCCTCTTCTTCCCCATGGTTGTGGGGTTGCTGGCTTGCTGGCTGGCTGGCTGGCTGGAGCTGTGTCTGGCAGCAGGTCTTTCCTCTGAATGGTGACCTGCTTGCGAGCTGCTTCCCTTTATATCCACGGGGCTGACGCAATGCATCCTCCCCGCATGCGCAGTGAACGCTGTGCATCCACTTGGCTTCCGCTAGGCTTCCGCTCTGCATCTGCTTCATCCGCTCTGCATCCGCTCTTTCCGCTGCGCGTCCATTTTGCTGTGCTCCCCCGGAAGCCCCGCGGATGTGCCATCCGCTCCCATCTGCTTCCATCCGCTAGGCTTCCGTGGAGCATCCGCTTTCCATCCCCTCTACATCCTCCCCCCGTCCGTTCCTTTCCATTGTTCTCCGCTTTGTTTATGCAAATTCAGGGCACTTTTGAGAGCGGATAACAACGGATGGAACATTTTCTCGTCCGCTGTGTCCTTTTCACAAATGTTTTACATCCGTCGGCCAATGTGACAGGCCCTTAATCCTTTTTGTAAGACTCGACATAACCAGTTCCAGCAACCGTTTTTTCTGTTTTAGCATCCAGTCCTCTAGTCATCTTTGTTGCTCTTCTCTGCATTCTTTCTAGAGTCTCCACATCTTTCTTACATCATGGTTCAGAAGCTGGCTTGGTTTTTTTCCCTTTATTTCAAGGACAGGATTTAAAGATCTGCAGCCCCTCTCAATACATTTTTTTGGAATAAGCTCCTGTATTGAAATCTATTTCAAATTTTTTGAGAGACATCAGCTGGAGAACACTGCTGAATGGAGAGCCGAATGGGAGGATCCTGTCACGTGGACCATTGGTGACCATTGGATGGAACTGAAATACGTTTAAAAGACCTTGACTTTCCAACATTTGACTGATCTGCCTTGCTTTCTGCACTATTTCGGGCATTTTGTGCCTGTGCATCCTAAATTCTCTGGCTCCAGTCTTGTCCTTCATGAATTTCAAAGTTTCACAGAATGGCTCCAGTTTTGTGCTGGTGTCACCACAAATCCTTTATTGAGGTGTAGCTGGATTAGACCAAAACCTCCAGTTGGTCAGAAACATGAGAACTATTCCATGGACAGAGGAATGCCTTTCTAAACTGGTAAATGTGTCCTTCATTACTCTTGCATCAATCAAGACATGAGCTCATGGGCTACAATTGATTTAATTTGTGGATAAAAAGTCATTTGAGTCATGGTATTTAATAAATCATTTGTATTTCAAGGGACAACTTAAACAATAGATTGGGACGTTGGCTATAAAACTCTCACTGTTCTCTCTCTCACTTTTATATAATTTGTTTCCTGCCTCTGGAAATCATTTCAGAATATTACCATTCATCTTCATTACATTTCTTTCCAAGCATCGAGAGCTTCTTCCAATTGAATGTCTGCACTACCGTACCCAAAAAAAATAAAAAATAAAATTGAAAATCCATTATTCTAGAAAGAATAGTATGGTAATGGTCGGCCAAGAAACAATTACTCTAGTCTCATTTTGATATCCCTCAGTTAACATCTTAATCTTGATGACTCCTGCACTGTTATTTTTGTAGCACAAGCAAGGAGAAACTAACTCTTCAAACTAGAAATACAAGACAAGTAGTGGGTCATTATTCCATAGATTAATATTTCTTAAATTGTAGTCCTAAGATCACTAGGAATTTCCCCAAGATCCACTCAGATGCCCACAAAATCAAAAATTGATAATCTATGTTGAAAAATAATACAATCTTAAGAACCCATCCAATAATTGTGAGATGCAGTAGTAGCAGTGAATGGATTAATTTTAATTATTATGGTAAATATCGAGAAATATAATACATACAAACAAAAGCTGCTTTGGGGTCCTCTGTAATTTTTAAAAGTGTGGAAGAGTCCCGAGAGAAAAAAAGAAATGGCATAGATCATTGCTGACTGGTTTAAGAGAAAGAAACTGCTGAAAAACCACCCCCTCTATTCCTCTCCTAATGTAAAGTGGCTTTTGATGCTGGAAAAAGATATATATGTATGTATTTTATTCATATGTCAGCCCATCTCATATAATAATTCTGGGTAGCTACACTTGTAAACCAATGCAAAGCGTAGTAAGAGACACAGCATCTCATAACAAACTAGGCACTGAAGTTCACCAGGATCTGGAGGTTATTCCTGAACCACCTGTTGACTCCTGTGCTATATTGAAAACCAGTATATTATCTAGTCATTCCCGTTGAATAAAGCCCCAGATTTTGGCCATCCCAACCCTGAACCAAGCAATGAGACTAAAAACATTAGACTAAACAACATTTCTGAAGTTGACCACATTGAGCGGCTGTGTATGTATAGGCAGGAATGGACTTTCTACATTTTTTAACCCAGTTTCAGTAACTTTTTTTTTCTTCAAAAACTGTTCTTTATGTATATTTTGCCTCCAAAAAGCAGAGGATCTGCGGCCCAAACAATGATAACAGGAGCTATATAACGGTTAGGGTCTCAAGTTACTCATACCTGGTCTAGTGGAAACTTACATCACAGACCTATAAGAGAACAGTGTAGAAATCTGTCAGGTTACATCTGACCTGAGACCTGATAGGCAACCTACTCAAGAATTTTGAAATTGTAAAAATTGGGAGCACAGCATTTAGGAAGAATCCCCTTTCCTTCTTGAGTACCCCTCTCTTCCCCATTATTCTCCTCCCTAATTGAAGCTAGTTTTGATTTAGAGTTATCTGTATAAGTCTACTTACCATTCTCCTCATTAGTGGTCGGGATAGAATCACCTTGGAAATGAAGGGCAATCTGGTGGCTTCCAAGAGTACCAGTTGGCTTGGCCAACAAGAAATAATGATGGGTATCAAAAGCACAAAGATTGAGGGAATACCAAGAACAGACACTGTCACAGGGGTGAGGGCAGAAGGAGACTGTATTATACGGGATGACTTCTTAGACCAGAGGCTCTCTGTCAACATCTTTGCGTACTCCCTTCCCTCCACACTTTCAGGGTGGGGGATGTCAGGATTCCAGTTAACAAACCCAACAGAATCAACTCCAAGGCAGGCATATTCCTCAAATCACTGATTTATTAGGCATGTCATATTGACACATCTGAGGAAAACCTGACTCTGAAGGACCCGAAGTTTTTCCCCACCCAAATCAAACCCCAAAGTTCTTTCCCCCCAAGTCATATGTCCATCACATGGTCCAACCAGGTTGCACCCACTATGCTGGCTGGCTTTGGTCCAAGCCACTCCAGCACCTGGTAGACCATCCTTGACTCCCACTGGAAAGAATGTTGCTTTGGCTACCCATCCCCAACTACCTCTATGTTCTCACAGCTCCAACTTGCCTTGCTGCGGCAGTCCTGAAAATGCTCCCAAAATGGTTTCAGCTCAAAATGGCTTCAGGGCTGACAGGGGAAATGGAATAAGTGCAAAACATTACAAAATCTAGTGTTTTTCTGGATCTATACAAACTGGTTAAAAGTCGGTTTTCTCTTCTGGCAGAAGGTAAAGAATTCACATGTTCACATTCTCACACTTAATCTGTTTTTGTAGCCCATGTTCCCACTTCATTTAAATGGCAATGTTTTACTTAAAATGGGATGACCACAGATTATAGCAGAGATACACCCAGGCCTCTCGTGCTCATCAAGAGTGACCTGAGTGCTGATTTCTCTCTCTCAGTTGCAGCAAAACATTCTACACTTTCCTGATGTAGGATAAGAAGAGAAACAATGGACTTTTCCCCACACAAGGGTTTCCTCCTCTATCCAAAACCAACATCAGGGAAGACATATGGTAAGAAAAAGATGCATTTCCTCTCTTGTTGGTTGTAGTTCCAACTTTGTACCATAAACAATTGATGTATTTTCCCCATGAAGAATAGGAGATGGCAAAACTTACTTACCTCTTGGTAGATGACAACATCACTTTACGCCAACCTGGGAGGGAACATCATTACATTCTATAGGGATGGTTCTACACACCACAGCAGGCCAGCATGCAGTGCTCCATTTGCACGAGCAGTGGGTACACATTCATCCACTGCTCGCACGAGTGAGGCTGTGCATGTGTGCATTTGCCCACCACTTCTGCAGCCCAGTTCTGAAAGGCTCAAGGCCCAGTATTAGGCCATGCCCCAGTTGTTTGGGGATGCCTGCTCTAGGGATCCTTAGTTTTTCAAGGCCAGGGGCAAGAAATTGTGGGAACTGTAATCTGAACACAGTGCTTAGCCCTGCTCAAATTCTAAGCTTTGCAGCAGTGCTTGGAAAGACAAACTAAAAATTGCTTGGGGGGGAAATATTTTGGCATATTTCCTCCTTAGACCAAAATATACCCCGTCATATTCTTTGTACCAACACAAACAGCACAGGGCTTGTTAACAGAGTTGGAGAACTTACAGGATCTATTGGCATAAGGAGGAGGAGAAAAAGAAACAGGGAGAACTTCTGTTCCCACTATTTATTTCCGAACACAGAAAGAATGAAGTACTTTGTCTTGGATGGCTTTGGAAAGAACCTCCCCAAAATGGACATGGATGATGGGAGGTGTGCTATTTTAAAAATCTAGCAATACTCTTTTTGCAACTAGAACCAGTGGTGAAAAGTTACCAGTTCAGCCGAACCAGTAGTAAAAAAAAGCTCAGACGATCAGCTGAGAGGAGAAAGAAGAGAAAAGTGCAGGATCAGCCCTCCCACTGGCCCCTGCACTTTTCTGTTATTTATCCTCTCAGCTGATTGGTGTGGCAGAACCTCAGCTGGTGTTTGGAAAGTTGCACGCATGCATGCGTTAGATATGCGTGCGTGAAGTGTGCAATTACTGAACCTGTAGGGAAACTGATAGAATCCCACCACTGACTGAACATAACTGGAGGAGACACAAATGATGCTCTTCTCAGGCTATGGAATCAGTTTACTTCTTTACTAGCAGATGGAATGAAACCTGATAGCTTTGTGCATATTCTTGGATCCTCTTCATATTTAGTGCAGGAAAAATATATATATCACAATTACTATTTCAAGATTCACTGGCTATTCCATGGATAATAGCAAAGCGCACGCCTGCCAAAATGTAACATCCAGAAACATCTATCATTTAAAATTGCTGCAAGAATGCAAATCTATTGTGATAGTCTTTAAAAACAAAAGTAAGCGCCCCTTTCTATTGAAATACATAAATTAAATAATGGAGAAATTTGCTCCTTTTAAAAATGATGTCCAAAGATTAGGACATCAGCATTTTCCAGAAAAGGCCTACATTTGTATAGGTTGTCTTCGATTTACAACTATTTGTTTAATGACCATTCAAAGTTACAATGGCGCTCATAAAAGAAACAACTGGTCCCCCTCATAACTCTTGCAGCATCCCCAAGATTATATGAACAAAATTTGGGCATTTGGCATGTATTTATGACACATGCAGCATTCCAGGGTCATTTGATTGCCACCTGTGATCTTCCCAGCCAGTTTCTGACAAGTCAAAGTCAATGGGGAAAGTCAGGTTTGCTTAATGGCTTTTAGCGATTTGCTTAACAACTGCAGCAGAGAAGGTCATAAAATTGGGTGTGCCTCACTTAACAACTGCCATAGCAACAGAAATTCTTATTCCCAAGCATGATTGTTGAGGCCTATCTATTCCACTTTACTCAACACTTCTCCCATTCATATCTGGATACTTTCCGCATCTGCTTTGGACTTAAGAGATGCACCTACATGCTGTTTTGACTTTCCTTTGCAAATAGAAAGAGACTTTTAAATGTTTTTGTTTTCATTTTATTTTATTAATAAGAAAAACGGCATGCGAACATCCTTCACCTAAGTGAACCATTTTCCTGTCACATACCTATTGCACATGGAGAGGAGAAAGCAAAATAGAAAACATAATCTACCGTTTGAGTTTCAGCAGGCATGAAACAGCAAGATTAAAAAGAGTGTATGAAGGTTTGTATCACCGTTGGGTCTTCTGCATCCATAAAAGCACAGCGTGGACACAAAGGCCCACCTTCTCCACTGCCTGGCATCAGACTGGCTACCTTTTTTTTCACCATAACCTCCCTTGTAAATGATCTTTTACTATATTGGTATCTTCGTTCTATGGAGGACATTTTGAGTCAACTGATCTGTTCTAAAGCTCTTAAATTGCCCGTGAAGATTTGGTGTCCCTGAATTTATCAAATCCCTTTTGTGCCATTGGAAGTCTAATTTTCAAAAGAGCCCAAAGAAACCTGATTCCTACAGTGAGGATTACCAATCCTGATGAAAGTACCATGTGGTGTAGTTGACAAACAGGATGGCATTTGAAGCCTAAACTTGAAGCATGTCTACCTCTGCCTTATAGCCTATTAACCCAAAGGGAACAGTGAGCCATTTGATTTGTATCCCAGTGCTTCCTGACAGATTAGGAACAATTGGGCTGCCACAGCTGCCTGATTAGAGATCATCCACCTAAAAGTTTATGCCAGTGTTTCTCATTGTTGGCAGCTTCAATATCTGTGAGCTTCAACTCCCAGAATTCCCCAGTGAACATGCTGGCTGGTGAATTCTGGGAGTTGAAATCATCACATCCTCAAGCTACCAAGGCTGAGAAAAATTGATCTGCACATTTAACAAGTAGAGATCCAGAAGTTTAAAAGACAGGTCATCCTCTATAATTCTGCATTCAAATTAAGGTTACTCCAAATTCAATCATCTATCCTTTGGATGGAGGACAAGTGCTAGCCTCAAGGAAATGCCAAGGGCTTAGAGTAGGTCAGAAAGACAGAAACTTCAAGGAGGATTGCATATCCTGCTGTAAGCAAAAAGGAAATAGGTGAAGGAGGAATAGTGCAACAGATCCCCATTCAAACACATCCACTGTATAACAACTGAAACTGAATCTAAGTGAGATTACAATGGCAAAAATGTGTCCAGGTGAGGCAGAGAATTCCCAAGTCACCATTTCTTCTCATGCGTGGCACCTACCCCACTTCTTCAACTCTTTATCTCACACAATCTTGATCTAACTCAATGAACTCATTTGTTAAAACAAAAATACATTTTTCCTTTTGTGAATTAGTTTATGCCAGATATGCTACAAAAAGTGAGTCCACTGAAGGGATGACCATCCCATTGGCTAACAGTCCAACTTATTCAACCCTGAATTCCTATTCAACCAGAAGTAAAAATCAAAGAATAAGATAATTGTGGCAATTATCTATTTTTGTCCCAGTCTTCAAGAATTAGATAACACAGTTGACTCCAAAGAATGAATTGGCTTCCCCATTCCTAAAATATTTCAGTTGCTCACTTTATAAAATATCAGTTTTAGACACACACAAAAAAGCAAAGTGCTGTGTACATAATGGCATTATGGAGAAGGAACTTAGGCCTTCCAGATACTTCTGAAGTCCAGATCGTGGTTTTCATTCACCACTGGCTGAGGCTGTTGGCAGCTGTAATTAACAACATCTGGAAATCTCCAGGTCCCTGCCTATGTTGATCAGATAGCTACAGAGAAAGGGGAACTGTTTCCATAGGAATGTTATTTTCCTTCTTAACCCACATGGTCATTCTTCAAAATTGCAGGTGCCTTTGCAACAGTATTTAGCTTTGCCTAAGTCAAATTAAAGAAACATCCATCATAAACATTTAAGACTGGCAAGAGAAAAACAAAAGGTGCAGAATTTTGTTCACTACGTACAGCTCTTGTCCCTAAACTGTGATAACCAACACCAGCAGCACATATGCAAGCTTCCTCACCAAAGCACCAGGGAAGGGAGAAAAGCTTGCTTTAAAAAAGTTGTTTTAAAATGGAATCACACCTTGAGCTATAAAAATACATCTGTATGAAAGGAGTACAAATCAATCTTTGCTTTATAGGACTGGACCATAGATTTCGCCCCTCTCCCACCCAAAAGAGGGAGTTGCTTCTCATTAAAGGGAAAAAAAAGCTATGAAAAATGCCACAGGTCATAGACATTAGAGATTTGGGACAAAAACTCAGGTCCTGCTTGATATCCTGAGTCATCCAAACAACAAAGTCTTTGTGAATGATAAGCACATACATACAAACAGAACTAGTCAAATGGGCAAATGACTGGACAAAAGCAATTAGGAGGCGTTCCTAATGGAACCAGCAAAGAAAATGCAGAAGCAGGTCAGGCTCCTGCTGTCTGTTTCTTTCAGCCGCCTTCTGGCCAACCCCTTGCCTGCAACTGTCAGATGAACAACAGCCTTCCTTGAACCTCCAATGTCTTTCTTTGATGGAACGGACATCCAGGATCTCAGAAGTCACTCAGAATGCTGATGTCTGCAAACTCCTTCTTGTACCGATGAGAGTATAAGCCAAGGAGAAAAGCCCATTTGAGGGAAAGGATGCTCCAGATGCAGGACAGATAGTAGCTCTGTGGATCCGTAAAAGCTGGGGGGAAAGAAGCAAATAGTTGCATCTGATTAAGAGGAAAAAGTAGTACAGCTCCAGTGTTGATCTCCTTGTTAACCAGGTTCATTACTTCCAACATCCACTCAAGAGTATTCAGTCTTCCACTGTTGTTGAACAATGCTCAGAGTGACTGAGGATTATGAGAACCATCACTCAACAACATCTAGAGTCCCAAACAGCCTTCACTTGTCCTAGACCAGGGGTGTCAAGCTAGATTTCCTTGAGGGCTAGAGCAGCATTCTAGTTCCCCTCTGCAGGCTGGTCATGGTGGGGGTTGGAGGGGAGGGAGGCAGGATGGACACCTTCTGCAGTAGTACCCTGCCAGCCAAAATGGGGCATGGGACCCCTGTGCACTTCCCACCATCCCACTTTCAGCACGGACATCCTTTTGCAACACTTTGCCGGCCAAAGTGACCCCCCTCATGCACCCCCCTCACCCCACTTTTGACCTGGACGCCCTCCTGCAACACTCTGCCAGGTGAAAATGGCCAGATCTAATCAACTTGTGGGCCGGATGCAACCTGCAGGCCTTGAATTTAATACTCTTATCTTAGACTCTGTCATTAGACCTTAACTCCAGCAATCGCAGGCAAGATGCCCAACAGTCAGAGACAAGGAATTGAGCAACAGTTGAAATACTGCTGTTCCTATGGCAGGTTTATATCTTTACCAGCTTGATCCTTCAGGAATAATTCCTAGAATTTTCACCTAGCCTGCTATGGAGAAATGCATGTAGAAGCCCCCAGATTAGAAAAGGATGGCTTAAAGTGGTTTCAATAAACTTACAATGTTGTTTTTTTTAAGGCAAATCTTAAAAGAATTATAAGACAGTAAGGAGAGTGGTGGTTCATGTGGTTAGGATGCAAGGCTGATGATTAGCAGGCTTGCAATCAAGACCTGACTGCTGTCATATGATGGGGTGAACTCTCATCACTCACTCCAGCTTCTGTCGACCCAACAGTTTGAAAGCTGGTGACCGTGAGTAGATAAATAGGTACCACTTTGGTGGGTAACTCAATAGGGACATGATCCTTTCAACCCAAAAGCACCTTGGTGCTTCCAACACAACAGTGAGCAATAATAAGCAATAAGCCTTTTTGAGTATCTACCAATCTACTACCACTGGACTCCCCTCTCAAGGAAATTATATTCAAGCATTATATTGTACAACCAAGCAAAATTAAGGCAGTACTGGTGCATCCAGCCTTGAACTTGAGAAAGTGGATCTAAAAGTGCACAATGGCTCAAGCAAACAAATGAAAGGCTGTAGGATTGAGATTCCAGCTCATATAAGTCTTTGCACCTACACCTATTTTAGCAAAGGATCCTTCCATTCTGAAATATAGGTTTCTAACTCGGGACTGGGGTGTTAGATGCTGCTGAATTACAATTCTGATAATCTCTGAACACTGACCATATCAACTGGGATTGATCTGAGTCCAATAATGTCCAGAGGATCCTATTTTTTGCAGACAGAGTATGATGAGACCATACAATTGATCCTCTAAATGAGGAGGAGAGAGAACAGGGGTTGATTTCATGGCTGTCATAAAATTGGCTCTCCCTCCTTTTTTTTGGCTGAGCAGATCTGATAGCATTAGACTTCTAAAGAGAACCAAATTAAGGACTTACATTGCTTCTTTATGATGGCCAGGGCCAGGAATGTGCAGAATCCCACCACGGAGAGTATGCCAAAGAAAATGCCAACACACATGAAGAACCTCAGGCCTTTCAACCAAGTCCTCCAATAGTCCTGCATATACATCACATGTGTGATTAGGGCCCAAAGTGCCAAGACACCTATATGAAAGAAGAGAGAAGAAGAATCAATAAAAAGTGAGCATGTAAACTCCAAAGTGGATCATCAATTTAACCAGCAGGTTTCTGCAATTTCCTTTAGATCAGAGTGGCTTCTGACCCTTAAGTGGCACCCAAAAAAAGGGACAAGAGAAACACTGGGTTTGACTGATTTCAATTCAGAATAATTTAATACAATTGCACACAAAGGTTATAACCTAGAATCTTCAAAATTGCCTACTTCATAAACAACCTGCCCACCTAAGATGTGTTGGGAAAAAGTGAAAGTCCCTGCCCCACAATGGTGGTATCTTTTCCAGTATCTTCTCAAGTATTGAGTAAATGTAAAGTGCCTGTATGGGAAGGGGAGTAGTAGTTCATGTTTTATTATTGTTATGTCATTTTTGAATATGTGGACGTGTTGATATTTTTGTTGCAGATAAACTCTTGTGAGTTTAGAAGTCCCTTCAACATAGCTGTGCGTTTTTTAATCAAAGTAATCATAAAAGCATAATAAACAACATCCAAAGCTTTTTATAATCAGCTGCTCTCATAGCACCTTTGCTCCATGTTCTCAGCATTTTCAAATGTCCTGCTGTGTGCCACTTCAAAGTGAAAATGAGTCCTTCTTTAAGGATATAATCTCCCATCCAATATATTCGTCACCAATAAAAAGTCAGCAAACCAGGAACAAAAGTTGGCTAGATAATGTTTCGGCACAATAATTAGGACCATTTTCTATGTTCTGGGGAGTTTGGGGGACAGTGGGGGAGCAGCCCCATCTAATCAGACATCAGAGCTGTGCAGTGCTTCATTTTCAATCCCAAATAAGTGCCAATGAGCATAGGTATGCTGGGAGTGGGAATGGGGCTCTGCAGCTCTTTAAAGCAGCTGTGTCTTTTTCCAGGATTATGGGACAGCTGAAGTTGGTTGCCAACTTCAGCAACTGGCTCAAACTGGAGAAGATTTAGCATCTTTCAAATATGCCAAGTCCCAACCCCTTCCATTCAACCTAGTTATTGGCCATTGTTGCTGAGTAAAAAGAGCAGAGATCTATATATCTGGAGATGTCTATCCTAGCAGGCCAGGTTAGCATTTGGATGGGGGATTAACACAGAATTCCAAGGCTAGAAGTGAGAAGTTGGTGGGGAAAAAAATTCTGCAAGAACACAGTGGCAAGATACTTCTTTTATTCTGCTGCCAAGAAAACTGCTTGAATGTATGAAGTCATCACAAACTGACCTTGACTTATCTTTTTTTTAAAAAAATCTGAAAAACAAAACATCCAGGAAAGGCTGTGCTAAGTCTGAGATGGAGAGTTGCAAATCAGAGGGCAGAAGCCACATGCTAACGGAGGATACTTTGCAAAGTCAGAGGCATCAAAACTTTCAAAGCAAGGGGGAGCAGGTATGTTTGTAACAAAAGCAGGGCTGGATCACACCGGAAGCCAGATGCCAAGAGAATGCAGCTTAGTGACATCCATGCATTTATGATGAGCCATGGTGGCATAGTGGCTAGAGTGCAGTACTGCAAGCTACTTTTGCTGACTGCCGGCTGCCTGCAATTTGGCAGTTCGAATCTCACCAGGCTATCTTTCCAAGGTGGGTAAAATGAGGACCCAAATTGTTGGGGGAAATAGGCTGACTCTGTAAACCACTTAGAGAGGGCTGAAAAGCACTGTAAAGCGGTATATAAGTCTAAGAACTATTGCTGTGCACTCCAAGGACTGATACCAGGGGCACTGGGAACCACTGAGAGAGATTTGGAAAAGGGAATATTCTTCTCCTCCCAAAAATCATGTTTGGGATCAACCAGGGTTCTTTTGTACATGTATGAAGCTCATTCCTGAATGTGTGAAGCTGGTGGGGAAAAACTGCCTCAATCTGTCCCTATCTGTTATCAGAGATGAGCTCAATTTTGGGGCATCCTTTACTTTTATCACCCTTTTAAGCTGTTATGCGTCTGCACTTGTGGGAATGCATCAAGACCTCTGAAAAGCTGTCATAGCACAGAAAAAAAACTAACAAGTAGAGTTACACCTAAGCTTAGCGCAAGCCTATTTGCAAACCTTCGAGCGAGTGAGTGTTTATATATGTGTATCTCTCTATAGTGAGCACATGGAAACATTTCACTCCAGATACAGAAGCTGAGCAGAGGGAGAATCTACAAGGGCTGATAGGCTGCATTCTGGAGGTTCTGCAATACCATCCACAGCTCCATTATTAGCAACTGTTGGCAAATGCATTTAGGGGCCACCTTCTTTTAATTTTGGTGTATATTTAAAGCACACAATCAAGGGAAAAAGAACTGGAGGGAAAAAAACAGAAAAAAAGATTGTCAAGTCATATAAAACTGAACCAAAAGGAGAAAGTAATATTAGATTATTACAGGTAGTCCTCAACTTACAACAGTTCCTTTAATGACTGAAGTTATGATGTCACTGAAAAAAAGGGACTTATGACTGTTTTTCATACCATTGCAGCATCCCATGTTCACATGGTCAAAATGTGGATGCTTGGCAATTGGTTCATATTTATGATGGTTAAAGTGTCCCTGGGATCATGTGATCACCTTTTGCGATCTTCTGACAAGCCAAGTCAGTGGTGAAGCTGGGTTCACTTAGCAACCGTGTTATTAACTTAACTGTAACAATTCATTTAACAACTCTGGGAAGAAAGGTAATAAAATGGGGCAAAAATCCCTTCAACAATGGTCTCACTTAGCAACAGAAATTTTGGGCTCAACTGTGGTCGTAAATCGAGGACGATCTGTGCAGCATACTAAAGCACCATATGTCATTTGAAAATTTCAAAACCTTTAAATCAAATCAATGTTCAATAATTAACAAGAATGCCCAGGATACTGCAGATGAATCATAAGCAAGAGTGAACGATTAACACAATTGCTGCTAAAAACAAAAAATCCAAAAGGTGTTTTTTTTTTTCAACCTGTGAATTATAGAAAAAAATATGGAGGGTTTTAAATTTAACTACTATTTTAAGTAGGAAAAAGTCGACTTGGGTATCAATAGAAGCTTCCTCTTCATTTAAAAAAAAAACAACAACCCACAGTTTATTGCAGGTTTTTTTAAATTAATTCAAAAAATGTTTTTACCAACTTTATTGCCTCTATTTTTCCCAACTAAAAGCTTTTCAGATATCACTGACAATTCTGAGAATCAGAAGAGCACAGGTTGGGAGAAGAAAACCCACCAGCAAAATTGGAACTGAAGGACTCACCAGTTGACTGCAAGTATGAAACTAATGGTTATAGCTAATTCTAGAAAGCAGGGGAGCTAGTCTAGAACAATGGTCTCCAACCTTGGCCACTTTCGGCCTGCCGGTCTTCAACTCGGAAGCTCAGTTAGCTGGGGAATTCTGGGAGTTGAAGTCCTCCAGGCTTAATGTGGCCAAGGTTGGAGACCCCTGGTCTAGAAAACTCCTTAAGATGAATATGCACTAAAAAAAAAAACCCAACATACAATGTAATGGGCTTCTGTGAGTTTCATTAGGAGGAAACAGTAAACCACAAAGTGTTTTTGAAAGCTCACCCAAGGAGGAAACTTCCTCTTTTTTTAGAAGTTGACATAAAGACAAACAAGCTTCTGTTCGACCTAAGCAATTAAATATGCCAAGTCACATTTTCACTCCTTCCCTGTTTTTCTGAGCAAGAAGGCATCACTCAGTTTTTTCCCCTCACATGTTCAAAAACTGAGTCAGTTTTTAAGGAAGCTAAACTGTCTTGTGATGAGGGATTCCCGAGACTCCTGACAGTGCATTGAAAAACACCCCTGTGACTCAGCAAAATACTTCTTTGGATAGGAATGAGTTGGCAAAAATGTTCAACAAATGAAGAACTTCTTAAAACCTTAGTAACAGTTTCTACATTTGCTTCTGCAGCCTCTGCATTCAAAAACACTCTGGTCAAGTAAGCAAAAGACCTTGATTTATTTTTTAAATGTAGACTGTGCAATCTACAATATATCTATCCCCAAGTATATTTCATCTTATAGTATCTTTATCTCCAAAATTTTCTTACCAATAGCAAAAAGTAATGATACAGAAATAGTGGATTGCAAAACATTCATATATTCTTCCCTCTCCCTCTCTATGTGTACAGTATATGTATATGTATACGCATGTGTATATGTATACGTATGTGTATGTGTATATGTACACGTACATGTATACGTATCTGAGATGGTATTCAGCAGGTTCTGACCAGTTCTGCAGAACCAATAGCAGAAATTTCGAGTCATTCAGAGAACTGTCAAATCCCACCTCTGACTGGCCCCGCCCCCATCTATTCTCTGCCTCCCGAGTCCCAACTGATCGGCTGGGTCTCCTTTGGTTGCCCTGCACAGGAGAACGGAGCTGGAAAGCAGGTTAGTGGGGTGGGGAGGGAATGGGATTTTGCAGTATCCTTCCCCTGCCATGCCCACCAAGCCATGCCCACAGAATGAGTAGTAAATTGTTTTGAATCCCACCACTGATACATATATATTGTATACACACAGACACAGGAACTTACATACAGTATACATAGCAAAATGGTTTAAAATGTATATTAAAAATTAAAGCATTACTTGTAAAATACTTTACTGGATTTCTACTTAGTATTAAAATTTTGATAATCTATTAGCGCATCGAGCTGCTTATTTAGCAAAGAAAAGAAAAAAGAAAGTTCTCTAAAGGCACATCAGGATAATTTTTAGCATGAAGAGCTATCAATTAAAAATGTATGCATCCTCTAGGAATATTTACATGAAAACAGCTAATTAGAAGTTATAAAGAGACTTAGCTTGGCTAATGCTGCATTTTATTCATGCACTTATAATTTGTTATTTGTCAGTTCTAGAAACCAAAACAAACTAAAATACAGGTACACCTCGACTTGCAACCATTCATTGGGTGACTGAAATTACAAGGACACTGGAAAAATTGACTTATCATTTTTCGCACTTACAAGTTCTGCAGCATTGTGCAGAACCCACGTGATCAACATTTGGACACTTGGCAACTGGTTTATATTTATGACAGTTGCAGTGTCCAGGGAACATATGATCACCTTTTGTGACTCTCTGACTAGCAAAGTCAAAAGGGAAGCCAGATTCTCTATTACTATTAATCCTCCCATTCTTCCTTTTATCCATTTCCTCCCACTTATGACTTGTATGACTGTAACTTTATTGCTTGTATCCTAACAATTTATTTTGATTGTTTCCTGGAATGATTTGATTGCTTATTGTATCCTATGACTGTTATTAACTGTTGTTCCTGATGATTCTTGACTCTTGACAAATGTATCTTTCCTTTTATGTGTACTGAGAGCATATGCAGCAAGGCAAATTCCTTGTGTGTCCAATCACACTTGGCCAATAAGGAATTCTATTCTATTCCATTCCATTCTATTCTATTCTCGTAACATGTTACTAATTTACTGAAGGGATTCACTCAACAACTGTGGCAAGAAAGGCTGTAAAACAGAGCAAAAACTCTGTAACAACTGTCCTCTTTAGAAAATGGAAATTTGGGGTTCAATTGTGATCATAAGTTGAGGATACCTGTACAACAGGAAAGGTTTTGACTTGCAGCAAAAGTGATATCTCATGGTGTCAGTTAATTACAAAGAGCATCCCATTTGCTTAAACCAGGTGCTCGTCAAAACTAAATAAGACGAATATGAGATGGTCCTCAGCTTAAACCACATTTGGATCAGAATTTTTCTTACTAATCAAGGTAGTTAATAAGTGAATTACAACCAGTTCTACAACCTTTTTGCCATGGCTGTTAAGCGAATCATTGCAATTGCTAAGTGAATTTGGCTTCCACCAATGACTTTGCTTCTCAGAAACCGGCTGAGACACTGCAGCCATTCTGGTTGCCAAGAGTCCAAATTTCCATCATGCACCTATGGGGATTTATGATGCACAAATGTGAGGCCCCATTGTTAAATCAGGTTTTTCACTGTTCATTCAAAAAAGTTGCAAGTTGAGAACTATCTGTAGACCTCTGTCTTCAACACTTCTAAGAAAAAAAAGGAAGGCAGCACACTGATTAACTACATAGGATAAATTATCAGAGATTGCTTATGTATAGAGCCTGGTTATTTGAGGGACCGCCTGTCACCCAGGATACCCGCTCAGAAGATTTGATCCAGCAAGATTGGTGCACTCCTTTAGCACCTGCTCTCTTGAAAGGGATGCCCCCCAGATGTTAGCCCTTCCAGGAAGACCAGAGTAGGCACCAAAAATATGAATACTAACTTTGTGGGAACTCAAGGTAGTTCCCTTTAACAACAGGGCTGAGACAGAGGACCCAAAGTCACAAAGTGTTTATGGCTGAAAGAGGACTGAAACCTGGGTTCCCCTACTACAGGTCCAATACCTTAACCACAATTCCACACTTGGTAAAGGTAAAGGTTCCCCTCGCACATACATGTTAGTCATTTCCGGTTCATCTCTGTTTCAAAGCCAAAGTGCCAGCGCTATCTGAAGATGTCTCCATGGTCATGTGGCCAGCATGACTTAACGCTGAAGGTGCACAGAAGGCCTTCCCACCAAAGTGGTCCCTATTTTTCTATTTGCATTTTTACATGCTTTCGAACTGCTGGGTTAGCAGAAGCTGGGACAAGTAACGAGAGCTAATTTCGTTATGCAGTGCTAGGGATTTGAACCGCCAAACTGCCGACCTTTCTGATCAACAAGCTCAATGTCTTAGCTACTGAGTTATCACGTCCCTTCTATAATTCCACACTACAACATCCCAAATTCCCAGACAACGTGGTCCTGGCATATCTGGAGAGTATTTGGCTGGCGAGTCCTGGGTGCCACCCCCTGTATGAGACTCTTGGCAAAAGCAGAGGACAATCATGATCTGAATGCACTTATAATTTGTTATTTCCACTTGTGGGCAGGAATCTTCTGTCCAAACTACAGCAGATCCTGAAATATCTTCTCCCCTAAGCATAAAAGCTCTTCTGAAAATATTCAAATATTCAAGCATGACCTCTTTGCTATACATCCAATGCAACCAAGTTCTTGGGTTGTTCATGCCAGGCTGCTCCAGAAAAACAATTGGGTTGATTTGTTTCCCCTCCCCCTCCCATGGGTGTGAGAGAAATGACATCAGCAATTGTCCAGCAGGAGGTTTAAGGGAGGTACCATTTGCAGCTTGTTGTTGTCTTCCCTAGCCCTGAATGCAGTCATTCTTTTGGCCCAACACAACCCTCTTGCTAAAGTCCTAGCTTGCATTCCAAATGTGAGTCAACAACTGACTGATGAAAAACACTCAAGGTGACTTGTTCAAAAGAGCAGCACACATCCAGGAAACAACATGCACTCAATTTCACAACTTCCCAAAAATTCATTTGGTGGAATCCCAGATACGCTCCTAAACTAATAAGTATTAAATTCGCCCATAATTAGAACATCACAAAGAACCAGTGTCCATCCATACACACTGATGCAATACATCAGTGTGTATGGATGGACACTGGTTCTTTGTGATGTTCTAATTATGGGCGAATTTAATACTTATTAAATGAATTAAATGGATGTATTGCATCAGTGTGCAACCATTGATGTTCATCCATATCTCTTGTGATTCTTTGCAGTAAGAATCTTTGGTGAGGTGGGAGGAGGAAATGGAACCTCCCTTCCGGGAGAAAACAAGTCAGGTTAACAAATACAGCCCTACCAAAGCTGACAATCAGCTTTGGCAGGAAAGGGCTCAGCCATCTGCAAATTCTTCTTCTCAAGAAAGCCTTTCTTCACACAGAGCACATCCTGAACACAGCTTGATCAGCTGGTCTGAAATAACCAGCTATTTATTGATTGATTGATTTGTCAATTGCTAACAAGGTAATAGATCTATTACAAGGTAATAGATATAATAAACATGAATAAGAATACAAGAAATAGGTACGAATAAATGGGGAAAATAGGACAGGGAAGGTAGGCACGATGGTGCACTTATGCACATCCCTTACAGACCTCTTAGGAATGGGGTGAGGTCAATAGTGGTTAGTTTGAGGTTAAAGGAGTGGGGGTTAGAGGATGTAACAACAGAGTCAAGCAGTGCATTCCAGACCTTGACCACTCTGTTGCTGAAGTCGTACTTTCTGCAATCAAATTTGAAGCGGTTTACATTGAGTTTGTATCTGTTGTGTGCTCTTGTATTATTGTGGTTGAAGCTGATGTAGTCATTGACTGGTAGGACATTGTAGCAGATAATTTTGTGTGCTATGCTTAAGTCTAACCATAGGTGGCGTAGTTCAAGGTTGTCCAAGCCCAGAATCTCAAGCCTGATGATATAGGACAGTGGTCCCCAACCTTTTTTGTACCAGGGACCAGTTTCACGCAGAAACACTTTTTCAAGGACCGGCAAAATCAATTCTTCCCCAATAGTAAAGGGTTTCTTTACTATTTCTTTACTAAAAACATATTTATATATATATTTTAATCACGATTATTCATTCTTTGCGGCCCAGTACAAAACGATCCATGGATCGGGACCGGTGCAGGGACCGGTGGTTGGGGACCCCTGATATAGGGTATTTTGTTGTGAGCAGAGGAGTGTAATACTCTTCTCGTGAAATACTTCTGGACTCGTTCGATTGTATTAATGTCTGATATTGTCAGGTGGTGCTCCATTCAAAATCCAAGAAAGAAATACTTAAGTTCTTTAAGTTAGAGAAAAGATATATTTTACTGAAAATGAAGTGGTAGCAAATTAAGAATTCTGAATCTGAGAAATTAGGCGCGTAAATCACATATACAAAGTGATGGAAATGTTCCCACCCCCAATAGTTCAGATGAATCTTCCAATTAGAAGTTGTGAATATGATCATGTGGGCATCTTCAGGTGATGATGAGGCCTCTGTCCGTTGACCTTGGCATATTTTGATAACGGGTTGCAGTTGCACAGAGAAAAGAAAGCTAAGCGAGATATAGAAACCTAACTGTGATGTATGCTCCCCCCTCCTCATTTACACAACAGAAAAATGTAACACCTCCAGCTCACTTCCCAGATTCATCCCCTCCCCCCCCCCCGTTACTTATGACAGCCGAAAGATGCAAAGAGATAGTAAAAGATCTTGAAGGCTGACAAATATGCAGTGCGGATTCCAGACTGATGAGCTGTATTTGAGTATTGGTCTGGCAAATGTTTTGTATGCTCTTATTTTTAAAAGCTGCTTTGCAAATCACATCCTCATGCATTAATATGAATCTTGTGATTCTTTTTTTAATGGTTTTTCTGACATCCAGGAAGGAAGCAGATTTTTAACTGATAATGGTGTAGCCTGCAACAGTCTGGAAACCAATATTCCACTGGAGTTGGGTGGTTAATCAATTTAAATAAATAATAAACAAATATTCCATATTCTTGGGAGGGGGGAAGTTAATGCTTGAGACTGATGCCTTCCTTAGTTTACAGCATGCTAAATACTCTTTTTTAATTTAAAAATAAAAAATGCAGGTAGGTAATATAAGATACTGAAACAATGTAAGAGAAATGGCTTTTTTCTCCTGCTTTAACTGGGTTTTTTTCTCTAAGTCAGCCAAGTAGTTCAGTCTATTGGATAAAGCAGCCTTTGGATTAAATTCTTCAGAATGTCTTGCCAATGATCTAATTTTAAAATGTGTTGGGGGAATGGGGACTGGAACACTGCAGAATTGAGACATCATCTATATCTCAGCCTATTTGACAATTAATTTTCCCCTGGAGAGCCTCACATTAGGGGGAAATCTGATCTATGAAGAAAATGTTCCAAATTGTGTTATATTTCTGAACAAATCTGGATGATTGTATTCTATAAAACAAAGTAGCACTAGCTCAAGCTTCAGGACTGCTGCCCTCACCCATATCCCTTAAAAGCACTGTGTGCTTAAAAGCACTAAAACCTCTCCTAAATACCAATTTTATCAGTTATAATCTACAATTTTACACACACCTATTTCAAGGGACTTTGGATGTGACAAAAAAAATGTAACTTGACCCACAAATTCGGAGAATGAACCTCCACTCTCATCCTATACCCAAGTTACAGATATTCACCACTATCACAAAATCAATCAATCAATCAATCAAAATTCATACTGTTTTATCAAACAACAGACTTGCCAATAATTTAGCAAAGCAATCTAGTCAAACCCATCACCTGGTTTGAAAAAAAAGATTTTATTGAATCACACTGCTCAACTGCTCAGCTAATTTAATTAAATATGTCTCAAATAAATATTTTTAAAAGTAAGAAAAACTGTTTGGGCTCTTTGTTTGGAGCAAATATCTCGACCCTCTGCATGAAGTGTAAGTGTGTGTGTGTGTGTGTGTGTGTGTGTGTGTGTGTGTGTGTGTGTATTTATTTCTGCTGCAACAATGCAAAATGAAATTCGTGGCTCTTAGATATCTGGGTTAAATACATGCAACTAGATAGAAAAAAATAGACATGCAAACATAGACAAAAAATATTAGCTCAGTGGGAGAAAATATACTTTGCATATGTAAATATGCCAGGTTTAAATTTATGCAATGTTTGTTTAAAGAGACTTGGACACTTAAGAAGGTAAAGATTTTTTGCAAAGACATTGGTTGCAAAAAATGTGTTATTGGATCCTAAGGATTACTAACCTTAAAAAATAAAGGAAAAAATAAATTATTGTCTATCTCCCCAAGTTTAGCTGGTACAAAACTTTTAAAGAATTCCCCACAGCAACTCAGGATACATGCAGACAGTATAGATAGTAACTACTATCAAATTAGAAAGCCATCAAATGTACAGATCCAATCCTGAATCTCTCTTGCCCCAGCATAAAGTCTCAACCAATCACCTTTTGGGAATCCTTGTGTTCCACCTGTCTCGGAAGCATGGTTTTAGCAAAGTAATATTAAAGTTTAGTAATATTTAATTCAATCAACTCACTAGAAATCTCCCTGAGCTTGCCTTTTCATATAGAAAAATCTTAGCAATATCCTTAAAGGACGTAATACACCTGTCATTCTCCATTATTTCTTCAAGCTTTTCTCAGGCTATGTTACAACACTATTGAGTAATCAGCAATGCTATTACCATATATTCATATGTTTCCTTCAAAGTACAGGTAGTCATACCCTAGTGATCATTTGAAGTTACCACAGACATCTCCAGAGCTATTTACATACTAATTCTGGAGTTCCAATGGCCACATACGCATCCCAAAGTCACATTATTGCATTTTGGATGCTTGACAATTGGCTAGCATTTATGGCTGTTTGCAGCACACCTCAGTCACATGACCATGTTTTCCAGCAATTTTTTTGCTGGATATAAATTCAATAAATAAAATACATGAAGAGTCAGATCAGTGGTCTGATACAAGATAAAGCAGTCATGTGAATTTACATGGCAAGTGTATTTCTTCAAATCAATAGGGAGGCGGGGAGCGGTGATTGTAGGAGAGATATATTAGTCTATGGTTACTAAACAAAAAAATTTAAAAATTAAACAGGTACTCCCTATTCAGACCAACATTTTATACAAAGGTATGTGCTTTTGTGAACTCCTACATCAATCTAGCCACCCTATGCTCTGATGAAGTGAGCTGTACCTCATGAAAATCTAATAAAATTTGTTGGTTGGAGAAAACTAACTCATTTCCTTCTGATCTGGGGAAGTTAATTCTATCAGCACAATTTGTTTAACGAGGTGTCTCAATTGACTATAACTTTCCCAACATGGCTAGAAACAAGGACCAAGAAGCAATCTACACTCTTGGTGAATCTCTAGCTTTCTTCTTCTATGGAATGCAGTCATTCTCATTTGACAGATTAAAACCAAACATACCCAATCTATAGATAAAATCATCAAGGAGCTAAAATCTTCCATTAATCTCAGGTGGTATCATGTTGGAACCTATGATCCAAGGCCAAATTTGTATTCATTAATTCTGATTTGAATCAATTCTCCATCACCTTCAGCATCGATGTCACCAAAACCATGTTTACGAATTCCTTCAGAATGACTTTGGCACTTTGCCTGTATGACCAAAAGTTGCCTGGACAATTATTTTCTTTTCCATCCCTTGTCCCTTTGCATCAATCTTAACTTCTGTCTGTACAAATCCTTGCGGTTTTCTTTACAAGATTTTCAGAAGTGGTTTGCCCTCACCTATTTCCTAGGGTTGAGAGAGGGTAACTGGCCCAAGGTCATCCATTTGGCTTTGTGGTGAAGGTGAGACTAGAATATGTGGCCTCCTGGTTTCTAGCTTGGTGCCTTAACAATTTTTGGCAGACGATTCCTACCCAAGTACAAAAGAAAGTAAACAGATGTCCACTGTGCATGATCCTGCCCTGATGCAAATTTCCATTTGCTGATGAAAATAAGGCTGACAGAAGAACTACAGACCCATTTGCATCCTAACACAAGCAGACTTAAAATGGATAAGCTGGGAAGAGCTCACTTATAATTTCTGGGTGGAAAATATATGCAACTAACAAAACAGGACGTCCACTGTTTTGGTTTTGTGGTGGCTTAGAGCTCAACAGGTCTGTTGGCTTAAATTTTCTATACTCCCACTGCAAGCTTTGAAATGACAGCAAGAGAGAAAGCACTTTGGCAAGGCACAATATCTATCAGACAACTGTGGTCAGGTAGCACCCACAACAGTTTATTGCTTGGAAGACCACACTCAGCCCATTGTGTACTAGGAGAACCAGTTCGATATCAACTCAAGATCAGTGTTTCCCATCTTACTGGTGGCAATGGAATCCAAACTACCTGGATCATTTATCAGGTGAAGGCTGCAATGCCCAGTGTGATGACCTGGGGCATGGCACAAAGGCAACACAGTCAGTTAATCAATAAGAGTCCCTTTATTAGCTCCAGCTTTGTCCCCAATGTCCTGGTTACCTTCTGGCTGGAGGAAAAACTCTCCTACGAACAGTCTTTGACTGCAGCGAATCATGTCCAAAACGTGGTCAACAAAAACTGTAACTATAAGACCATTCAAGGCAAAATGAGGTAATTAGTTTGGCAAGGCAGGAGCAAGAATTCCAGGCGTGAAGGCACCGCAAAACTCACACAGTTAGAAAGACCCCAGGAACACAGATAAGCAAAGTCAACACAAGATAAACTCAGCAGCTTGCTTCCAGCATCTGCCGCACACAGCCTGCATGTCTCTTAAACTTTCTTCCCAGGTGTGGCTAATGAAGGGAATCAGGACTCTTTCCTCGCCCATAAGCCACGCAATCTACATTCTTTTCTCCGTTCCTCCCTGCGTGCCCTAGGATGAAGAGGGGGTGGACATGTGTCTTCCTCTGAATTCCCTCTCCCTTGTTCTACCTCTTCCCTGCTCTGCCCAGCCGGACTTTCCCCTTCCCCAGTTTCCTCCACAGCCAATGGAGCCACACTCCCACTCCCTATCAGCTGTTCGTCTTCAGACTCCGACAGGGGCATGACAGTCCAGTATCCTTAAAGTTAATGGGACTGACTTAAAGAATGCTTTGCACCCCAAGAGTTTCCTAAATCTTTTTCTTTGTGGCTGTAGTGTTGCACATAACAGCAGTTTGCTAAGAATGTCAATTTATTTTTTCCTACATAATAAAAGTGATTGTTGAAAAGCCTACTACCTTTGACCAGATTTAGGAAAAAGCCAGAAAGCACATGAAGGCCCTTTCCATGGCATAGGCGTTCCAATTATGATACAGACTCCCTAGAGAGGCTCATGAGGTTGAAAGCACAGGTTTTTTTAAGCACCAGGCAAAGACTCTTCCCTTCACCAATCCCTTGAAGGAAGTTGAACGTTTAGGAGGTCATTTAGAAGCTGCATGTCTAAATTGTGTGGTTTTGCCTTTGCTGTTTGCTTGATTTCTACCCTACGCTGCTCCTCTAATTATACGCAGAGAACTTCTGCTGCATATAAAGCAAGTGCCATAAATAAATGCACTGCAAGAAATAATGGAAATAAAGTCCTTAATCAGTCCAGGCTACTAATTATATAATACAAATGCAGAGTCACACTTAAATTGGTAAATCCATCTTCTTCATGGAAATCTGGCTCCTAGGTGCTGTGTTACATAGATGGCACATTAAAATGCTGACTTCAGGGTTACTAGTGGGCCTCCACGGGAACCTCAGATGTCTATTTTAGGGCCTACCGGGCCCTCTGCCTCATCTTTTACATTTTTAAAAAAGGTATATGTTAAATTAATGAGACTGCATTAAGGTGTCCTTGGCCGTCCAGGAAAAGCAAAGCAGGATAAGACCTGGTTAGTTGCTGCACGAGACAGAATCAAAAAATATTTGGGTTCAGATATAAGAAGCCCCCAGAATGCAACTCAGAAGTAAATGACAAACTACTTACACAGAATTACACAGATGGGTCTCTGGAATCATTACAAGTTGAACTCAACTCAGGGAAGATATTAAACTAAGAGAAACTGAAAACTTACAAAACTAGTTTCTTGGATACTTTTATTTCTGGACCTTTCTAAGCTTTCTTAGGAAATAAATTGAAGAAGGCAAGCTTTTTGTTTGCTATTAAAAGGTGCCAACCAGCCTAAAAGATTAGAGAACATTGGTACCATGAACTGAAAGGAGGTATCCCCCCAGTTACATCTACCTGGCCCATCAGAATCAGGATATTACTGATCCCATCTATAAAAAAACATTTTCTGGCAGGAACCAGAAAGAGAGCCTTTTCTGCTGTGGTGTCCACGGAATATCTTCCTTCCAAAACTTAGCTTGCCCCCCCCCACCCCACACCAACCTCCTGCCTTTAAGAAGGCCCTGAAGATAAGGCTGTGCCACCATGATAGGAGTCTGGGTATGGTGAGGAACAACTTACAACGGCTTTGTTGAGCTGATGTAGGATAAATTCTCCTGTGATCATGATTCTGTTTTTTTAATTGATTATGGATTGTTTTTATATGCTTGTACATTGCTTTTTTACCTTGTTTTTGATTGAATTGTTTTTACCTGTTGTGAACTGCCCATAGTCACTTAGATGAAGTGGGTGGCCATATAAATTGAATAAATAAAATGTTAGGATCGGAGGTTAATTAAAATGTTAAGATCCCATTCAAATTCTCAGTCACCCATGATTTGTGGGTGACCTTCAGCCCATCACTATTTCTCTGGCTATCCTACTTCACAGGACTGTTGTGAACATCTGACCAACTGAAAAGATCAGATGACATCTGAAACTCCCTGAAGAGGCAGGATGCCAATGTAACAAATGAAACATAAGATGAATGAAAATAGCTTAGCACGATGGCCCTGAGTGGTATATCATTAATCACTACACAAATAAAATTATGAGAAAAAAAACTGTGATTGATACAACCACCCAACCAAACTGCATCAAAAACTTGAAAACAAAACAGTCAATTGACTTTTCATGCACATTTTTTTAAATGTCTCTGTATTTTCAATGGATTTCATTTTGGAATAGGCCCAAAGCAACAGGCAGGGGAGAAAAAAAACAAAACCATGTTAAGGCAGATGGTAAATCAAGGCTACCAGCTGTCATACAGAAACAGCCTCAGCCACAGAAGCTCACATGTCATGGCCCAACCAAGCTCACAATGTTGTTGTGGAGGAAAATCGACAAGGGAGCATCCTTGTTGCATCCTGACGGGAAGGTGGGGGATACATCCAATGAAAAACAACTAATAATGTGAGTTGACCCAAGAATCCCAAAAAACAAAACCCAAAAAAACCCAAATGTTTTTTTTTTTGTTTTTTTGTTTTTGTTTCTATGCCTTTGAGTCAGTTTTTGATCTCGATTGGCCACCTTGGTTACTTACGAAGCTTTTTATGGACTAGAAAACTCTTGATTGTATGATTGGCTGTTCGACAGGTGCCATCCCTTCTGTGTTTTTCTTCACGGGTCTGCCTTGGGCACCTGACAACATACAGACATGCAGAGCAAAGCCGCTTGCGGGAAAAAATAAATGTGACACCTACAACCCTGCTCGCTTTTCAAGCCCGACCGAACTCGGGCTTTCTGACGAACTTCCTTCGGAGGAGGTAAAACCACCCCGCCGCCCTTCTCAAACAACCCTTTTCTCCCCCGACCCGCGAACAAATCCAAGGCGACCCTTCTTCCCATCGTGCATGCCGGCGTTCAGGAACGAGACAGGCGGGTTGAAGCGGCACGGGGTGTGGAGGAGGGGGGGGGGGCGGCGGCTTGGAGGGAGCCGGGGACGGACCCAAAAAAGCAGAGGGGAAAAGGAGAGCCGGGAGGCCAGACAGTCCACCAGACCCTCAAGCCGCGTTTCCCGCTGCCGACCAGAGAGGCTCACCCGAGAGTCCGCCGGCGGAGGCGGTGTAAGGCTGCCGCAGCCTCGGCGCCAGGTTCCAAGCGAGGAAGGACGACAGCCCCGAGATCACCCCGAGCACCGAATACGCCAGGCGAATTGCCACCTTCCTCGTCACCGCCATCGCCCAGAGGAGCCGGCCGCCGCGGCAAGGGGGAGACGAGATGAAAAGGCAGCAGCGGATCCACACCCGGCAGCCTCCGAGCCTCGTCCTGTCTCCGCCGACGCGGCTCTGGCAGCGACTCCTTGCGACCAGGAGGACTCAGCACTCGGGCCGGCTTTGAATTTGCACCCTTTTTACGTAAAAAGAACACGGCCCAGCTTATCAAGATGCATGAGGTGAGGAAATGGTTTATTCCGTTCCTGGGGGAGAGGTTGAAATTTCCCCTCCTCGCCTTGCTTGTGTTGTCGAGTTCTCTTGAGAAGCGAGTAATATTTCAGATTACCCGTTGCAATGAACATGCGTGGGGCTGGGTTTTTTTGTTTTGTTTTTTTGTGTGTGTGTGTTTTTGTACCTTTCTACGAGGCAACGCTTTGAAACGTTAATTAATTTATTTATTTATAAAGTTTTATTAATTTTGTACTATTACATTGAATAAGTGCTTCAGAAACATCGTGTCGTCTGGTTTGTTTTGTTTGCTTAACAATTCAAATTATACTCCTAATCTTTACCCCTTTTTTCCAGCCATTGATAAAATTCCAAGGTTTGGTAGTATTCTGTATTTTCTTTCTGTTTAATCTTCACTGTATGTCTCCATTTCTGCACAGTCCAATATCTTCATAATTATCTCTTCATCTACTGATATTTCTTCATTTTCTTCAATGCCAAGTAAATACAATCCTCGCTGCTGTTTTAATACATGCAATATTAAATATACACTTCATTTATCAGTTTTCTGATAGTATGCCTAAGAAAAATTTTTTTTCTTAGTCACATGTATTTTTGCCCAATTTTTTTTTTTTTTTTTTTGCTTTAGCACAAGTCCACCACAGATATGTGCCAGATTTTTGGTTATATTTCCAACATTTACTAGATCTATTTTTGAACATTTTGGCTAACCTAGCAGGTGGTAAATGCCATCTATAAATCATTTTATATAAATTTTCTTTATAAGAAGTTGCCATTGTAAATTTATAATTTCTTTCCCATATATTTTGCCATTTCTCTAACTCCAAAGCTTTTTGCTTTGTTTTTTTTAACTTGTTCATCTTCCATTTTCAAGTTTAATAGAAAGTTATATACAGTAGTTTCTTCATCTAATTTTCATTTGGAGTTCAGCAATATCTGACTGAAGATTGTTCTTTATAAAAGCCATTTTATAAATGGTCTGGAATAGCTCATGGAGCATATTCAGAACAATGCTGCTGCAGCAAATCTAAAAAAGGTTTTAAAAGATATGAAGGTAATATTCTATTTTGGAGAATCAATGTATAATCTTAATGATATTAAAGCATGTGATGTGTTGATTATCGACTACGATGTACTATTATATGATATAATAAATAAGAGAAAAAAACATGACCTTAAAGCATTTTGCTGTATCCTTACCAACTAATAGAAGTTCCAATCTGCAAGTCATCTAAGAACCTCCAAACCTTTTTAACTGAATAATTTGTGATATCGAAAAGCTCCATGTCCATAGGTTCCTGCACTTCTGCAAATATCATGGATCTTTTCCTTCTCAATGCCCCTCTGTGGGTCTGTTTCTTTTGGCATCTCACCTGTGCATGGTAGGAGAGAATGAAAGTCCTGCACAAAATATGTGCTCTGAAGTTCTTGTGAGCAAGAGCAGCATGGGATTAAAAGAAACATCTTTACAAAATTATCAAGCTGGCATGAAACATGCTAGCTCCAATGAAGTGCAGCACTCCTAAACAGAGACTCAAATTCCACTGCTAGCTGCATTGTTCTTAATCTCCTACAGCAAAATGCCTTTATCCAACTCGCTAGAATTTCATGTGTATTAGTGCTGTGTTGGTGGTGGCCAGTGAATGTTGCCCAATGTCTTTGATCTACTTGCTAGTCTACTGGGTCAAGAACACCAATGTACTTATCACAATGGCTAAACCTGTGTGAATTGGTGACTGCTAATTTGCATTCCATGTCTCCAGAAATGCCCCTGCCCGCACCTACCAGTGGTGGAAACCATCATAGTTACAACACATGAAAGAAAACTGACATAATTTCATAGCACGACTTCCTCATATGGTAGAAGCTGATGATCTGGACATGATTGTCTTCCTGTTGCTGACAGCAAGAAAGGTGATGGATTTTGAGAGCAGAGTCACCTTCCTTTTTTTTTTTTTTTTTAAGCACAGAGATTAAGCTTCTATCACTAAATTAGCTTATTTATTATTTTGTGTGTGATGAGAACATTAAGAAAGAAGGCCAATGTGGTATAATGGTTAAAGGAGTGGCAAGACCCAGGTTCTAGTCCCCTCTTAAGCACAAAAGTTGGCTGAATGACTTTGGGTCAGTCACTTTCTCTCAGCCATGATTTGGAAATCCAAAAAATATCTATTTACTAAACTTTACAGGACCAACATGCAGAAAACATTCTATAAACTTCCAAGTAAGAGACCCACATCCTGCAGTAGATTTATTCAAACTGATGACAGTGATGTTGATGGTTTTAAGAAAAGACCCTTGAACTATTTACCAAGAAGGAAATTGGTTTTCTTCTGGAACAAAAAGTACTCTTCTTTATAAGGTACAACCACTATGTTTTCTTCATCCTATCATGAATAATGATATTTTAATGATACATTTAAAAATCACTACAGTTCTGAAAAATGTGGGTTTTGGTAAGATCTTTCTAGATACAAAGCTGTTTATGCCACCACAACAACAATTAGCACTAGCACTTAGACTTATACACCACTTCACAGTGCTTTACAGACCTCTCTAAGCAGTATACAGAGTCAGCATATTGCCCCCAACAATCTGGGTCCTCATTTTACCAACCTCAGAAGGATGGAGGGCCAAATCAACCTTGAGCCTAGTGAGAATTGAACTGCTGAACTGCTGGCAGCCAGCAATCAGCAGAAGTACCCTGAAGTACTGCATTCTAACCACTGTGCCACCATGGCTCTTGATGAGGAGAGCTTATTTGAATCCCAAAAGCATAGATATTGCTTTGAAGGAAAGACTTAGTACTTGTTCATTAATGTGTTGCTTTCACTTAATCTGATTTTCTGAATTAGGCTCTAACTCAAATTATATTCTGACTAATATGCACGCTATAGGCATGACCCAGTTTGGGCTGTCTGAGATGCTGATGCTGACAATCATCTGCCTTGGACTGGTTACTCTGAAGGTGATTCATAGACAATGTATTACATGGCAGCATGAATTGCATAGTTTGAATGTGTTAATACACTCACTAGACTCATGAGCACACACTTGCACAAATCTTTGCATAGTTTATCAGTGCACATATACACAGTGAAAACTTACAAATAGCAGGGATATGATTGAATTATATAGGCTACACAAAGAGTGTAGCATTTTCCATTGCTTGGTCTGTGGGCAGATTATATAGCTATCAGCCATGGTGTCAGTCTTCAAGATCTTCTGCTATTGCTTTGCATCTTTTCGACTGCCATAAGTAACGGGGGGGGGGGGGGGGAGGGGGGTAGGAATAAGTTGGGAAATGAGCTGGAGGTGTTACATTCGTCTGTTGTATAAATGGGAGGGGGGAGCATAAAATAGAGTTAGGTTTCTATTTCTCGCTTAGCTTTCTACTCTCTGTGCAACTGCAACCCGTTATCAAAATATGCCAAGGCCAACGGACAGAGGCCTCATCATCACCTGAAGATGCCACATGATCATATCCACAACTTCTAATTGAAAGTGTCATTTGAACTATTGGGGGTGGGAACATTTCCATCACTTTCTATATGTGAATTGCGTGCCTAAATTCTCAGATTCAGAATTCTTTGGTTGCTACCACTTCACTTTCAGTAAAAGATATATTTTCTCTAAACTAAAGAGTCTGTATTTCTGTCCTGGATTTTGAATGGAGCTCCGCCTGACATTATTCTGAATCTGCTCCACCTGCCCACCCAGAGAGAATACCCAATTTTCTTCTGAGGGGGCCTGGACATCATGTCATCTTCAAATAGTGACCAGGAGGATCTGGGAGCCATTGGAGGCCAAGATTCTTTGCTGGTGCAGGAAGCCCAATCGTTAGCAGAGCTCAGTCTGGAAGAGGATCCAGCTGTGAAGCCCAGATGGTCGGTGGGAGTTGGTTGGAAAGAAACCTGAAAAGTCCCCAGCGAAGCCTCGCGAAACAGCACTAAAGTCGAAAGAGACAGCAGAGGTCGCCCCTCCCGCAGGAGAGGAATCAGAAGCCCCAGTGACCCCTGAGGAGGAGGATTCTGACTCGGAAGACAACTTCCTGGTAAGTCCAAGCGTGGGCCCTATGACCATTCCGGTGAAGTTGAGGGTACCCAATTCAGGGGTCGAAGGGGAAATGCTAGCCCTGTTAGATTCTGGGTGCACCAGGTGTATAATAAACACGGAAGTAGTGAAGAAAATGGGCCTAAAGTTAAAACCTTGAAGATGCCCATTTCCTTTTGCCAACTAGATGGATCCGTGGCTGGAGGTTGCCCTGCACGTTTTGTCACAGAACCTATAGAAATGATCATGGGAGAGCATGATGAGACCCTGCGGTTTATTGTGGTCCCTGGGATGGAGCAACCATTAATACTGGGATTGCCCTGGCTCCGGAAATGGAACCCCCAGGTTAACTGGAGAAAGGGGTTGTTGCGCATACGCACAAAGCAGCGACCAGGAGGAGGGGCCAGATCTCAGCTGAAGCCTGGGGGCCTAATTGAAATAGGTGCCACAGGTACTGAGGAGCCAAATACTACAACAGGCTCATGATTCTAAAGCAGCTGGCCATTTCGGATTTGTGAAGACCTTACATCTGGTTAAGCGGCAATTCTGGTGGCCTACTTTAAAGAAGGACATTGAAGCTTATGTAGCTAGCTGTCCGATTTGTGCTTCGGCAAAGAGACCTCCTGGTAAGCCAGTAGGATCGTTACAAAATGTAGCTAGACCAATGACTCCTTGGAAGGAAATCTCTATGGACTTTATAGTAGAATTACCCGAAAGTAGTGGAAACATGGTCATCTGGGTAGTGACTGATTTGTTTTCCAAACAAGTACATTGCATACCTTGTTCCAAGATTCCCTCTGCTAAGACGCTGGCTAAACTATTTATATCACATATCTATAGGTTACATGGCGTCCCGGAACGCATAATCTCTGACAGAGGGGTCCAATTTACCTCAAATTTTTGGAAAGAGTTCCTGAAGTTAATAGGCTCCTCCCAGGGGCTAAGCTCTGCCCACCACCCCCAAACCAATGGGGCCTGTGAGAGGACTAACGCAGTGTTAGAACAATATCTCAGATGTTACATAAATTATCAACAAGATAACTGGTCCGAATTACTACCATTTGCCGAAGTGGCATACAACAACTCCATACACAGCAGTACTGGATTTACTCCATTTAAAGTGGCTTCGGGACAAGATTTCGTTCCCATACCTGAACTTCCTCGTGAAAAGCCCAACATCCATTCGTTGGATGAATGGATAACTCAACTCCAACTTAACTGGCCAGAAACACGCAAAGCATCAGATGAGGCCCATCAAGCTCATAAGAAATTTGCAGACAAGAAAAGATCCCCACAGAGAGAATATAAAGTGGGCGACAAGGTTTTCCTGTCCACCAGATACCTGCAGACCACTCAAAAGTCAAAGAAGCTTGGTCCTAAGTACGTTGGTCCATTCACAATTGAACGGATTATAAATCCTGTAACAGTCCAGCTGAACTTACCCAAAACTCTTCAACGAATTCATCCAGTTTTCCATGTTAGTTTGCTAAAACCTGAACGTACTTCTGACCTAAGACCCATCCAGACTGACCCTCCCATACCAATATTGATTGAAGGCGAACAACATTTTGAAGTTAAAGAAATTCTGGATTCTCGCAAATGGAGGGGTCGACTCCAGTATCTTGTAGCCTGGAAACATTTCCCTTCTTCACAAGCCGAATGGGTTAACGAAACCGATGTTAAAGCCCCTAAGTTGATCAAAGCATTTCGTTCCAAGTATCCTGATAAGCCTTAGGAGTGTATTGTTTTGAAATTGTTTAATGATTAATAATTGTCTTTATATTTTCTCCTCTCTCTCTTCTAGGACTTCTAGGACTGATGATTTTCCTTTTTCTAGGAGGGCCGAATGTCAGTCTTCAAGATCTTCTGCTATTGCTTTGCATCTTTTCGACTGCCATAAGTAACGGGGGG
>BLBF01000021.1:19142928-19210786 GCA_015471245.1 Laticauda colubrina | reverse complement strand
GTTGGGAAATGAGCTGGAGGTGTTACATTCGTCTGTTGTATAAATGGGAGGGGGGAGCATAAAATTGTATAAATGGGAGGGGGGAGCATAAAAAGAGTTAGGTTTCTATTTCTCGCTTAGCTTTCTTCTCTCTGCGCAACTGCAACCCGTTATCAAAATATGCCAAGGTCAACGGACAGAGGCCTCATCATCACCTGAAGATGCCACATGATCATATCCACAACTTCTAATTGGAAGTGTCATTTGAACTATTGGGGGTGGGAACATTTCCATCACTTTCTATATGTGAATTGTGTGCCTAAATTCTCAGATTCAGAATTCTTTGGTTGCTACCACTTCACTTTCAGTAAAAGATATCTTTTCTCTAAACTAAAGAGTCTAAGTATTTCTTTCCTGGATTTTGAATGGAGCTCCGCCTGACACATGGTGGCACAGTGGTTAGAGTGCAATACTGCAGACTACTTCTGCTGACTGCCGACTGCCTGCAATTTGGCAGTTTGAATCTCACCAGGCTCAAGATTGACTCAGTCTTCCATCCTTCCGAGGAAGGTAAAATGAGGACCCAGATTGTGGGGGCAATATGTTAGCTCTGTAAAACTGTTTAGAGAGGGCTGTAAAGCACTGTGAAATAAGTCTTAAGTGCTATTGCTATCAGACAAAACCTAAACAGATTTGGAATGGAAGGTGGCTAAGGAATCTGATCTACATGTGATGAAAGAAAGGCTGGATATAATGTGCTCCTGATGTAGCACACATGTGGAACAAAGTAATTTTTCAGCTTCAGTATGTGGTAAGACTTAGTTATGCAATATGAAATTCAGACAGAGTCTAATACACCCACACTGAGTTCTGTGAATGTAATAAGCATCACTGAAAAGTGACAATATCTTATACAGTTCTTAAGATTGCATCTCTTGTTTTCACATATGGACATGCCTTTATCATTATTACCAGATGGGAGACTTCCATCCTGAATTCTTAGCATAACAGTTATTATTTTCATAACCATTTTATTTCTGAAATTTCTGAAATGCCAATCTCTCTGCCTCCTTCAGTATTTGTTTAGAAAACTTCTACCTTTGTAAACTTTGAATAATGCTCAGGATCTGTAAATAGCTAGCTTCTCCCTTGTCAAGTAAAAATAATTGCTTTCACACACTTTTACAGGAAAGTTTTGTGTCTCTTCCCACAGTTGTGTGGCTTCCAGGTAATCCATGTATGCTTTAAGTATAATAGTTGGGGATACAAGTATCCTCTTAGTAGAGTTTGTGCCATAGAACCTTCTAGTTGTAGAGGGAAATAATTAGCTTTGGGGCTTTTATAAAGTGCAATGTAGATATTTTCAGCATTAAGCCCAAAAAGGGCAGAAAAAAAATTAATGCATACTTGTTCAAAGACTGAGAACTTCCTGATCAGGAAAAGGATTGATAAAATGATAATTCAGTGGAGAGATGAAAATGAATTTTCAAGGGTTCAGAATTTGGAGTCCACAGAGAAATGGGTTGAAAACCTTTTTCCCACCATCCAAATTAGTTGGATTAAAGCTCCTATAATCCCTAGCCAAGAGACTGATATATTCAGGAGGCTACAGGTTGAAGAAAGCTGGTTTGGAAAAAGGAACAGCCTGAAGAACAAGAAATAAGTCTAAAGAAAGGGTGCATGTCGAGCATGAAAGATGAAGCATCAGGATGGAGGAAACAGGAAGCCAAGGCAAAGTTTGACTTATAAATTATACCAATTATGTATTATCATGTTGTTTTCAAGATCTTCAGTAACATGTGATGTACAAAAGATAATTAGTCCCTTCAAGAGTATTACAATAATGTATCTCTGGCATGATGGGAGGCTGATGGATCAAACCATATGAGATGGCATACTCCTCTATTTGCCAGGTAGAAACTCTGTTTTTTGGGACTTAGGGAACTGATTGAAAAGTTACTGGCCAACCAAAAATACCTTTTATCTCTGACCTTTGGCTATCCTAGTTGGGATTGATGGGCATTAGACTCAACCTGTAAAAAACAATTTACCTTGTGTAAGTAGATGCCCTCATTTTGTTTCTATCCCCCTTTTCTCACTTTTGGAAATGCCTTTTTAATTCTTCTGGATTTGGTCATCTTCCTGAAAACTTTAGAATAATATTTATTTATTGAAGCAAATTCATTTGGCCACCCATCTTCATTTGTCCCCAAACACATATTGTGTAGTTACTGTGACTTTTGTATCCACAATTCTCAAGTCAGCTTTTTTGGTAATATTCAAGGTGCCAGTCATCACTTATAAAATCCTTCATGACAGAGGACCAGGTTACTTATCCCTCCAGAGGTCTCTGCCTGTTGCCTGTGGTCACGCAGAATGGGCATATTTAAGGTTCCTTCTTGAGGCAATGCTACCTAATAGCCACCGAAATGTCATGCCATCTCTGTTGCTCTGCCAGTCCTTGAAAATTAGCTCCTCTGAAAGTTCAATAACCCTTACTCTATTGGCTTTCTGTAGAGCTGTAAAGGCTTGGCATTTCTCCCATACACTGGATTGAGATGGCAGATACCATAAACTAATATAGCTGTTAGTTTAACAAGTCACAAAGACTTGTCTGATGACATCATAATAGCAATAGCACTTAGATTTAGATACCACTTCACAGCGCTTTACAGCTCTCTCTAAGCTGTTTTCAGAGTCAGTATATTGCCCCCAACAATCTGGGTCCTCATTTTAGCCACCTCGGAAGGATGGCAGGATGAGTCAACCTTAAGCAAGTGAGACTTGAACTGATGGCAGTCAGCAGAAGTAGCCAACAACCACTGCATCACCACAGCTCCATGAGGCCCAACTGTGTGACTATTCCTTGCATATAATAGAAGCCTGGGCATTCTAGTGTGCATGGATATAGGGTGGGATAGAGATTTGTGATCCTTACTATGAGAATAGCAACTTGCACATGTCTCCTGCTTTTCATCTTTTAAGTGTAAAAGAGGAAGAGAGGTTTAAAAGAGTTTTAAATACAAAAGAGAAACCACTGATTCATTTACTAGTTTGGGGTGTGTGTGAAGGCAAATTGGTATAACCCCTTACAAGTGTTATGTCTTTATGAGCTATAAATCAGAGGTCTCCAACCTTGGCAACTTTAAGACTTGTGGACTTCAACTTCCAGAATTCCTCAGCTAACTTTGCTGGCTGAGGAATTATGGGAGTTGAAGTCCACAAATCTTAAAATTGCCAAGGTTGGAGACTCTTGCTATAAACGACAGCTTCCAAATTCTGTCCATGGTACTGATCCAACTGGTTAATAGTTCATTTGTTTGGTCATTCAGTTTACGCCCTTTATTTAATGGAGATTGATTCAGCAAAGCTTTAAATTCATCTTTATCTAATCTTCGGTCTGAAGAGGCCTAGCCCACTCCCCCATCCCCTCTCATCCCCCATGCCTGTGGTTTGGCACAAAGCCAGCAAAAAGTGAAAAATGGGTCCTTGAGTAAAAGGTCATCAAGTACTAACCAGTCTCATGTGAAAGCTGAGCTTGAAGCTGTAATAGTCGTCTACTTGGAGATATATTAAAATTTTAAAGTGTGAATGCCCTGGTTTTCCCATGGACAGAAAGGTTGGCTTATGTGGTTTCCAGAAGCAATTTTATACAGACATTTTATGGAATAAACAGAAGTAAATTTTATATAAACATAAAAGAGGTTTTTGCAATGCATTTAGTAATTCTGTTGAGCTAGGAAAGGTACTTCTCTTCCTTTCTATTTTTATGAATAACCTGTTGTTGTTGTCCTCCTCCTGCTCCTCCTCCTTTTTCCTCCTCCTCCTCCTCCTCCTCAATTGGGGACTTAAGATAGCCAGATCTATAATTGTATCATACAAGCAGATGAGCTTTTATTGAAATCTCTATTTGCTGCCATATTTGGGTAGGAGATCAACAGGAAACACCAATTGTATATTAGAGTGGGAAACCTGACATAATGAAAGAAGCCAGTGACAAATTACTTCTATGTTATTACACCAGGATTTATGTTTAACTCAAGGGAGCCTTTACTTACACAATGGATAAACTTAGCCCTGTCTTCTGTGAGCAGCTCCACCTCTGTTGTTCCTCCCCAATACCTACTTTATCCCCAATAGGTTCAATAGAGAATTGGACCCATAATTCTTCCCCACCTGTTGAAGATGCTTAAGTTTGGATTCCTATACTGAGACAAGAATACATTCAGTCACCTAAATCAGGCATATTGGCTGAGAGATTTTGGAGATGGTCCACACTTCTTAAAGTTGCCAAGGCTATGAAACACTGGATTACATACAGATAGTCCTTGACCTACAATAGTTCATTCAGTGACCGTTCAAAGTTACAACAGCACTGAAAAAAGTGACTTATGACCTTTCCACACTTATGACCATCACAGCATCCCCATGGTCACATGATCAAAATTCAGACGCCTGGCAACTGACTCATATTTATGACAGTTGCAGTGTCCCAGGGTAATGTGATTCTCTTTTGGAACCTCCTAAGTCAACGGAGAAGACTTTTAACAACTATGTTACAAACTTAACAATTGTATCAAGAAAAGTCGTAAAAAGGTTAAAGCTTAACAAATGTTTCACTTAGCAACAGAAATTCACATGTAAGTTATATGTTGAGGACTACCTTCAACATTAAGGTGTTGTGTCTATTTACTCTCTCCTGTATCGGTGAGGCCTGAATTCTATCACTGGCCATGTAGGTACATTGCAAGCCTACCTTAAGCAAATTTTAAAACAGCTGCTTTTTTGTTGCTAATTAGCTTTATGAAATGTCATTTAGTTGTGTCTTTTCAGGCACCTGTTCCCTCATCAGCGATTGCATGACTTCTGTAGATGCCATGTGATAAATAAATAAATAAAGCATCTATTGATTCCAAAGTGTGAATAATATTTTCCTATCATACAACAAGTGAAGGGACTTAAATCTGATTTTTTTAAAAACCACCAAGATCTGAATCTTTTCCAGAAATATGAATCAACTTGAAAAAAAAAAACCTGAAGTTTATATTGTTGAATGGAGGCAGAGGAATAACATGAAATTGGACTTTGACAAATTCACAGCACTATCCCGGTATTTCTACAATGGAACACCCTACATTATTGAACATGCTTGAGGCAGCACAAGTATTTAATTAAAAATGTTGATACCCACTCCTGCCGCCAGATTCAGGATGGATCCTCCCACTTACCCCAAAAATGCTAATGGTTGCTGCTTCCTTCCTTCCAAGTTAGGAATGTTTGCTTAATTTTTTCCCTGCTTATTAAGATTCTTGGCTTATTAAATCTCTTCAGGGAGTCGAAGAGTCCATCCTATTTGTTTACATTTGGTTTTGTCTTTGGGTGCTACACAAACTGAACTGCTGCAGCTTGTAAGTCATAATTTATAATGTAGAGTCTTCTGAAAACCATGATTATGTTTTATTGAGCAAGGTATGGCTAAACCAACCCTGGATATATATACCAACCCCTACCATATATCTCAGCAGGTGAAGGCTTCCCAATCTGGTCACAGCTTCCTCAGAAAATCTGCAGGAAGGAAAGAAAGTAAATGCTGTAATTCTGCTGAGCTTAGGCTGATCTCCGACAATTAGTTTTGACTTGATGGACAGCAACTCTCAGACTTTCTTTCTGCGAGTGAAGGAACTGCTGCCAGTCATCATAATTGGTCAGCTTACATGCTACAATTGTGCATCCATGTAAGCAATCATATGGTGGAGGAAGCAACTCATAGCCAAAAAGATGTTAAGAGTTATTAACCTGATCTTATGTAACTTTTTCTCTGGTAATATTACACTACTAACTAGAGCATACAAAACATTTGCTAGACCAATGCTCGAATAGAGCTCATCAGTCTGGAACCCACATTACATATCTGATATAAACACAGTGTAGAAAGTGCAGAAATATTTCACAAGAAGAGTTCTCCACTCCTCTACTCGTTGAAGAATACCTTATGCCACCAGACCTGAAATTCTAGACTTAGAAAACCTTGAATTTCGCCGTCTTCAGTCTAAGTATGGTATATAAAATCATACATTGCAATGTCCTACTTGTCAATGAATACTTCAACTTCAGCCATTACAATACAAGAACAAACAATAGATACAAACTGAAGGTTAATCGCACCAAACTTGATTGCAGGAAATACGATTTCAGCAACAGAGTGGTCAATGTCTGGAATACTCTACCAAATTCTGTGGTTTCTTCCCCAAACCCCAAAAACTTTAACCTAAGACTGTCTACTATTGACCTCACCCCTTTCCTAAGAGGTCTGTAGGGGACGTGCATAAGTGCACCAACGTGCCTACTGTCCCTGTCCTGTTGTTTCTTTCTTTTTTTTTTCTTATATGTATCCATGTATTCATAACTATGTTTTTACTTGCACCTATTATCTTGTAGGTAATTGACAAAAATAAATAAATAAAAATAAATAAAAGTACAATATCTGAATCAGCCTTTTCTCCAGAGGGCTTGAAGAAGAGAAACTCAAAGTGATTTCTTAAAGTTTCCCCCTTAAATTTTCTTTTTAACCATGCACTTTCAAGGCTCTTTGTCGGAAATGATATAGGGTCTCCTGCTGGAGCAGGGAGTTAAAACTAGATGACCTTCAAGGTCCCTTCCAACTCTGATGATGTTCTACATATTTCAACCATGCTTAAACAATTAATGTTCATAAATATTAGAGATTGTCAAAAATGTTTCAAATGTTAATAATTTCCCCCTCCCCGATATAAACAGACCGATGGTCATGTATTCCAGCCAGCAATGAAGTTGTTATATATTCAAGACTGCACTGTTGAGTAAAAAAAAAACCTTATAAACTGTAGTTGAATTTAATGGCTAAAATGAGCTGTAGTTCCAGGGACATCTGTAGTGGGAAGGGGTGCAAGAAAGCTAAGATGCTGGTTGTCATGGTATGTTCAAAACCCAGCCTTTTTTTTTTTTTGCATGCATGCATTGCATATGCAGCACAGGTTAAAGGGGGACAGAGTTTCCACCACATGAACATGGACATCATCTTGACGTTTCTGAGCTTCTCTGCTCAAAATGCACAATCTCCATTCCAAAAGGAAAAAAGAAGAAGAAAAAGGCATCCAAGAGATTCCAACATAGACAGTCACATTTTAAATACCAAACTATGCTGTTACTAAAGCTAAACCCAGATTCAAATGCTGCAGACATCTCAGCGTCTTTTGATGATGCTGTATCAATAATGTGGCAATGGAATGCAAGATTCTGTGGTCTGGAAGTGTTTCAGGGTTAAGCTATATCCAAACAGAGTGAACTCTTCTTCTCTGGAATAATCACTCCCAGAAAATGATTAGCCATTCCCACAAAAGCCAAATTTGTGTACTCCAGGGGAAAACATAATGTTATGCTGAATTGGCATATTAGGTTCCCGGGGCATGGATTTTTGCATATATCTAATGAGTAAACACCAGAGGTGTGCAAAATCTAAGCAATACGGCTTGAGGCTCTAATTAAGATTTTGGAAATGATCTAATCCAGCTCAAGTATTTATGGATGTGGTTCAATCTGATTTGATACCAAAACCAAGGTACAGATTGAAGCTACACACACACATACACACACTTCTTTTTCTACTCCTCAAATTTAATTTCAGAAAACAACCCTTGTGGAAGTAGTTTCCTCAGCAATAAAAGGTGAATTGTTAGGATCAACTAGCACTTTTCAAGGATTAAATAAATTGATCCACCAGTCTTAAAATTATCACTGTGTTTTAAATGGTTATAACTATTCTGCTGGGAACAGAATAATGGGATTTGCAGTGATACCATAAAGATCACTGAGGAACACTAGTGCAAAACAGAGGTTTAGGAGTATGGTGCAAAGGAACAGGGTATTTAGAAAGAAATGTAAATTTGCTAAATACAGTGAGGCTTATTTATTCAAAGCATGCTAGTATTCAAACTCAGGTTTGTAGAATTCATCAGTCTTCCTTCCTTATTTATTTTAGTATGTACTGCTTTACAACGATGCTGCAAAAACCATGTATTCTGTCCTCTATATTTTGGAATTACATGTCAACAAGGATTAAAAGTAATCAATAGTAGCATGGCTCTTACAAAGCCTTGATGATGTCGAGATGCCGTTTGCACTGTGACATCTTTATATAAATGCTTTGATTATATATTGCATCGTGTCATCTGACACGAGTGTGCAAATTATGTCATTTCAGCAGTGATGTCATAATACACCTGTCTTTATCCACTGCTCCCCATCCTCTGCTTAAGTGCCAGACCAAGTCAATTAACTGATGCAGTTCAAAAACAAAGTGCCATCACACAATAGTTCAAGACACAAAAGCCAGAATTAAATGGTAAAAATATATCAAGTATTTCTCACATCCAAGGACTGTAATTAGAGTGATTAGAGTGACCAAGGGTGGCCATTTGGATTTGAGAGCAGATCTTCAGATCCCCCCAATTAAGTGTACTTCCATTCCATATAATTTATTTATTTATTTTATTTTATTTATTTGTCAATTGCTTAAAAACATAGTTATGAATATATCATTATGAATACATGGATACATACAAGAAAAATAAAGAAATATATAAAAGAAACAACAGGATAGGAATGATAGGCACACTGGTGCGCTTATGCACGCTCCCTACAGACATCTTAGGAAAGGGGTGAGGTCAATAGTAGTCAGTCTAAGGTTAATGTTTTTGGGGTTTGAGGAAGAACCCACAGAGTCAGGTAGAGTATTCCAGACATTGACCACTCTGTTGCTGAAGTCGTATTTCCTGCAATCAAGTTTGGTGCGATTAACCTTCAGTTTGTATCTATTGTTTGTTCTTGTATTGTTATGGTTGAAGCTGAAGTATTCATTGACAGGTAGGAGATTGCAATGTATGATTTTATATACTATACTTAGATCAGACCGAAGGCGGCATAGTTCTAGGTTTTCTAGGTCTCGAATTTCGAATCTAGTGGCATAAGGTATTCTGCAACGAGTAGAGGAGTGGACAACTCTTCTTGTGAAATATTTCTGTATTTTCTCAACTGTGTTAATATCAGATAGGTAATGCGGGTTCCAGACTGATGAGCTGTATTCAAGTATTGGTCTAGCAAATGTTTTGTATGCTCTAGTTAATAGTGTAATATTACCAGAGAAAAAACTATGTAAGATTAGGTTAAGAACTCTTACAGTGGGCTCTAGCACGAAGGTCATTTGAGATGAGTACTCCAAGATCCTTGACAGAGTTTGGATCATCAACAAGGTCTTGACTATTCAGCCTGTATTTTATTTTGTGAAATTTTTTTTGCCAATATGTAGGATAGAGCAGGAGTCCCCAACCACCAGGCCCCGGACCGGTACCAGTCTGTGGATCATTTTGTACCGGGCTGCAAAGAATAAATAATTGTGATTAAAATATATATAAAAATATGTTTTTAGTAAAGAAATAGTAAAGAAGCCCTTTACTATTGGGGAAGAATTGATTTTGCCAGTCCTTGAAAAAGTGTTTCTGCATGAAACTGATCCCTGGTACAAAAAAGGTTGAGGACCACTGGGATAGAGCATTTATTTGCTGAGATTTGAAGTTGCCATTTGTTTGACCATTCTGATACATAGTCAAGGTCTTTTTGAAGGGTAGCAGTGTTGTCTGTGGTGTTGAATAGCTTTATATCATCATGTTTTACTCAATCAATGAAATCAAACAATCTATTGTCATTCTGTTTGGTAAGTGACAAACTCTGAAGCAACAGACCAAGACTGTGGCTTTGTAAGGCTCCAATTTGGAAGGGAGCAAATTTAGACCCACCTGTCTCCCAAGAGTATTTAGTGTTACTCTGTCTCAGGATGCAGAAATCAGGAATCTATCTATGCACATTCCAGGTAACAGATTCTATCTGTTCACATTGTGCATATTGTACTAGAATAATTGAATCATATGGCTGGAAGGGAGCTTGGAGGCCTTGGAGGCCAACACTCTGTCCAAGACAGGACTAATTATACCATCCTGGACAAGGTTTTTCTTAAAAACCTCCAATATTCCCACAATATAACTGCAATAATTGGATAAGCTACTAACTCAGCCAGACCTCCTTTAGCAGTGTTCAGTTACATTACTGTGTTCAAATATCACTTTTTGGGGAATACAGTGTCTCTTCCCTCTTCCCTCAGGAATTACCTAGCTAGCATCCTCTAGATCAGGGCTGTCAAACTCATGGCCCGCAGGCCACGCCCACACCCAGTTTAGCAAAGGGAGGAAAGTCCCGATATGTCACGTGATGCTGCCATGACAATGCAAGTTTGACACCCTTGCCCTAGACCTTTGCCCCAGGAGAAAACTGGCAAGGCTTCACAACATTATTATTCTTCACCATTGCTCTGACAAGAACCAATGGACATGAAAGGAGGAAGTAGGGAAAGAGAAAAGACCTTGTTCCTAGATTTAGTTCACACACAATTTAACAATTCCCAAGGTTCCTGTCCTTGACATCACTTTCTTCTTCAATAGCTCTCAATAGGCCAACTTTTGCTCCCCTCCCCTTCACCAGTATGCCCACAAAAGACAAACTGCAAGAGAGAACATTGTCATATCAACTCCACCCCACGCCCATGGCTCCACGTCCAGCTTAAATGCCCCATAAGAATTTTTTTTTCTCCAACTCCTTTTAAGGAAAACAACCACTACAGTAAGCAAGAAAAGCAGCAATGAAGGAGATGGCTATCCCTTAGCCGTAGCGATCCCACAGGGGCCATTGAGTAATTCAGGGAGGGAGACGAGTAGATTTCTAGAATTAATTCAGGACACATTCTTGGCATCCAGAAGGTCACACAGCCAGGACTGACAGGTCCTGGAAAATAGCAGTAAATCCCAGATGCTGACTCATCATCTGTATGGAGAATGTAAGCTGTGCTCTTAAAAAGTGCTTTTTAGTAATGTTGCTTGTTTATATGTGGGAAAGCATGTGAGGGTGACTGAACATTCAGAGTGAGAATGTCAGAGGTTCTACTTGCTGGTTGTAAGTGCTTGTAGGAGTAATTTCTGGCCCCGAATTAGGAAGGCAGGAATGATCAGCCCTCTTACTGCTTGCCTATAGTTACAATCTGGGCTTTCTTGATCATTCTATCTCCCCAAGACTTTTCTTAGAATATCAAGTTGGAAAGGCCGGAGAATTGTTGAACTTCTAAATAGATGTAGGCGTTCTCCAAATACAGTACCCCTACTTATGTCTCAGTTAAAGGTGTTGTGGGGCATGACATTAAGTAGCAAATGCCAAACAGCAAATAATTGCCTTGGACAAACAAATTAAAATTAAGTTGTCACCAAATTTTACAAATATAGAGGCACCAGACACTGGGATGGATTTTTAATTAGTTTAACATAATAAAAATTCACGGGATTGAGGAAATTCAGATAAAGATTTGTGTATACATTTGATATTACCTCAGAAAAGGGATATGTCAAAAATAAATCTGTATCATTTAAAATATTTTTATTAAAAAGGAATGTGTATGTGATGAATTCTAAGAATTCACATTAGGAATAGCTGACTTGAAATAAAAAAACATGGATTAACAAAGTACAATTTGTTTTTCTTCAAATGTAGAATATGGTATAGACCACTGAATTTTAACCTCACACTTCTGAGCCTCATACATATACAGTATTCTGCATTTTTGCCTGTAAACTAGACAGGTAATGTTTTATAGAAATCATTTTGTCACTTTTCTCTGGAGACGTTGAGGTAGATTCCAAAATTAACTTAAAGATGAGACCAGTACCAGCAAAGATAATTGTGTGCTTTGTGGAATGCATTGTCCATAAATGTTAAATGGACCTGAGATTCTACAGGCCTTCCACAAGAGGTCCTCCTTCACTTGGCTGTAAGCAACTATTTTTCATACAAGCTTCATCCAAAACATACTTCTACCAACCTTAAGGCCCTGTCCCACTGGCCGACGGACGCAAAACGTATACATAAAGGACACAGCGGATGAGCAAAATTTCGGGGGTGGCTCCATCCGTTGTCATCCGCTCCAAAAAGTGGCGAAAATTTGCATAAACAGAACGGAAAAGAACAGAAAAGAACGGACGTGGGTAGTATGTAGCAGGGAAGCCTAGCGGATGTATATCGGATGCAAACCATTCTATCTATCAATATTCTACTACTTGATTCGGTGGTCTACTTGATTCTGATTTAGTTTGATACATGCACTTAATTGTTGTGGTTTTAAAACATGGTTGGTGGCTCAAATGAGCAGAGCATTCTAGTTTGTTCAACCAACCGGAATTTTCAAGCACGATTGTAGAACATCACTATGTGAAATACAGATGTCATCTCTGGCTTACAGTTATGTTAGCTTTCTAGTCAAGATGGTTTTGAATGTACAAGGAGAGAAGAAACTAACCATTTGCCACCCCAAGCTTTTTTTTGGTGGGGGTTATAAAGACAAGGGACATGGGGGCTCAGTGGCTAAGACGCTGAGCTTGTCCATCAGGTCGGCAGTTCAGCAGTTCGAATCCCTAGCACCGTGGAATGGAGTGAGCTCCCATTACCTGTCTCAGCTTCTGCCAACCTAGCAGCTTGAAAGCATGTAAAAATGCAAGAAGAAAAATAGGGACGACTTTGGTGGGAAGGTAACAGCGTTCTGTGTGCCTTCGGTGTTAATTCATGCCGGCCACATGATCATGGAGATGTCTTCAGACAGTGCTGGCTCTTTAGCTTTGAGTACCGCCACCTAGAGCTGGAAATGACTGGTACGTATGTGCGAGGGGAACCTTTACCTTATAAAGACCAGAAAAATCAATTCTATGTATTCCCTGCTCCATTCTTTAACTGTTCACATTGATCAACCTTGCAGCATCTGGATTTGTGAAGTTTTCAAAGTTCTCACAATTAGATATTTCTACAATGGTGTGACTTGCCTGATCCAGCTGCCAGGTTGGAAAGAAACTCTTCCCCCTTCCCTACAAGATTATACATCCATTTTTTCCAGAAATACCCCTTGCCTTACCAATACTAAAAAGTCCCGTCCCCCCACCCTTTTCCCTGTTCCCGATCTTTATCTGCTGCATCTGCACCAAGGTCAGGGAGCATGGAAAAGAGAGCTAACAGGCCACGCCTGCCTCAAGGGAACAAAAACAAACTAGATGTGTTTCTTATCTATAGCAGGAGGGAGCAAAGAAAACAGGCATTTTCCATTCGGGAAGGAATTCAGTACAAATATATCTCTTGAATTTTGGCTGGACTGAGGCGGGTTTCAAGTATGTTAGCAAAATGTTCACTTCAAGTCTCACTGGCATAGCTCATGAAAGAATTAGATTTAATTCTTGGCATTTCAAAAAGGCATGAGATACTCCCTGTTTTTGAAGTTTTTGGATTCTGCCAGGGAATCCAAGGGAATAGCAAACAAGCACCATCTTTTGCAGGACAGGAGAGGTATGGGGATTTGAAGAGGGAAGCACCAAAGGCAGTGTTCATACAACAGGCCTAAGGTGTAGAATTTATTCAATGAAATGGAATTTTGGGGGGATGACATGTGCATTAATCCATAGACCAGAAGTGTCAAACTCTCGGTGTCACTGCAGCATCATGTGAGGTATCGGTACTTTTTCGCCCTTTCCAAAACTGGGTGCAGGCATGGTCAGTGCATGATGCATCCGGCCCGCGGACAGGAATTTGACAGCCCCCTGCCATAGACTAACCATAAAGGTTATACTTCAGCGTCAACCATAATGATACAAGAGCACACAATAGATACAAACTCAAGGTAAACCGCACCAAACTTGATTGCAGGAAATATGACTTTAGTAAGAAAGTGGTCAATGTCTGGAATACTCTACCTGACTGTGGTTTCTTCCCCAAACCCCAAAAACTTTAATCTTAGACTGTCTACTATTGACCTCACCCCTTTCCTAAGAAGTCTGTAGGGAGCGTGCATAAGCGCACCAACATGCCTAGCGTCCCTGTCCTATTGTTTCTTTTTATTTTTCTTATATGTATCCATTTCATGTTTTCATAACTATGTTTATACTTATACCTGTTATCCTATAATTGCTTGACAAAATAAGTAAATAAATAATAAATAAAGGGTAAACCAGCTTGCAAATCAGGACATTGTATAAACACTAGCAAAGAAAACCATGGGCTCTGTGAAATCAGGGCTTTCCCCAATAACTCTGACCAGTTTTTCCTCACCTGGTACCTGCTTTCGATGCATTTGAACTGTAACTTCCAAGCATTCCCAACCAGCAGGAGTAACCCTGAACTGGGGAGAAATTTAGGCAGCTGAAACCCCTTCCCCCTATCTCATCTTGATGGTATCAGGTTTAGGATTAGACCAATTCATAGATCTGGCTTGTTCCATTCCTGTCTTTTTAAGCAGCCATTTGAGACGTAGAAATCAGCAGGTGCACCTTTGACTAGTTTAGGCATAAGCAGGGATCACTTGCTAATTGCTGCTCATTAAAAGTGCAGGATTAAAGGGAAAAAACTGGTATTCCTCAAATAAGAGGGTGTTTTTTAAAAAAAATAAATGATGGTTCATTTAGGACAATTTGAAAAGATTGGCTTGAAAACTTCATCTCCTTCCAAGTTGTTCTGTTTTTCCTGGCAAAGCTCAATACTCACCTACCTGGGGCTGTTCTTGGCTGCTGTTGTAAACAATTAATGATGATTCAGGGACAGCTTGTGAAATAATCTGATCATATGAGACTGAACAGAGTTAAGTGCTTGATTTAATAGGACAATTACATGCATCCTTTCTTTTACTGCCCAGTTTTTGCTGGCTTAGGTATTCACAGCTGGGTAAATACTGAAGAAAAAACCAGCAGTCTTGCTGCAATGATTAGGATGTCCAATGGGGTTAGAAAAATAAATAAAAACTGTGTTCTAATAAAATACTTGATTTATTTATATTATTATGTTCTTATCCTTCTTCCAGTGTTAACATCGCACATTAACTTTTCTTTATGTAGTCTTTTCTCCAATCCCTAGGAAAGCAAAAGAAGCAGAGATAGCTGAGCTTAGCTGTTGTCTTAATCAGAGTTTGTACTGACAAAAGAGAATTATCTGTAGCTCAAGATTGAACTATGGGGTCATTGGTGCTCTCTGAGTTTGGTTGTTTTCTTGCAGACGTTTCTTTACCAAACTAGATAATACCATCAAGTCAGTGGTGGGATTCAATTTTGTTTTCCTACCAGTCCTGTGGGTGTGATTTGGTGGGCATGGCTTGGTGGGCATGGCAGGAGAAGGATACTGTAAAATCTCCATTCCCCCCCCCCCCCCCCCCAAGGGGAAGGTTACGGCACAATCCCATTCCTTTCCCATCCCACTAACCTGCTTTCCAGCTCTATTCTCCTGTGCAGGGCAACAAAAGAAGATCCAGTGGAACAGCTGAGACTCAGGAGGCAGAGAATAGATGGAGGTGGGGCCAGTCAGAGGTGGTATTTGCTGGTTCTTCAAACTACTCAAAATTTCTGCTACCGATTCCCTTGAACTGGTCAGAACCTGCTGAATATCACCTCTGCCATCAGTGCTGGAAAAGCAAACCCACTCCTTTCTAGCACTGGTGATGTTATGTAGTTTAGTAATGAAACGTCTACAAGAAAACAACTAAGTTTTGTCCTATTAGTGGTGTATTAAGCAGACTAAGCATGTGCTTAGGCCACCAGCCCCAAAGGGATCATCACAAGTTGAAAATATGGCTTTGTGCAGTATGTACAAAGGAGGGGACCACCAAGATTTGTCAGTGCTTAGGCACCAGTGAGTCTTAATCCGCCACTGTGTCTTATACGGCAATGTTGGTTATAGCATACTGTCTGGCATTTATGAAAACTGCTGTCACAGGCTGCAGTGATAGCCTCTTGTTCAAATGGGATCATAGTCAGTTAATTGACTGATAGCCAGGTTGGGACTTTGGTTCATATAATTCCCAGCCAGCCTAATTATTGTTAGGCCTGGGAAAGGAAGTACTAAAAAGTCTTTCAAGGGGAAGCAGAAGAGTACTGTATCTCGATGAACAAAACAAAAGAAGGGGAGCAAAAAGATGTGAGAATTTGTGAAGAATGCAAAAAACTCCAGCATCCTTTATAGTTTGGGTAGGGGTTGGACTAGATGCCTACAAGGTTCCTTCCAACTCTGTTAATCTGTTAAATCTACAGTACTTGTGACTGCATCTTCAGGGCATGATGGTAAATAATTTCACTGAACTTTTTCCATCCCATATTCTGTGAAAAAGTTAAATATTATATAGCATTTTTTTTCAATTGTATCCAATTCTCATAGACTGTTTGGACAAGTCTCTGTCTAATTTACTGACAAATCAGTTAAAGAACCTTAACATTTCTTAAATTGGATATCTAATATTCATCCTTTTAAAAGCATTCTTTGAGGGGTTCCAGAAAACACAAAATAATTTTTAGTGAATTAATTTCATTTTTAAATCATATTTCTCATTTTATAACATTATGATCCATTATTTAAAACTGGATACTCATATTTTTTATTACATGGTCCAACTACATAACTATGTGTGACTTCAATTTCTCTTTGTAGAGCGTTATAAAATTGAATTGTTTCTGTTTCAGTGCAGCATCTCTTAAAGAAGGTACAATTGCAGGCAATTGGAGACTGTTAAATTATTGAGGCTATGCTGGTTAGTTAATACACATTTCAATTGCATACAATGCCAAGCATATATTATAAGCACAGCAAATTCAAAATACAATATTTCAAAAAGCTGAAATATTGGCAATCAACTGATTTAGAGTACCAACCCCTTGTTTAACATGAGCGTTGCAATAAAACATCTAACCCACAATTTTCATATTCAAGTATTGTGATAACATCTGTTTCTCATGTAATTGGGATCAAAATGTAAGTACTTATCTATTAATTACGTATGTCTAGCAGCTTTCAAAACAGAAAACAAATGTCCAAGCATAATACTGTATATCTGGACCCTAAAAGTTTCCAAAATTTCAAAGAAGTTACATACTGCTCTCCCAACTGTCCCAAAGAAAAGGGCAACCATTATAAGTTTCATTCCAAAATAGTACAGATGTTAAAATAAAAATTCAATGATGTGGTGGAAAATCTGGTGAGTGAAAGCTACCATCAACACAAGATAAGAGTCAGTTTAGTCCAGAGGAGGGGTGTCCAACCTTGGCATCTTTAAGACTTGTGGACTTCAACTCCCAGAATCCCCGTGCAGGTCTTAAAGTTGCCAAGATTGGACATTCGTGATCTAGTGGTTTAAGATACCAGGCTAGAAACCAGGAGAGAGTGAAATCTAGTCCTCTTTTAGGCATGAAGACCAGCTGGGGGATTTGGTGGCAATCACTCTTCCAACCCATCTCACAAGGTTATTGTTGTGGGGAAAATAGGAGGAATATTAGGTATGTTACCACCTTGAATTATTTACAGAATATAATAAATGCAGGATATGAATAAATAAATAAGCTAGAAGTGATTTAATGCAAGGGCTTTAGCCTGAAGATAATTGTTTCTGTAGTGTTATTTCAGGCAGATTAAGGAAAAACAGAGGCGGCCTTTACCCTGCAGCCAGAATTGTTGCAAGGATGCCAGGTGAAAGGCAGAGATATAGTACTAGCCCATAAGTCAAAGAAAGCATTAATCCACCTGAATTTAGCCTGCCTTTTAGATATCTTACGAAATAGTTTACAATAGGGTTAGCTCTGAGATTAACTCAACTTTGTCAAAGGCCAAGCCTAATAAATGTAATGCACCAACTGCCTTGCACAAAGACCAAGGATCAGAACGGATAGTGAGAACCACACACTAACCAGTTCTGTCTGGAGCCATACATGCTCCTATGTGTTTTGTGCTTTAAAAGACCATCAAACAAGCATTTTTTCAATAATCTCAAATACTATATACAATATTCTCAAATACTGTACAGTATTCTCAAAGCAATTCACTATCCACAGTTTACAACTCCACATACGAGTTCTACCCCATCTATCCTAATTTTCCACAATCCCTAGAATAGTAGGAAAAAAAATACGCAAACAGCAGTTAAGAGTACAAACTGTCCATAGTATTCATTACTGTCTCTTCACAGACAGTATAGTTCTCAAACTTGTCCACTTGCATGACGATTTAAAGGAAAACAGGTGGCACTTGCAGTTTGCTACCAGCTGGTATTAAGAGCGAAAGTACTTTTCTTTTTATCCAAGGTGTCTTGTAAACCCAGCCACCATTCTTTCAGAAGACAAAGTTCAGGACTATGTTTTGGTAAACCAGGTCTTTCACTATTTTGAATTGTAAAAATTAGGTTCAGGCCCTATTGTCCAAATATGGTTGAGTGATCTATAACTTAGTATGGGGTGTGTATTCAGCCTCTTGTGGTTTATTCAACAAAACTATGGTTAAATTAATCATGGCCTAGCATAACCTATAAACCAGAGGTGGTATTCAGCAGGTTCTGACCAGTTCTGGAGAACCGGTAGTGGAAATGTTGAGTAGTTTGGAGAACTGGCAAATACAACCTCTGACTGGAGATTTTACAGTGTCTTTCCCCTGCCGCACCCACCAAGCCACGCCCACAGAAACGGTAGTAAAATTTTTTGAATCCCACCACTGCTATAAATGTAACTAATACAATATATGGGTTTCATTTTCACTTCAGATATTATCCTGGAATAGATGGTAGCTCGAAAGGTGGTGCCATATTACATGTGAGTATACTTGAGGCATATGAGCTATTCTGTTCTTATCCTGCATTCATTGTAAAGCTAAGTCCACACGTTTGCTGTGGCTTTTGCATTTCATAAATGTTTGGTCCTGTAGTTTGGTTTTTGCATTCTGGGTGTGTGTATTACATACACAAACACATGCCCAGAATGCAAAAACTGAATTAGGGGACATGTATATATCTGAGCAAAGAAAAGCATTTAATCAACGTGAGTTGAGCTCCAACTAGGTGATACTTTGTGCAACTGATGAACTCAGCTCTTGGTTAGCAAAGGTAACTTTCATGGAGGTCACCCCTCCCCCCACCTCTCCTATTGAAAAGGAGCAGCTTCTCAGGCGTGACTTTCTTCTCCCTCCCTTTTGTGAAATCTGAAGCTTCTTCAGGACCCTCTGTTTCTTTGAGCCCCCCCACCCCTTTCACACTCTCAAAGAAAGGAGGCCAGCCTTTAAAAGGAAGAGATTAGATTGATTGCACCACTCGCTGGGGATAGCACGTACACCCATACTCTGCAAGCTACAGGAAGCCCAATGCCATCGTAGTCTCTTTTAAAGGTAAGTTTGGGTTCTTGCTTGACTCATTATTTGGCCTTTGTTGTGGCTGTTGTACTAAGCGAAAAGAACTTGTCTCCAACAGTATCCTTCCCCAATTGTTCTGGCCTGGAAAATTCAGGAACCTATTTTCTTTTTAATCTGAATAATAAGGTTAAAATGGCCAGTGTTGTCCCTACATCAGGAATAGCTTTGGGGTTTTATGCTGAGCCTCTAATGTGCTTTCAACAGTTGGTGGAAAAGCAAATAATTTGTTCACTGGATGAGAAGTGGCACATTCACTCTTGGTCTCCTTCTTTTAGGTCCCTTAAGATGGGGTTTCTAAATTGATGCTATCAATTGCATCGATAACAAGGCTGGACAACCAGCAACTCTCCAGATGCAAATTCCCAACAGTTTCATCTGCACTGGGGTAGTTTAAGGACCCCTAAAGTTCCATAAGTTCATCCCTATCTATAGCATGCTTCGTTGGAATCATACCCTGGTTTCCATCTGAATAGCTCCTAGAGCAGCTTCTATAATAATAAACAAGTTTCTGAAAATACACAAGGAAGAAAGAAAACAAAGAAACAGATGGGGCAGGGAAAGGAAAACAAGGTACTTTACACAGCAGTTCTGAGTGTTTTTTCAGTCCTATTAAGATCAGCTATGTGGTGTCCTTAGATAGTCCCAGAGGACACCAACATCCCCTACAACTACTGACCTTGTTCTCAAAAGTACAAATACTCTTTAGAAGGAAAGATCCTAACAGCAAGTAGCAATGGTGATCCTGAAATTGCATAGAGTGTTTACATTCCCTCCTGCCTAATTACTGATGGGAGCTTCCTTTGGTTTTTAAACCTCCTTAAAGATCATCTAGGATGTGGTGGCTTGTCAATCAGAAAGGTCGGCAGTTCGACAGTTCGCATCCCTAGCACCACGTAACAGAGTGAGCTCCCGTTACTTGTCTCAGCTTCTGCCAACCTAGCAGTTCAAAAGCATGTAAAAATGCAAGTAGAAAAATAGGGACTACTTTGCTGGGAAGGTAACAGCGTTTTGTGCGCCTTTGGCGTTTAGTCATGCTGGTCACATGACCATGGAAAGGTCTTCGGACAGCACTGACTCTTTGGCTTTGTAACGGAGATGAGCACCGCCCCCTAGAGCCAGAAGCGACTAGCATGTATGTGCGAGGGGAACCTTTACTTTTACCTTAAAGGCCAGCTAAGGAGAAACCTGACCAAAGGTGTAATCCATGTTCCTTCAGACGAGAACTTGTGCCCAACAGGGGCGCACCAAACAATTTGTTTTATCGAATTGAGAAGACTGCCTAACTCCCCAACATTTTGGAGCACCTGCAACATTAAAAGATACCACAGAAACATTTACATTTGTGTTTATAAATGTAAATGCTTCACACAACATTTTCAACATTCCTTCAAATCCCCTGCTATGAGAATAAAAAGTTGATTGAGTTGAAAACAAGCTGTTTTTCAATTTGCTCTAGTAGGCATTTCGAGCTTGAAAGAGGAGCTGTTTTCAGCTCAAAATGTATCTGCAATGGTAGAACAATTATTCTGAAGATTTTGCACAATCCTAAAATCTGAGTTGGTTGATTTTAAATGTGGTTATCTATTCTCATTATAGCAGGGCTGAATTGGAGGGAGTTTGTGAACCCCTTGTGAAATTAGAGACGCGCCAAGTTCCTTGTTAAACAAAATTAGTTTGATAAAATTTACAGCTGGCACCCCCAGACTTTCTGACATTGAACAGATTTGATGTTTGGAAACCTTTGGATCTCTCCACTTAAACATATGTTCAATCCATCCACCATTGGGCACTTAGGACCTCTAGCACCAGCAATCTACTTTGATAAATCCATCAGGTGGCTCAGCCCCAATTTTCTTGCTGTGAACGCACTGGCATTTACATTGTACACCTGCTTATCTTTGCAGCACTTTTCTGCCAACAATTTACCAATGTTAATGTGATTGGAGTGCTCCTGCTTGACAAAGGGGCAACACCCCCTTGTATCAGAGGCTTTGAGTGCCAGCTCAATATTGCCTGCCTTAGCTGACAACAACAATCCTAAAAGGTTTCATGAAATATATTTCTTCCAGCTCTACCTGGGACAGTTGAAACCTAGGGTCTTCATGAACATCACCTGGACTTTTAGCACCTTGGCCTAGAACCACCAGGTCTGAGCTGCTAGATAGTAATAAAGCATTTCTTTGCTGCTGTCTATTGATGGTTCAGATGTTTACTGCTCAGGTCTGCGAGCTGGGCTCATATTATAAGTCAGTAGTTTGTTGGACTTAGTTTAGCAGGTTTGTACTGTGATTTCTCCCGAGGATTTATGACTTAGGATAGGATGATATATAAATCTTATCACCGGGCCCTTCTATAAACAATTACCAATCAAATTATTTCATTCATGTTTTAATTCTCAGGTCTAGTTCCTTTAATGTTTCAGAAGCTTCCTTTAGACATGCAGTAAGATTGTACAAGAAATATTTCTGATCTCTTTTAAAAATTAAATACTGCTTTTATCTTACTGTACTTGATGATATTCTAAACATGTCTTCCCTTTTTCCCCATCCTTGCAAATTAATAGGTCTTATATAATTAAGTGCTGTTTTTATGCCAGCTGAACCTTATGCAAGAATCTGGCATTCTACTGATAAGGATTTGGCACTTAGCGGAAAAGTTATAGCTGGGGTTGTTCTCAAAGAGTGACTAAGCCAGCATCATAGTAAGCTATCGTACTAGAAGAGATAAAGGGAGAGAGAATCAAATATAACAGGGATCAGGGAAATACTTTTGGAAAGAATGCCAGGGGAAGGACCACAGTTCCAATGGAAGCATCTGCATTGTATGCGGAACATCTGAAATTCAGTTCATGGACATCTCCAGTAAAAAACAACAGGGAACAGATAACGGAAAATAATTTTGTCTGCCTTCTCCTGAGAGCCAGGACCAGGCAGAAGGAGACCAGCTGGATTGAATATTTTTTCATGTTCCCTTTGTTAGATCACCCAGGCTGCTAAATATTCTTCATCTATGTATATTTACTTAGAACCAACATACTGGGTGAATCGATAATATAGTTTGTTTGGTATCAGCTTAGTGTTTTGTACAAAGTCAATCACTCTGATTTGTATGCCATGCTATACAGCTTAGTGTGTTAGGTATGCCCAACAAGGGCTCAGGAAAGGGTATAATCTAGTTTATAATGAACCGATCAAGTGAAAAATTTTAATAATAGAAAGTGCTATCCTTGAAATAATAATAAACCATGCAAGTCCTGGGAAGGAGGAATACAAGTTTAAAGAGGCAAAATCCCAATGCTCAGAAGGCAGCATGTACATCTTTCTTTGCCCTCTTCCTTGCAGCAGCTGAATACAGCTGACAGCCAAGATTTTATCAGTGTTGGAGCCAACCTTGTAATAATTGTCTAATCTACATGTCCCATCTCATTCATGATGGTAAGAAACTGGCAGGAAATCAGACAAATGATAGCTCTCCTTTTGTTATGAAACCTGATGCTTGAGTTTGCTGACCTTACCGATCAGTCAGTTTAGGGCTGCATGTGATCACTAAATCCCGTGATTTGTGGCTGGCATCACATCATTTCAATGGGTGATTTGATTGTAAGGTGGTGGCATTTTATAGCAGGACTGGTTCAGATGGGTGACTTCTTTATGTGCTCATGTGACTCTAGTTTCAACTTAACAACCAAACTTAATAAGGTTTGCAATCCACCCTGTTGATTTAAACGGGGATTATAACGACTGAATTTGATGGAAGATAATTTATTTCCTGCGTTAAGGAAGTGAACATAACGTGCCGAGGCAAGTCCATTTTGTAACTGCTCCTATTTCTGATTTTTACAATCCCTGAGAGAATTGACTGCTCAGTTAAATTCATCAGCAAATAATCATTGGTAACAATGATGTTTCTGTATAACTGCATCTTAACCTATCTTTCGGTTGAGGAAGTCACAGTATACTGAATCACACCATGCATTATATGTTGTGCAATCTAAGCCTTAGATGTGAACACTGGAATTGCACTGAATTCCCATTATTTTAGATTTGTTTAATCACATGTTGCACTTCACTGAGCATAAATTTTAGGGGCTCATGAATTCTACTTCACTTATTATCTTTTGCATTTCCTCCACTAAAACTCCAATCTTCAGCGATTCCTTCTTTAAATAGTATGTCCACTGAATCTAACATTGATCTGTTACATGCTTGCTGAATTTCCCTGGATAAACTCCTGCAAACCAACTCTGCAAACTGTAGGTTCTTTGATCAGATAAGGAAGAAAGCCTCCAGCTCAATCAGTCGTGTAGCACCATTAATTAGTCCGGAAAAAAAAAAAGGAGCCACGTGCTCTTGTATTTATGTATTTATTATTAGCTAGGGAAAATAGAAACATTTTTAAACATGTGATTACAAAGATAATGTAGGTCAGTTGACACAAGTACCTTAGCCATGCTTTGGATGACAAGTGCCTTGCCATAACCTGCATCCCGGGGCCGAGAGAAAGTGACTGGCTGAAAGTCACCCAGTGGGCTTCATGCCTATGACAAAATTGGAACTCACAGTTTCTAGCCTGATGCTTTCACCACTACCCAAAACTGGCTTTCTTTACTGCAGCATGAAATAGAAAAACCATAGCAATTTTCGGTTTAGGATTGTCAACCTCAAGGCCCACAGAGCCAAATCTGGCCCACAGGGTGCTTAGATCTGGCCCACAGCCACAGGGCCGCCCTAGAAACAGCGAAGGACCATGACGCAGTGCCTTTGCTGGTGAAAATGGCCACATGTGGCCCTCCTGAGTTCCGTTTTCACTGGCAGAAGGTTTTGCAGGAGGCCGTCATAGCCAGAAATAGAGCCTGGGAGCCCGTTGTCACTGGCAGAGCATTGAGGCCACCACAGGCACCCCGACCTACATCTATGTCAAATTGGCCATGCCTACCCTGACCACACCTACTCACCCCCCAGGCAGTGGTGGTGGTTTCAAATTTTTTTGCTACCGGTGCTGAAGACGTGGCTTGGTGGGCGTGGCAAGGATACTGTAAAATCTCCAGTCAGAGGTGGGATTTGCCGGTTCTCTGAACCACTCAAAATTTCCGCTACTGGTTCTCCAGAACTGGTCAGAACCTGCTGAATACCCACCTCTGCCCCCAGGTCAAACACCACCCTGATGCAGCCTCAATGAAATCAGTTTAGAACAAACCACAGTTCTATTATTCTTAATTATTGTTGTGCCTTGCGTCAGTGTGGACTCCTGGTGACTGCCTGGACAGGTTTCTGTAATTTTCTGGGTAAGATTTCCAAATCCTGGTGTGCCATTCCCCATTTAATAGATCTGAGAGAGAATGATTGGGTCAAGGTCACCCAGCTGGCTTCAAAGTGGGGCTAGAAGTCATGACCTCCAGGTTTCTAGTCTGATCCCTGAGCCACAACCTTAAAACTGGTTCTCGTATGATTTTTTGCCCAGTCAACCAGATGTTTAGAATTGTTATTGTACAGCTCGCTGAGTGTATTAGTTTATGCATGTTCTTTGTGCTATAGCTGTTTCAATAAGCCATGTTTTCCTGAGTTTTAAGATGTAAACCACAATGAGGGGAATTAACCAAGATGCTATCCCACCGCAAACAGCACTGTGATTGGGAAGGGTTAAAAAGAAAAAAAGGGGGGGCTACTGCCATCCTGTGGCCCAGGGTTGCTTAATGCCCTTCATAGAATCAGCCCGTCTTGCAGGTTGCTCTAAAGCAGGGGTCTCCAACCTGGGCCACTTTAAGCCTGGCGGACTTCAACTCCCAGAATTCCCTAAGCAGCTGCTGGCTGGGGAATTCTGGGAGTTGAAGTCCACCAGACTTAAAGTGGCCCAGGTTGGAGACCCCTGCTCTAAGGCAAGGGTCTTCAAACTTGACAGCTTAAAGACTTGTGGACTTCAACTCCCAGAATTCCCGAGCTAACACGACTGGAGGAGGAATTCTGGGAGTTGAAGTCCACAAGTCTTTAAGCTGTCAAGTTTGAAGAACCCCCCCCCCCCCGCTCTAAAGGTACAACGCACAGCATGTTTGGAAGAAAAAGGACAATTCAGTCCAAACAGCAGGACAAATGTAAAGAGCCGGTTGGAAAACGTAAGAGCCAAGGCGGTGTGTGTATAAAACTGCTTCCAATGTGTCGCACAGCACCGAGGAGACCCAAGTTCAAGTCTCCCTCAGTCACAGAAGCCCCGCCGCCGCCCTCACCCCAGCAAACCTCCCAAGGTGAAGATTGTGGGTGTATAACGGAGCTCTTGAGAGGAAAAGTCAGACCCCAAAGCCGGAGAAACGAGAAAATCTGTGTGTGTAGAAGAATCGCCTGTGGTTTTTCTAGCCCACTCTGGCGGGCGACAGGCTCGAAGAAGCGAGGCAGGTCTGGTTTCTGAGCGCCCGCGGCCTTCTCCACGGCGGCGTGCGTGTGTGTGTGTGGGGGGGGGGGCGGCTTAAGTGTGACTCCTGGCAGCGCCTTTGCCTTCCCATGGGCCGCTTTGAAGGGAGCCCTCAAGCCGGCGGCCGCTTTGAGCTCAGGACTCGCTCGACCAGAAAACGTCGCTGCCCGCCCGTTTCCAGGTTCCGGGGGGGAGGGGGTGGGACGGGACGGGACTGAGGGAAAGTTGCTCCCGGGCTTTTCCAGCTGAATGCTTCTGGGCTCGGGGCCAAGGGCTCTCTCTCCTGGCGGCAGCCTTGGCGGCGCTTTTCCTACTTTTGCTCCCGGTCCCGCGGCTCCAGGAGAGGGGAGGTGCGAAAGCGCGGGACGTACGCGCGCGCTCCTTTCCCCTCTCGCTCTCTGTGTGTGTTTGTGTGTTTGTGCGTTGAGAGCAGGAAACCAAGAGCGAGAAGATCCTGGTGGCTCCCGGGCGTGCCGGCGAAACGTGTTTTTTTTTTTTTTTTTTTTTTTTGCCAGGGGCACCCATCGACCCGGGCCCAACTTCAAAAAAAAAGAGATCTCGCGCTCGTGCGCTTTGTGACGACACCTCCCCCCCCCCCCCCTCCCAAACCGCTCCATGATCCCCTTTCGCTGCTATCCTACCAGCATCGCGTGTGACCCCCCGAAGGCTGCGGGCTCCGCTGCGCCCAAGATCCTCGATGAGGACCAGCCACGCCGGACATGAAGGTAAGCGTGGGGTCACCTTCTGGGGAAAGGGAAAATTCCTGCTTGCTGCGGTCCCCACGCCCGGATTTAAAGGGGCGGGGGTTGTTAAACCTGCTGTGAGAAAAAAAGAGGGGCAAAAGAACTTGTGGCACCTGCTCGTCCAAAGCTTCAAAAATTGGGAGAAGAAAATGCCAGATAGGAATTAAAAGGAAAAGGAGTGTTCTCAAAGCAACCGTGATCAGATTTTCAGGTCAGATCTCTTGTTTAATATCAGAGCTTGGATTTCGGGCAAACCATTCTTCTCCTGAGTTCTTTTCCTCCCTCCTTTAATGAATGCTGTGGCATTCATTGCTGAAATCACAGAAGTAAAAAGCTTTGACTGCTCTAAAGTGCAATAAAATACTATACATCCATATATCTTCTATGTATATATCTCTATCTATGTCTGTCTCTCTGTCTCTATCAATCAATCAACTCTATCTATCTATCTATCTATCTATCTATCTATCTATCTATCTATCTGGTGATGTGATCCCCTTTTGCACCTTTCTGACCAGCAAAGTCATTGGGGAAGCCAGATTCACTTAACAACTATATTACTTATTTAACAACTGCAGTGATTCATTTAATAAATGTGGCAAGAACATTTGCAAAATGGAGCAAAACTCACTTAAACCAATTTCTCACTTAGCAAAATAAATTCTGGGATCAGTTGTGGCCGTAAGTCGAGGACTACCTGTAGACTTGTGATAATAACACTGCTCTTTAAAGAACAACATCCAAGGCTGACAGGATGGGGAAAAGGAATCTGTTCCTGTGGGGTTTTTTTTTAAGCTATTTTTTTTTTTGTTCCCAAAGTTGGCCTGGACTGGGCAGGGAAGGTGGAATGTCGAACTTTCACCTGGTGAGGTTGCAGACTTGTCCCAGTTCTCCACGGGACTTGTGGATTCGACCCCTGAAAGAAACCTCCTCTACGAGCTTTGGAAAAAAATGCACTTGTTCCGCAGCTGCAGCTATCGGATTCAGCTGGAGGGACAGATGACCAATGCCCCAAGGATCCAGGGCATCCGATGGGTAAGTAAAAATGCTTGGTCGTTGCAGACAATTGGGTTGGTCCTATTTTATGGGAGCTGTTTGGCCAAATTCTCTAGGCTCTGAGGCTAGCACGCTTGGTCCTGGAAAGGAGACCCCTTGAAGGCCCAAGGATTGCAACTCGAAGAAAAACATGGTGTATATGTCCATGTAGTCTCAAGGAGCATTCTCCTCCCAATATCGGTGTGGCTAAGAAAATTATTCATTTAATATTGTGCCTGTGAGTCAGAGTGGCAGCAGAGTGCTGACATGAGCAGGGCGAAGGGACCAGCGTGTTTTCGCTTTCAAGCAGGATGTGAAATCTCTTTTACATCACCAGAATCTGAATGTGTGTTTTATTTTAGCACAGGCCTAACAAATATTCCTTGTGTGTCCTGAGAAAGTTTACATCGTGTCCCTTAGATCTTTTCTGATGTCAGGAGGGGTCTGTGGTTGATTCCCACCTCCTTATTTTTTAACATTGCTCTTCTTAACAGAAATGTGTTGGTGGTTCTGTTTGTTTATTTTTGCTTTCTAAGAATGATGCTACTGGGCGAGTGGCTAAAGTCGTCCCACGCATGGGTCTTGTTTATCCCTTATGGTGAAAACCTGCCTGCTTCCAATGAGTTCAGGGTTACTTGAGTCGATCCTCAGAACATCAGGCAGGCACTCCTCAACTTACGACCACGGCTGAGCCCAAAGTTTCTGTTGCTAAGTGATACATTGGAAGTGTGTTGTGCTCCGTTTTAAGATTTTTCTTCCCGCAGTTGTTAAGTGAATCACTGCAGTTACATTGGTAACATGGTTGTTAAGTGAATCTGGCTTCCCCACTGACTTTGCTTCCCAAAAGTTTGCAAAAGGTGATCATGTGATCCCAGGATACTGTAACCTTTATAAATATGGATTGGTTGCCAAGCATCTGAACTTCGATCACGTGACCGTGGGGATACTGCAACGATTGTAAGTGTGCAAAATGGCCATAAGTCACTTTTTTCAATGCTGTTGTAACTTTGAATGGTCACAAATGAACTGTTGTAAATCGAGAACTACCTGTGTTAGAAGAAAGAGAATAGTACTATAAATGCACAAAGCAAGAACCAATTTAGCAATATCCAATTCTAGCCATGAATGTTTTAAATTGTTTTATGGCAGAATTATCTACTCTTACGGGCTGCAGCACTCCACCCCTGAAATTGTTGAGCTTAACCTCCAGAGATCTTTAAAAGTTGTTGTTGATCTTTAAATGTTTTAGGTAATATTGAGAAAGATAATTAAATACACAACTGGAAAGTAGCTATATTAAAATCCATATTGGATTTTACTTCAAAGTAAATTAAATCAATTTTATTTTTTGTCCCACTAGCAGTTTTGGGAATGTGGCCTTCCACAAGCTGCTCTTCGGGAAAAAAACAATGCATTCAACTAAATGTGATATGGCTTAATATGCCAGAACCGGGTTAATGAATTTCATAGTTGAGCAGGAATTTGAATGTTATATGTTGGGTAGGGATCATGGGAATTATAGCAATTCTTTTTAGGAAGGGTCTTTGCATATTCATCCTGTTGTTTTGGGGGATTAGTACACTGAAATGTTATTAACATGCATTCTATAAAATTGTCCTGTCAAACTCATGGAGAATCCCCACAACAATCATTTAAGATAAATAAATGTTAATTGTTCTCTCCATAGTGTATTATCATTCATGTGTTGACTAATACATACTGTATGCAAATTGCAATGCAGGGGTATCTTTCCCAAAGTTAAAAAGTGCATATTTGCAGGATGAAATAAGCAACCACTTGTATCTTTAAAAAGGATAAGTGCCACCTCGATTTTAGGGCTGTTTCAACTCTTTCCAAACTTTTTTGATAAAACCATTTGTTGATCCTTAATACATGGGATGGTTTTCTTACAAAAGCTTCAGAGTTTAACTGGTGATGAGATAATTCTATTTCCAGTATAATAATGAGTTGGAGCCAGTTGTTTTTCCCTTTACACAAGATCAAGATGTAAATAAAGATGCTTCTTTCCACAGTTTTCATGTACCATATGTGGCCAGTGAATAAATACTCCACTATTTAAATTATCAGTTTGAACTAGGAGTATTCTTTCCTTCCCATCCTTTCTTTATTCAGATGACTGGAAGTATGTGGGAGGAATTTTTTTTTTTTTAAACAAATATTCTACTCCAAGATCTGTGGCTTTAGGGTTACAAGATGTTCAGAGATATGTGGATGACTTGGGGGGAGGAACAACATTCTCTAAAGTATCTGTTCATCCTTTGGCTCCCTCCCTCCCTCCCTCTCCCTCTCGGCATGCACATATACCCATTACAGTTGAAGTGGGAAATAATGGAGAAAAACATTTTTGAAGCTTTTTTAAAAATTCAAAAAAGCTGCATGTTGCATTTTGAAGTTTTCTTGTGGGTGGGTTTGTAACACATTGAAATCTCCAGGTAAGATTTAGAAGGCACTTTCAGTATATCAAAATGTTCGACGAATAAAAATAATTTTGCTTGGCCTCAAATAAGGAATAAAATACTAGGAGGGGTGATTTATCTGGGGTGGACACTGTAGAATTGGGACTACCACTAAGGAGGTCAGCTTCTAGTTCAGGGCTGTCAAACCTGCGTCCTGCAGGCGCAGATACATCATGTGCTGGCCCCGCCCCTGCCCGGTTTAGCGAAGGGGGAAAATGTTCCGATACGTCACATGACGATGCTAGTTTGACGCCCCTGTTCTAATTGGTCATCATCCTGGTCACCATCAACCTGGGAGGGCATTCTGATCAAAGTTTCTGAAAATGTTTATAGGGCAGGTATTCCTTTAGTTACTGTGGTTCCTAGCCAAGAAGTACATTATCTAGTAACTTAGTACTTTGTATTGGGAAGGAAAACAAATAGGGAGCCCAGTGATCCTGATAATAGAACACTGGCTGAATAAATTCAAAATGCTTGATCCTGATCCACGTTCTGCAGGAGAAATCTGGCACCTTCCCCAACTTCTGATCACAATGGAAAATATACACTTCCTCATTGGAGGCACCTCTGTCTGCACTTAAACACAAGATTTGGAGGGTGATTTTTTGCTCCATTTGTGGTTAGGACTACTCTCAGCAGTCTTTGATGAATGAGAGGATTCTCATGGTCAGGCTTGGTAGGCTAAGTTCTTGCTTTTGATTTTGTCTGTGGAGATCTATTGGCACCGGCTTCATGCTACTCGCAGTTGTCACTGGTGATTTCAACCAGACGTGGGGTAGATGATCTGGCCCCCAGTTGCCAGAATGAGCTGGAGAGCTTGCAGATAGAATATGTAAAAGGGCATCACTGATAACAGTGATGGCTAACTTTTTCGGTGTTACATGCTAAAAGTGTGTGTATGCATGCATGCCTGCACCCATAATGTTATGTGTGTGTGATCCCCCGTCCCTGCACATGCATGCATGACCTCCCCCCGTGCACCACACACCTCTGCATGCGTATGCTATCCCCCTGTGCCGCAAGCCACTGTCTCCCGCTAGTGCGTCTCCTTTTGTGCATGCGGCAGATACCCAATGGCTGGCAAGGGGCACGAATCAGGGTGGGATTCTACCAGTTTGCACCTATTCTCTAGAACCAGTTGTTAACATTCTAAGCAGTCCAGAAAACCGGTTGTTAGAAGAAATTACTGGCTTAATCCTGTAAGGAAGGCAGGAAGGCAGGAAGGAAACATTCTGGTGTTGCTTACAGAAACTGCCTCTCCGTTAACCCTTATTACATTCTTGGCAGGACTAGACTTCCTGTCTCAGGAACGTCTCTGGAGTTTTTTCTCTCCTCCTTTGCTGGTACTTTGCTTGTGTGGAGTGACCATTCAAAGTTACAATGGCACTGAAAAAAGTGACTTATGACCATTTTTCACACTTACGACTGTTGCAGCATCCCCACAGTCATGAAAGGCCAGGCGAGGAGATGTGTGCCTCAATGTGAGTGATATTGAGTTGGCCATGCCCAGGCAGCCACATGACCACCAAGCCACGTCCACCCAGTCACATGACCACCAAGCCATGCCCACCAACTAAGCCATGCCCACAGAACCAGTTTTTAAAAAATTTGAATCCCACCCCTGGTACACATGTATGCACGGTGGATCTGTCCTGGGCAACAGCTCACATGCTGGCAGAAATGGCTCTGCATGCCACTTCTGGCACACGTGCCATAGGTTCACCATTACGGACTTATAAGATTCCTAGATTCCGTTTTTGAATTTTCCAACTTTGATCACTGGCTTTATTCTCCATCCTTTGTCGGGGGCTGTACTTTCTTTTAGCTCCCAGGAAGATGGCAGCAATTGGAGCCAATCTCACTTACTGAGGTCACACCTTGGGGGGAGCCATTGTGTGGTTTATTGGGGTTCACCTGTTGCTTGCATGAACCTGGCCACTGTGGCTCTGTTAGTAACACTGATTGAAAATCATGACTCAGCAAACATATAAAATAAGATCCCCCCTTTATTTTATTGCTTTTTTCTTGTCACCATAACATTCTTTTTATTACGGATCTTTTCAGGCAAAGTCACCTTAAAACCTTATAGTGAGAGAAAGAACAAAAAGGGAAGACCTACCAGTTTTGGGAATAGGACCTCTCTGTTTGAGAATGTCTCGGAGAAGAGATGCATCCTTCGTGCTCCTGAAAAAAAACAAAGCCTAATCCAATATTTCTCAACTTCAGCAACTTTAGGATTTGTGGATTTCAAGTCCTAGAATCTCTAGCTGACAGTCCACACAATTTAAAGTTGAAAAAGTTGAGAAACGCTGATCTGACCAACTGCTCAGCATTATGATTAAGCTTCAAGTAGCAGTTTGAATTCCTTGGTCACCAACAAGTAAACCAATAAACAAACCAAAAAAAGCCTGTTCCTTTCCTTCTAAAGCAGGATGTGCAAGCATCCACGCCTGCCTGAAAGCTATTTCCCCCTGAAAATAATAGCTTTCCTTTTAGAATCTAAGCAGTAAAAAGATAGCCTCCGTTTACTTAGGAGTGGGGGGGGGGGGGTAAGCACTTGGTACAAGCTTAGAGTAAGTGGTTTGGTTTCTAATTATTACGTAAGGTTAGGAAGTGCTCTGGGATTTGAACCTTCGTCTGAACAGGGAGAAAAGAAAAATATATTCCAGGAGTTAGGTGTGATTTAAATTAAGGCCGAAGGACGTAAGCCGGCAAAGGGATCCTCATGCTTTTGAGTTAGAGGAGTTTGTTCAAAAGAAAGTCTTCATTTCCCTGACTAAAGATCTGCCACCCCCATTTCAAGGAAAGGAACTTCCCCAGGGAACTCCTGGCTTTTTTCTTTGGTCTAAGGAAGGCCGGTACCAAGGAATAGCCAAACATAGCTAGGAAGAAAAGGAGAGGCTCCTGGTCTGGCTTCCTGCCTAATTTGACCGGATTTCTGGCGACAGACGGACTCCCTGGTCTCTTGCAGCCACCAGCCGGAAAAAGCAGGGTGGGGTGGAAGGGGGAGAAAGGGGAGGTGACGGCTCCCTTCGGAAGTGGCTTGGCCTTTGTGAGTTTGAGCGGTTGCCTGGAAGAGTGGCTGTTCCATTGATCTCCTGGGTAGTGAACCCTGAGAGCAAGGCAGGTAGTTCAAGTGGATTCCTCATGAAAAAATTCCTCTGGTGCAGTCAATCTCAAACGGTTTCAGGGATTTTATCTGTTCCCCACTTCAAAACCGGCAACAGTAGGAAGGTATAATCACTGTGAAATATCAAATGCAGGCAGTGCAGAATGAGGATAAGTTTGACCGACCTGTGCAAGAGTATAATCTTAGTTATCCTCTGCTACAGGGTAGTGTTGTAGTGGTAGTGTTGCAGTGGTCTATGAACCCAATTGTTGTGCTTGCAGAATTCATGAATCAGAATCCATCAAGCTGAGTTTTTTAAAACTATCATGACTAAAAAAAGCCGTGGCTTGGCACGATCACTATGTGTGCCAGTTGAATCAATGCAACAGAGGATAGAACTGTAGTTGGAAGATAAGGTGAGAGGTCTTCGTTTAATGCGGCATCGTGACTTGGGAAGTTGATGAGACAGTGTAGAGAGAAGGCTCCATTCACACCTGTCCCAACACATCCATGGAGGCAAAAATTTAAGCCGGTCCTGCAAGATGCTGGGCAGGAGCATACTTGAAGAGCTAAAGAGGGGATGGGCTCACTTTTTGTTCCTTGTCAGTGTCAATCACTACCCTGCCTCTCATCTAACTTGCTGGTAGGTTATCAGCAGCTGCCTTGGGGCTCCAAATAGTGAATGATTTGGAATTTGGGTGTTGCTGTGGGAGCATCCAGTGGGGAAAGTTGATCTACTGCAGTGAGGACAAACTCTCTCCTTTTTAAAAGCACGTCATTATACGTTCTTATAAATCTTCTCTATGACACATTTCTCATCCTCTCCTCTGAATGATCTCTTAGAATTAAAGAGATGCCCTGCTCTTGGAGAAGAGGCATCCCAATACCAATTTCTCAACAAGGGGACCAATCAGGGAGACTGCTTGGAAGGATGGTTTAATGGTGGACAGGACCACATGGGTTTGAAGCTGACCACATGGAGTGGAGAGTAGTGAGTGCTATTCACACCCTCTCTTGGGCTTTGAATGTGAGCTTCCTGTTCCTGTGAAAGAAATGTATTCTGATTGGTTGTCAGACTCCCATGGGGTCATGCAGGGATAACTTTGTGGGTTGTCTTGAGTCCCCAGGCTTGGTTCTTGCTGGGTGATGTAATCTTCCCAGGTGCCATGTGGTGAGATGGGTAGAGAGCTAATCCTATTATGTCCTGAGGGCCGTGTCTTAATCCCATCACCCTGGAGCTGAAGGGGGGTGGGGAAGAAACTGCAGGGAGCTCCTTTGTCTTGAAATATATGTTTCTCCTTTTCTCATCCAGGGAAATATAATATTCTGCCTTTTCAACATTTCCTAGAATATTTCATTCTTCTAGGAGAGGGGTGGGTGCTAATTTTCTACAACTCCAAATGAAACCAATCACATGACCAACTGACCACACTGGCACAAAGGACATTTATTTATAAGCTAAGGAAAATAGGACAGGAAAATCCTGCTGATAATGTTACCTCGTCTGGTAACAAAACATTCAGAAATTAAATTGAAACAAGCTTGGAGTTTGGAGAAATTAAATTGAAACAAGCTCACTGCCAAAATCTAAAACCGAAGCTACAAGCATTTTCTGTTGTTTCACCGATTTCTCAAGTTCAAGATTCATCATTTGTGCATTTAATCAAAGTGTAAAGAGAGGAAATGGTTATGAGGACAGCATAGAGATCCAGATTCAAAGGGCAAAATGTGGTTTTGGAGCCTGCAGGGAAACGGTGTAGCCCTTACCAGGAAGGCTTTAAATAGCTGCTTCATTTCCTGAGCTTGTATGGCTGCCTCATACACAATCCCAAGGAAAGCACTCCTGAATCCCACTTTATCTCTGAATCTGGATCTCTGCACTCCTCCTCCGGGTCAGTTTGTTCTACATTCCTTCTTTGCACAAATGAGGATGCTGGAAAAATAGGAAGCTTGTTCTGCTCCTCAGCAAAAGGTATGATATAAATATAACAAATAATATCCCCCCCCCCTCATAGAAATATCTAAATATGGTATCTGCAGGAAACTAGCATGACAGGAAAAATGCTAGACTAGGATATTTGTAACTGCAGTCTAATTTTCTATATTTGGGGAACTGTTCTTGATGAAAGAACCCTTTGAATTCCTGCTGACAATGTGAGTGAGAGTGGGCAGGGCCCTTCTCAGTTTGTTATTTTGAGAGGATTTATATTTGGATGGCAGAGAGGGGAATAAAACTGATGTTTGTGTGAAGACTGCTGTGAAAGTAGAGAAGGCACAAGCTGAGCTTCAAGTAATACCTGGAATAGGAAAACCTTATTGTTCTGTCTCTTGAGAATTCGATACGCTTTCCTCCTGATGGGTAGGAAAAATAGTAGTCAGATAAGGAACCATGGAGTTGATTCCACAGTAAAGCCCCTGTCACACTGACGGATGCAAAGAGGATGTAAAATGGACAAAAAAGCTTGCCATCCATTGGAAAACGCGATGCATCCATTGTATACTCACTGCGTACGTCTTTCATACGCTCTATCCGTCAAACATCCGTCTACTGCTATTTCATCCGCTCAAAAAGTTTTGAGCTGCACAAAACTTTTTGAGCGGGTGAACTTTCTGCCGCGTACGATCTACATCCGCGACACATACGGGCAACAAACGTTCTACGTCCGTTGTCATCCGTTACACGTCCGATGTATCCTCTCGGCATCCTCTGGACATCCACGCAACTCACATCCGCTCCAGCGGAAAGAGGGAGGAAGCGAAAGGTACGTGAAACGTCCACACAGCGTTAGTAGCACAGACATAGGAAGGATGTAAGCAGATGCATCTCGTATAGAAAGCATTAAAATGGACAAAACGTTCGTATATGGGACGTATCTCGGATATTTAGGATGTCTGGAGGGTGTCTAGAGTATGTGGAAGGTCACCTAGAGGAAAACCGATATTTCCTATAAAAAGTGGAGGAAATCACCTGGATCTCACTTTCAGTCCAGCAGCCCTGGTGTGCAGACCTCTTCAGCCTTGCTCTTGCTCTTCCACATCATCCATTGATCTCCACCATGGATCATCACACAGTCCTTATGGTAGCCGCCATCACCAGAACCAAGCCCTCTTCAGACTGTTTCACCTTTTCTACGGAAAGAGAAGAAGGAGATGTCCAAGAACTGTCTGGGTCTGACGATGGATCAGGAGAAGAGCGGAGTTTGGACTGTATGACAAGCTGATGGTGGAGCTGAGGAATGAAGACACTCATACACTCCAGCACTTCATGAGGATGCCACCAGCCATGTTTGACGAAGTTGTGGAGTATCTGAGACCCAGGTTGACCAAGCGAAGCACCAACTTCCGTCCCAGCCTGGACCCTGGACTGAAGGTGGCATTGACTCTGTGCCACCTGGCCTCTGGGACCACGTACAGAAACATGCAGTATTCCTGGAGGGTGCCACACAACACCATCAGCATTGTGGTCAGAGAAGTGGTGCAGGCCATCATCGAAGAATACGTGGAGGAGCTCCTCCAATGCCCCACCACTGAAGAAGGCTGGAAGAAAGTTGCAGAACAGTAGTATCAGAGGTGGAACTTTCCTCACACCGTTGGAGCCATAGATGGGAAGCACGTGGCCTGCAAAGCTCCAGCCAACTCGGGGTCCAATTATTTCAACTACAAGGGATTCTTCAGCATCATCCTCTTTGCCATGGTTGATGCTGACTACAAGTTCATGTACATCGATGCTTCATGCAACGGGTCAGCTTCAGATGCCCAGATATACAATGCCAGTGACCTCAAGGGTGGGCTGGAACGCAACCTCATCATGGGTTTCCCAGATCCAGACCCCCTACCCAACGACACACAAGATGTGCCCTACTTCATCATGGGTGATGATGCCTTCTGCCTCAGAACCCACCTCATGAAGCCCTACAGTTCCTCACCCGTGAAGAGAGGATCTTCAACTACAGGCTGTCCAGGGCAAGATGGGTGGTGGAGAACGCCTTTGGCATCCTGGCCAACAGGTTCCAGGTACTTCTCACCACCATGCAGCTTCGCCCACAGACCGTGAGGAGCATCGTGGAAGCTTGCTGCATCCTGCACAATCTCATGCGCACCCGCTACCCAGTGTTGCAGAACAGGCTTGTGGACCATCAACAAGGCAATGGGGACATGGAGCCTGGTGAATGGAGGCAAGGACTAAACCTGATAGACACTGTGGATGTGCAAGGCCCCAACAGAGCTTCACATGGAAGGAAGAAGAAGCGCAACCTCCTGAAACACTGGTACAACTCCCCAGCTGGAGCAGTGGAGTGGCAAGACAGGATGGTAGATGCTTAATGGATGCTTCCTTGAGCCTGTCCCATCACACTGATGAGATTGTGCCATGTATGTTGAGTGGCCTTACAATTAATAGGGCATTAATAAGGAGTTTTGTTTTTGTTGAAATGTGTTGATGAATGATTAAATTGTTATTGATAATAAAGGGCCATATGTGTGGCAGCTGGGAGGGTGGACCATACAGTCCCACTATGTTTGCACTGGAGGTTTATCTATCCCACACCTATCCTTACCCATCCCACAGCTATCATTACCCATCCCACAGCTCTCCTTACCCATCCCACAGCTATCATTACCCATTCCACAGCTATCCATCCCACAGCTATCATTACCCATCCCACAGCTATCCATTCCACAGCTATCCTTACCAATCCCACAAGCATGCAAAGGCTTAACCCTTTTTTGAAAGTTTTCCCCAACACTTTATTAAGTAAAAGAAATGAACCAAGTGTGTGAAGCAAAGATTACCTTTATTAATAACAAACTGTATGACTTTATTAAAAAGCAAAATGACACAAGTAAAGTGTCTTTAAGCAAAGATAAGGTGAGCAGGTAACAACTCAGTCTCTAGCACTCTTTTCAGTCACCCTGAGGCATGCCCATGGTCTCAGATGTAAAGGGGCCAGGGACTGTGGAGTTGGCTGTTGCTGGAGTGCTGGTCTGAGGCGCCATTGGGGTGCCTGGCCCCGAGAGTACAACAGAAGATGGTGTGGGCAGGAAGCTTTCAGAGAGCTGACTCAGTCCTGTGAGGTTGAGAGGCACTTCCTCAAGGACCTGGGATGTGAGGCCCAAGACTGATGACAGATGTTCTGAGGAAGGGCTTGGCTGTGGGGTGGAGGAAGGAGGAGTGTAGTGGGGCTGTCTGGTCTGCAGCCGGGTCAGCTGAGGCATCTGTGGCGTCCGAGGAACCTGGGTCTGGGCTGGGAAGGGCTTCCTCTGCTGTGGGAAGTCCTGGTAGTGGTAGGCTTGGTAGGCGAGGGGCTGCTGAAATCCATGGAAGGGCTGTGACATCAGCTGGGGTGGAGGAGCAGACCTGGAGTGGGTAGCAGCAGGTTCAGCTGGGCCTGGAGGGTGGTGCAGAAGAGCTGTGATCCTCTCCTTCATCGCCTGGTACTGGGCCTCGGGCATGTCCATGAGGGTGTGGCCCATGTACGTGATGAAGGGCTTGCAGTTGGAGGATGGTATGTCAAAGTGGACCAGCTGGGAGAGGAGATCTGTGCTTGCTTTGATTGTGTCCCTGATCTCCAAAAGGACAGTGTGGCTCTGTCCCTCTGGTCTGCCTCTCTGCCTGCTTTCTGCGGAGGTGGAGCTGGGTGTGGGTGTGGGTTGGTCTCTGGTGGCTGCCTCTTCTTGCTCCATCTGAGACAGGGGATCCTCCACGTCCTCTGGCACGGGGAGTGCAACTGTGGGGAGGGTCTCTGTCGTGGGGCCCTCCAAAGATACCTGCCTGGACACTGTAGCTGTCTCCTGGCTGGAAGAGGAGTGGCTCTCTGTGGGCTGTCTGAGGGAGAGGGTTGACAGAGGGGCTGCTCCTCGGTGGCGGATCTCACCCTCCAGGAAGCTGCATTTGGCCATGACATAGGTCTCCCGGTCAGTGAGCTTGACAGCGACCTGCCCGGATCTCTTCAGGTGCAGCTTGCCATACCAGGTGTGCATATGCTTCCACCACCCCAGGAGGACATCTGAAGTGTAGCCCAGGCTCTCCACCTTCTGTCTCCACGCTGCCTGCTTCCGCTTGGTGTCACGATAGAGCCTGTGGCCCTTCCTCCACAGGTACTCGTTCTCCCTCAGCCATTCCAGCACCTCCTCCTCATGGTCCTTGGAAATGGAGTACTGTTTCCTCTCCCCCTTCTCCTTGCCTTGCTTCTTCCTCCCTCTGGCAGGGGCTTCAGGGCCTTCAGCAGCAGGGCTTTGAGGGCCTTGGGGCTGGTCCACCGCAGCAGCAGCAGCAGCAGCAGCAGCAGCAGGAGAAGCACCACCAGCAGCAGGAGAAGCACAACCACCAGCAGCAGCAGGAGAAGCACCAGCAGCACCAGCAGCACCAGCAACACCAGCAACACTAGCAGCAGCACCAGCAGGAGAAGCACCAGCAGCACCAGCAACACCAGCAGCAGCAATACCAGGAGCAGCAGCAGCAGCAGCAGCAGCAGCAGCAGCAGCTTCAGAGTCAGCACCAGGGGGTGGGATGGTGGTTCTGTCCTTCTTGCCAGGGCTGGCAGGAGTAGGCACAGGCTTCCTCTTCTTCCCCATGGTGTTCTCTCAAGATGTCTCTGGCAGCAGGTCTTTCCTCTGAATGGTGACCTGCTTGCGATCTGCCTCCTTTTATATCCGCGGAGCTTACGCAATTCATCCTCCCCACATGCGCAGTGAATGCTTTGCATCCGCTAGGCATCCGCTAGGCGTCCGTGATGCATCCGCGTCATCCACTACGCATCCGCTATGCATCCGTTCCTTACGCTACGCGTCCGCTTTGCTGTTCTCCCCCGGAAGCCCTGCGGATGTGTCATCCGCTTTCATCCGCTAGGCTTCCTTTGAACATCCGCTTTACATCCCCGCTACATCCTCCCCACGTCCGTTCCTTTCCGTTGTTGTCCACTCTCTTTATGCAAATTTGGGGCACTTTTGAGAGCGGATAACAACAGATGGAAAATTTGCTCATCCACTGTGTCCTTTTTACATACGTTTTGCATCCGTTGGCCGGTGTGACCTAGCCTTAAGCTGGTGGGGGCGTTTCAAGAAATGTATTTGATCCACATTCAAGCAAACCAACGGCAAAGCATCAATTATCCTCTGCACATATTTTATTTGCTGATTCTTACCTTATTCAGAGTAACCTGGACGGTACTAGGCAAAGCTGGTCAGGGCAAAAGCACCTGTGTCTGCAACCATATCAGATGATTTTGTAGATTTATTTGCAGGTGTATAATTCCATACATTCCCTCTGGATTTCTTGTGGTGATTGAGATGGGCATCTTGTGTCGTAATCTGGTGATTTCGCACCGAGTGGAGCCTGAAGAAACAGCTGAGCTGCTCTCGAGTTCAAAATTACCAACTGTGAATTTGATCCATGTACTTTTTTGGCTCCTGGGGACAGCCTAACAGGGCAAAATGACTAGATCCAAGAAATAATCAACCACCTATTTATGGTTATAATGCTACCTGCCTTGAAGCAGGTAGGTGGTATGTTTTGTTGAAGAAGCCTTCCTTAGATTTGATCTTCTTTCACCCGGTACCTAACCTTTTCCTTGTCAGGAAAAGTTATTAAGAAGTTGCTGGGCAACCATGGCAGTTTTTGGAGGAAATAAGTATCTAAATCCTTTTCGGTTAGGTTTCTAGTCTAATCCTGGGAAATATTCTCTACTGCTTACTTTGGTCAATGACTTAGTCAGGGCTTAGATGGGAGGGGGGAGAACTATAAGTGGCATTCAATACTGTATCATTGATTATGGCATCTTTCTGGACTGTCTATGTGGGTTGGGAGTGGCAGCACAATTTTATTCTGCTCCTGTCTGAGTTGGCAATCATAGTGGTGATAGGGGAGAAAAATCCAAGCTCTTGAATCTTTCTTTATAAACTTCTGCAAGCCTTGGTACTCTCCTTTATATTACTTTTCATTTTTATGAAATGTTTTACAGAAACCACCAGTCATTTGGGGAGTACTTTTAGAGGATTTATTAATATACCAGTAACACTCAGTTTTCACACTGCTGCCTCAGGCTTTATATATGTCAAAGATGCCATGGAAAATTTTGAGGATACCTGGATCTGGATGAAATAAAAAAAATCCAGCCAAGCCCCAGTTGTTATTTGCCTGCATAGGGATGGCATGCTTTTAAAATGGTCCATCCAAAATCCCTAACAACAGAATACTTCTATGATATTGCTGTTATTATGGACAGGATCACAGCCTCTGATTTAGACTTCCATTTAGGACTCCCAATTTCCAATGAAGCAGCAGGTAAGAATTTCATTTTCATTGCACACATGTTGTGCATTGACAATAAACATTTGATTTGAATTGAATTCTGGCTGGGGGGCTTGTCTAGCTTCTGGTGGTACCCCAGTTACAATGCAACCAGGACCAGGATGCCCTGGTGATGGTAACTTACTTTTTGATAATCTCACTGCTGAACTACTGTAATGTGCTATGTATAGAGCTGCCTTTGGAGACAATATACTAGCTGCAATTGGTACAAAACATAATAGCTAGATCAGGGGTGTTAAACTCAAGGCCTGCAGGCCACCTCTGGCCTGTGGGGTTCTTAGATCTGGGCCACGGGCCCTCCTTGGAAACAGCAAAGGACTGGCTTGTGGTGCTTCTGCCAGCAAAAAACAGAACTAGCGAGACCTCCAAAGCTCAGTTTGAGCTGGCAGAGGGTTGCAGGAGGCCATTGCAGCTGAAAATTGAGCTTGGGAGCCCGTTTTTGCTGGCAGAGCAATCAGGCTACCACTGGCGCCCCTGACATTAGTGACATTGAGCTGGCCACACACAAGGTCATGTCCACCACAAGGTCAAATACAGTCCTGGTGTGGCCCTCAATGAAATCAAATTTGACACCCCTGAGCTAGATTATCGATTGGACAATTGCCTTAGTATAGAATGACAATATTTTTTATGTTGCTGCATTGGTTAGCAAAAAACTTTTGGACCCAATTCAAAGGTTGATTGTTACCTTTAAAATCCCACATAGCATCACACCAGAGAATAAAGTAATGCCTTGGTAGGATTGAATCTCTCTGTCCAATCTGAACATTTAGAGAGGGTGTGTTTCCCACCTTGTTGTTGTTAATTGCGAAGTCATGTCCGACCCATCACGACCCCATGGACAACATCCCTCCAGGCCTTCCTGTCCTCTACCATCCTCCAGAGTCCATTTAAGCTCACACCAACTGCTTCAGTGACTCCATCCAGCTACCTCATTCTCTGTTGTCCCCTTCTTCTATTGCCTTCAATCGTTCCCAGCATTAGGCTCTTCTCCAGTGAGTCCTTCCTTCTCATTAGGTGGCCAAAGTATTTGAGTTTCATCTTCAGGATTTGGCCTTCTAAAGAGCAGTCAGGATTGATCTCCTCTAGGATTGACCGATTTGATCACCTTGCAGTTCAAGGGACTCGCAGGAGTCTTCTCCAGCACCATAGTTCAAAGGTCTCAATTCTTTGGTGCTCAGCTTTCCTTATGGTCCAATTTTCACAGCCATACATTGCAACTGGGAAGATCATAGCCTTGACTATGTTTCCCATCTTACATAGTATTTAAAGAATAAATGACAGCTGTGCCACATGTTTCCTTCCTTACATAGGGTGTAAAAAATAAATGACAAACCTGTCATTTATTCATAGTACTATGAGTAAATAATAAAGTAGACCCCACTTTGTTGACCTTTGTTCACCCAGATATCTTTGTGGCTTTAACCCTCTTAATCTTATCAATGGTCTTATCTCATTGGGCCTTTACTCTGAGCTGATTGTGGGCACCGTGGTAGGATATTGTAAGAAAATGACTGTATATTACTGCAGTTGTATTGATTATATTCCTAATGCAATTTTTAATCTTTGGTAGTTGATGTCCAGAGTATGTCAGGGTTGGAATGGATTGGAAATCTTCTTAAAACATCAATCCACAGAGAATGTCTCTAGGATAATGGCAAGATGTAGAAGAGATAGTTGAAGAAGGGTTGAAGGACCCCTGCTTGAGGGAAGCAGAGGGACCTCCCCACCACAAGGCAGTCACAGTCTAAATAGAAATACAACATAGTTATACAATGTGTTTTGACTGAACTATAGAGCAGGGGTCTCCAAGCCTGACAGACTTTAAGCCTGACAGACTTTTAACTCCCAGAATTCCTCAGCCAGAGAACCTTATTCCTGAAAGCATGCTGACAGTAAGAAAAATGGGGATGCGGAGAGCTGAGCATATTCGTATTATAGTGCATAGGATTTTCAATATTTTCTTGGTAGCATTTAATATTCAACAGTTCTTAATTAGAATTGTATGTATATTGTCTTCCTGTTTTAATATAATTTTATTGAAGATTTTTACATCGTAAAAGATAAATATAAAATCATATTTAAAGTTAGAAAAAAAGAAAAAAAAGATGGAAGTATGGGAGAAAATAGAAAAAAAATGTCTATTTTAGAAAGTAAAAATATATTTTATTTAATTTTTATTCTTTCTGATTGAAGAAAAATAATAATTTCATGGGCCTAATAGCCCATCCTGAGCCCCAAAGTAAGCAAAAATACGAGACATTAAGTAGGAAAGTGTTTTTAGAGATAGAACATGTATAAACTGAAGCAGGGACAAACTCAGTTAAAGTCCTCAGTTATTAATGCAGTTTTGGTCTCAGTTGGCATTTTCATCCAATATATATTTGGTGTGCCCTGAGCCCTAGTGGTACAATGGTTAGAATGTGATATTGCAGGCTAACTCTGCCCATTGCCAGGAGTTTGATGTTATGGGGCTCAAAATTGACTCAACCTTCCATCCTTCTGAGGTCGGCCAAATGAGGAGCCAGATTGTTGGGGGCAGTATGCAAATCATGCTCCTTCATTGTAAACCACTCAGGGAGGGCTGTAAATAACTATGGGGAGGTATGTAAGCCTAAATGCTATCGCTATTTTATCTCTTGTAATGTGAATTGTTAGAGATGGCATCTCCTGAAGAAGGAATTATCCCGATGACAGTTGTAAGTTTTACAGCAACCTCGGGCTTTGTGCTGCTATTATCTTTTAATAGTGCAACCCCAAAATGTTATACAAATGATACCATTTGCTGAAAATGATGTCTCTTGCCTTCCATGAGCCTCTGGCTCTTTTCCTGAATGTTGGCTGAACTCTGATCCTTTTCCAATATCTGAGCAATTCACTCGAAAGGGAGAGCAGATGACTTCCAGGATAGGGAGAATCCAGGACAAGGATTGTCAAACTTGTCAAGTTTAAGACTTGTGGACTTCAATTCCCAAAATTCCTGAGCAAACATGACTGGAGGAGGAATTCTGGGAGTTGAAGTCCACAAGTCTCGAAGCTGTCAAGTTTGGAGACCACTGATCTAGGAGGAAAAATGGAAGCAACAGGAACAAATCAGCCATGTATGCTCAGAATTCTGGAACAGCTAGTCCTCAACTTATGACCATAATTGAACCCAAAATTACCATTGCCAGGTGAACCATTTGTTAAGCGAGTTTCCCCCATTTTATGACCTTTCTTGACACAACTGTTAAGTGATTCAATGCAGTTGTTAAGTTAGTAACACGGTTGTTAAGTGAATCTGGTTTCCTTATCGACTTTGCTTGTCAGAAGCTTGCAAAAGGTGATGATCACGCGACCCCAGGAAACTGCAACCATCATAAATGTGAGTAGGTTGCCAAGCATTTGGTTTTTGACCATGGGGATACTACAACGGTTGGAAAATGGTCATAAGTCATTTTTTTTTCAGTGCTGTAACTTTGAACGGTCGCTAAATGAACTGTTGTATGTTGAGGACTACTTGTATAACAATATTTAGAAGACAGTGTTTCTCACTGCATTTATATTGTCAGCCCTTTAGCCCAACCGAATTAATGTTGTCTTTTTGGACTCCTACTTTTGTTAGCTGAGACCTTTTAACTGGAGATGCTAATGACTGAACAATTGTCTTTCTATTGAGTTATAGATTCTCTTTTCAGGGCAAGGTGTGGAGCCAGCCAGAAGATAAACAGAGAAGGCAGGGAAGCTCTTAGAGGTCAGGTATTATCTGCTGTTGGCAGAACAAATGCCAAAAGACAAGGACAGCTTGATTCTTGTGTATTTCTGACTTGGTAGCAAGCCAGATTTGGCTACAAGTCTCGGCATAGCGATTCTTAACAAATCTGCTTGGCAACAGCAAGTGTATCTCTCTACCTCTTGAGAACAAGAGCTGAATCAGTTAATGTTTGGAGTTCAGTTTCCAGCCTCTTCTGCCACAAAACAGGTCAGACTGGTCCCCCTTCAAGCCAAGTCCCACCACCACCATCACCTTGATATCTGTCATCTGTTTTTCTAAAGGAAATGCGATATTTTCACAACGTGGCAGCAAAAGTATAACTCCAGCTTCCCAACTTTCAGATCCTGCAACTTATTTATTTATTTATTTTAAAAAGTCAACATTTGCAGCTGTGATGGGCCAGTCAGAATTTGTTCAATTGCCCGATGTTAAGGTAAGGAGAGAAAATGGGGAAGGAACCCGTATTTTTTTTTCATTCAATGTTTATATGGAACACATTAATTTTGGTTTCTTCAGGACTAAGTTAGGCTCAAAAGCGATTTTCTCTTTGTGATCTGCTGTTAGAACTACGTTTGAAAGTATCCCATCCTCCAGAAGATCTGTTTGACAGATCTCTTCAATAGCAATTTATTATCTATGTTTATTTGAGCAATATATTTTCCTTGTTCTCCTTTTTGTTTGATTGTGGCTGTTCTGGAGGAGGGGAGCCAAGTATCACTAAGTACTGTCATATCAGACTCCTCGCTCTGCCAGAAGATTGCAACGATTAAGAAGATTCTTCCTAGTAATGTGTGATTAAAATCAAACCTCTCCAGTGAAGTGCCAGGGTGAGTTTTCAAGAATTGAAATGTTGCTTAGTGGTGAACTGTGGTGTTGGATGACATTTAGGGAGACTTGGCTTCAGATCTCCATTCTGTTATGAAATTGTTTAAGTGACCTTGTGCCAGTAATTCTTAATCACATAGCCAGATTGTGGTTGTGTAGCTAAGTTTGGGAGAAGGAAACATGGATTTCTATTTCCAGGAAGAAGAAGAAATAGGAGATGAAACTAAGTAAAATAAATCTATTAGTAAGGAACAAGATAGGGAAACACTTCTAGGTTTAGTTTGGCTAACATAGTCATGGTATGGGTATGTATATACATATACACATATATGCACATACATCCACAAATTGTACCAAAAGTCAATTCCAATATGTTTTATGTATTATTCCTTTCTTCTTTTTTTAGAGAGATAAGATGTTACTTAGTACTGTATTTAGGAATGTTCAAAGGTTATGTCTCGAACAAGGATCTGTTTAGAAAAAAAATCATTTAATATAATTTTTATAACAAATTATTTCTGGCTCCTGCCTTTTGTTATATCCTTTGTGTATATGTTTGTGTGTGTACATCTGCATCTGTGTGTGCATGTGTGTGCCTGCACCTTTGAGTCAGTTTTTGATTTCTGCCTGGACAGGTTGTTGCAGTTTTCTTGGCAAGGCTATTTGGAAGTAGTTGCCATTACCTGCCTATTGCTTGCTTCCAAGGGCTGAGACGACTAGCCCAAGGTCATCCAGCCGATTTTGTGCCTAAAGTGGGACTAGGACTCATGGTCTCCTGGTTTCTAGCCTGATGCATGCACTTGGGAATCAAAAAAATCTTTAGTCCACCCTCAAGCACCTGATGATTGACTGATAGTAGATTCCGCCTTCCCTGAGTGTGACACAGATATAATTTGAATAAGAGAATGGCTATTTCAGGATGAAGGACAGTTCTGCGGCATGTCTGCATGAAGAGCACCTCAACAAGATTTCTGTGTGTTTGATTTATTTTCCAAATGTGATTGGGTGGAGTGGTTTAATTAACCTAGAGAATTCAACTTTTTTTCTTCTGTTTATTTCTATTTTTCATTTTGAATTGTGAGTACCAATTCTTAATTAAGTACCCTTTTAATCATAGAGCGGCTAGTTTATATTCCAAGTAAACCTAGCTGGATTAGACATCTATATGGTCAATAGTAATACATTATTGATTCTAAGTATCAGCAGATGAAAGGGTAAATTTGATGCATCATGGAGGGGTTGCTAATCTAGCCCAGAAAGAGTTTATTTTTTATTTTTGTGACAATAGATTTTGATGTCCAATTTAACAGACCAATCAGAGGTTGTCATTAAACAATATCCAGCACATGGTGTTTCATGACTTGGTCATTAAAAATTATATCATTTTGTAATGCCTACAGACAGGTGGAGAGTAACATCAAACGGGAACAAAAACGGTAGTGCCACTAAGAAATAGTAGGGAATCAATGACATGTTCCAAGGGAGTCCAACAATTTATAATAGTGAAAGAATACTGTTTTTTAAAAAAGAGGACAACACATACAGAAAATCCAATCTAATATGCTCAGGAATTCCCAGTGATTGAGAACAAATTGAGAAGGAAGAACTGAGGGGAGGGACATTGTATCTTCTGATTGAATACTAATTTATACTCAAACTAATTGTGCTGAGCAAGATGTGTTTGACTATCATTTAGCTAAGATTCATGCAATGTATTAGAAATCTCAGTGAAAAGGTTCATTCAGTAAACTAAGCCAAAAGCAGATGGATCTCATTATGGTATATTATCCAGGAGAAACATAGAGCAAATGTCAATGATATGGCATTTATTTTAGAAGAACCCTTAGAAATAAGCCCTATACTATCAAAAGAAATAGAAGAATACAGAAAGGTGGCAGGGTTAAAAATTAACAAAGAAAAAACAAAAGTGTTAACAAAAAACTGTACAAAGGAGCAAAAGAAAGAACTAGCAAATAAATTAGGTATGCAGGTGGTAAATATAGTAAAATACCCAGGGATCTGGTTGACTGCTAGATGGTCATCAATTAAAAAAGATAACTATGATAAGTTAATAACGCAAAGAGTTAAAGATTTAGATATTTGGGCCAAATTGCAATTATCACTATTGGGATGTATTTCGATAGTAAAAATGAATATTTTGCCAAAATTGTTCTTCTTGTTTCAGACAGTGCCAGTCAAGTTGGAAAAGAATTTTTTTGTAGAATTAAACAAATGTATATCTAAATTTATATGGCAGAGGAAAAAACCACAGTGAAATATAAATTATTACAGGATGCCAAGAAAAAAGGAGGATTTGGCCTTCCAGATTTTGAATTATATTATGATGCTGCTATAGTAAACTGGTTTAAGGATTGGGTTAAATTAGAAAATAGAAGGTTATTAATATTCGAATGTTTTGATCTCCAACTTGGCTGGCACGCCTTCATGTGGGATGGAAAATCTAAACACTGTTCATATTTCCAAAGGCACTGTGTAAGAAATGTGTTGTTCAATATCTAGGGAAAGATTTAAAAACTCACTACCCAAAGGTTCCATTGTGACTATCTACATTGGAAGCAATCACACATCCAAATCTATTGGATTATGAAAATATTGTCAGGTATAAAGATTTATTATATGAAACTGGAGAGCTTAAAGATAGGAACCAAATACAAATTCAAGGAAAGGAGATTGCATGGTGGCCCTTTGCACAAATACAAACCCATTATAAAAAAGAGAGAACAATTTGGCTTTAATATGACCCCACAAGAATTAGATAAAATATGGCTAGGAGAGGAAAAGAAAACAATTAGTAAAACATATAAATATCTTTTGGACTACAAATTAAAAGAAGAAACAGTCACAGAATCTATGATAATTTGGGCTAAAACGTGGGTCATAGTACTGAATTAGATAAATGGGAACACATTTAGCAAACAAATTACAAATTAACCATGTCAGTCTCATACAAAGAAAACTTATATAAAATGGTTCATCACTGGGACCTACCTCCTGCGAGACTGGCTAAGATGTTCCCCAACCTACCACCCAAATGTTGGAAATGTAACTAGGCACAAGGAACATATTTTCACATGTGGTGGACTTGCCCACGTACTCAGAAATTTTGGAGAAATATTAGAAATTGGATTTTAAATATAACAAACAAAATTTAAAACTTGAACCCGAAACTTTTCTGCTAAGTATGATAGATTTAAACATGGAGAAAAAATATCAATATTTAATTTTGCACATCATAACTGCGGCCAGAATAACCTATACACAAAACTGGAAACTGGCTTCCATTCCTTCAGAGGATATGGTAATTAAAAATACATGAATGCACTGAGATGGATAGCCTAACCAAATTGTTAAAAAATAAACAAGATAGTGACTATTATGAAATATGGAACATTTGGTATATATGTATATGTATATATGTATGGTATTCAGCTTTGTTCAGGTATTTTCCCACGTCATTATAGTTGTGCTTTTAAAGTTGTAGCAACGTTTCGGCAGAATCTCATCTGCCATCATCAGATTCTGCCGAAACGTTGCTACAACTTTAAAAGCACAACTATAATGACGTGGGAAAATACCCGAACAAAGCTGAATACCATACATATAAATACCCATGAAAACTTAAGAAAATATACATATATACTTGTTAAGTTTTCGCAGGTACTTACATGTATGCTGTTCAGCTTTGTTCGGGTATTTTTCCCCATCACTGTAGTTGTGCTTTTAAAGTTGTAGCAATGTTTCAGCAGAATCTCATCTGCCATCATCAGGCTTCTGTATTGAGTTCGTCAGACAAATCGCTTACACTTTCAATATTATCTTTGAGGACAGACGGTGGCATCTGGCCCTTGATACAAATGCCAGCCAGTCACGCCTCCTCAGCTGATGTAACTGCATTGAGAAATTGAAGACCAGGCAGAGTTTCTTTCTAAACCAAGGCTTGCTGCAGTGATGGGAATGGCTATCTTTCTTGGATGGCCTTTCCTTTCCTTTAAGCCTGATCTGCAGAGTAGATGATAGGATTTAACCCTCATTTCTTTGGCTGGGGTTTTCCACACTCATCCTAGGTCAGAAATAAAAAAAGGGAATCGGTAAGTTTACATGATTAATATCATGATTCTAGTTGAGTGATTTCAAAAGAATGAGATGCTTCCCTCGCTTCCCTCAGTCTTGTGTTGCATCAAAGCATGCTTGTTCTTTATGGCATAATGGAGGGAGGAATCTCTGGTTATAGAAGGGGGTAAAGTGGTGTCCATTTTTTTGCTTTGCTTTCCTTGCAACTTTCCTTAAGGCTGTGACACTTGATCAGTCAAGAAATCAGAATAGAATAGAATAGAACAGAACAGAATAAAATAGAATTCTTTATTGGCCAAGTGTGGTTGGACACACAAGGAATTTGTCTCGGTGCAAATACTCTCAGTATACTTGAAAGAAAGAAGGGGCCAGCTAGCATGTTCTGAGCAGCAAATGTTATTTAAAAGGCATAAGCACTGATGAGATGCTGCTCACTTTCTCAGTTGCACCTGGTGGAACTGTGGCTCATGAGAACATCCATCTTTAATGCTGTAAGCATTGGTCAGGAAAAGTTCTACCAGACCCCTCAGTTTTTCTATAAACTAACTTGGCTGTTCTCCTCCAATATCTGATCGGTCAAATTAAATGAAAAGGCAACAGTGACCAACCTAATGGTCCCCCCCCCCCCCCCCCCCCCCATGAATTCTGAGCATAAACATGTCCCATTTTGGCTAATTGGCAAAGGGAAAGAAGACATGAAGAGGCCTGTGCAGAACTGGGGCATGTCAGGTTGGCCTCAGCCAGCAGACGTTTTGCCTGTGAGTTGCCGCTTCTGCTTGGAGCCCAGCCCAGGCTGGAGGCACTGTTGCTCACTCCAGCAGCTGGCCAGCCCTTCTGATGTTTGTCCTGTAAACAGGTTAAAAGGCGGGTGCTGCTTGTGCTCCCCAGTGAGGGAAATGAGCAGCCTTGACGAGCTGGCAGGACACCTTGGGAGGGAAGGGAGAAAGTGTTCTCCTGAGAGGACATTTCTTAGAATCCATTAAAAAAACACACATTAGTGGTGGCCCTATCGCTTCCTGAAATCTCCAGGATCGAGAAAGAAAGGGACAAAAGGGCCTTTACGTCAAGCCTGAACTGGTACTCTTAAGGGCTGAGATCATTTTCAATGTTTGGCTCAGGTTGAGAAGCAAGAAATAAAAATAAAGAGAATTTTCCATCACCCTTGAGGAGATAGTAGATGAAAATAGGGCTGAATGTGCTTCCTAAGTCTGCCTTGGTGTGGCTTCCGGGCTGCTGGCCCATCTTCTCTTCTGTTGCCTCTGCTTGACTCGCTTAACAACATTAACAGAATAATAGAGTTGGAAGGGACCTAGAGGTCTTCTAGTCTCACCCCCTATGACAAAGAGAAAGCCAAATCTTTCTTGTTTCAATGAGGATTTTGGAAGACAGGCTAGAGTCACTTAATTGTGAGATAGGCAGCATGTAACTTTAATAAACAAACAAATTCAATCAAAGTATATTCCTGTCAGTCCTTATAATTCCTCCTCTGTGCTGATTAAATCTTGCTCTTTCAGCCTTCTTTCACTGAAGTACAGTATGTTTCATAACAGTGGTATGGCATCATTTCTTATGGCATAAGAAGGTCTGTCTTAAGCTAGGTTCAGCCTGTGGTTTCACAAATCTCTTTGGCTTTTCTTGCCAATGTTTAGGAAGTGGCTTGCTGTGAATTTCTTGCAGGATTTAAAAAATATTTTTGAAGTTAGCATCCTGCTGATCTTCCCTCTGAATATACTACATTATAAACCAGATGAAACCCCTAATTTTGAAATTAGTCAAAATTGGCTTCATGCTACCACCTGCATGATTTTCATCAACATGTAAAAAAAAACCTCAGATGGTATGTCTTGAGTGGATAATAACATTGGAAAGTTCACACATTTTTCCTGAAGTTTATAGGAATCAGGTAATTTATGTGGTTATAATCCCTTCAGGAGAAGAGAAGGTTGTCTAAACCTGTGTATATGGCATGCCCCCAGGTTTTTTTTAGCTTAATTAAACAGACTTAACAGATTATTTATAAGCACTTCGATTTATTTCATCTATGTGTATTTGCATATTAATTAAATAATGGTTATGAAGAATGTGCTTATGGATTGCATATGATTTGCCAAAACACATGACAGCTGGCACCACTTTGAGAAGAATATATATATATTATAATCTAAAAGAAAATTTCTATAAGATAATGTATCCTTAGTATTTAACACCAGATAAGTTATCTAAGATGCATAAAGGTATGTCAAATGAATGTTGAAAGTGTAAAAGTAAAGAGGAAACTTTTTACCATATATAGCAGACATGTGATAAAGAAAATTTTTTTGGAGTATGAGTCATACTTTAACAGAGTAAATTTTGAAAATGGAGATAAAAATGAAACTAGAACTTTTTCTTTTGGGTTTAACGCAAAAAGAATTGGAAAAAAAAATGTATAATATATATGTTGACAGCAGCAAGACTATTGTATGCACAAAAATGGAAGGACACTTCAATTTCTACTATGGATGAATGGTTGCCGAAGTTGATGGAGTTGGCTGAAATGGCAAAATTGACCACTTTGATTAAAGAAAAGAATATAAGTACTTTTGTTTCCACATGGAGAAAGCTTCTGAACTTCATGCTTGATGTGGAAAAGAATGAAAATCTGACCTTGATTTTAATCATTTAGACTGATAGATTTTTGTAGAAATGGTTTGTTCATATTATTATGAAAAAGCAAAAAGTTGTGATTTGATGTAAATGCCTTATTTTATTGTAATAGAGAGAATAGGAAATCAATGCTTCTTTTTTTCTTTTTCTTATCTTTCCTCATTTCTCTTTCCCTTTTCCCCCACCACTGCTTTTCTTTTTTAAAAATATTTTTTATTGTTCTTTTTCACCTTTCACACACATTAATCTTGACTTTAACAGTACTGTCATCATTATTGTACAAATTATTCTACATATCAATCTCATATCACCACTGCTTTTCTATTTACTTTGTATTTTGTATTTTATAACACTTTATAATTCAATAAAAAATGTCGACAGCAAGAAGAATATTTCTATGTGAGTCAAAAGAAACAAATGTTTTAAAAGAACTCTAAAACAGTACAGCATAAGCAGTAATGAGCAAGTGAACAGGGTGAGCAAGCAGCATTTCATCTCATTGTAAATAACATTGTTTACAAAATGTTTTGTGACAACATTTTATCAATACAATTGAGCAGGAGGAAGAGACAAGGAAAAAAGGAAAAGTAGTGCATTCTGAAAGCTGCAGATGTGAAAAAGTCATAGTAGCTGCCGATTCCAACGGCTGGATCAGAGGTCTTCAGCAGGTTCTGATCAGTTCTGGAGAACTGGTAGCAGAAGTTTTGAGTAGTTTGGAGAACCGGCAGATCCCACCTCTGACTGGAGATTTTACAATATCCTTCCCCTGCCACACCCACCAAGCCATGCCCACAGAACCAGTAGTAAAAAAAATTGAATCCCACCACTTGGCTGGATCCTAATAACTGTGGCTGCTTATTATGGGTGATTGAACAACTCTTCTCTGCTTGTAGTATAGGTAGTCCTCGACTTAAGACCACAATTGAGCCCAAAATTTCTTTTCCTAAGTGAAACATTTGGTAAGTGAGTTTGCCCATTTTACGATCTTTCTTGCCACAGTTGTAAAGTGAATCACTGCAGTGGTTAAATTAGTCAAATTAGTTGTTAAGTAAATCTGGCTTCCCCATTGACTTAGCTTCTCAGATGGTCGCAAAAGGGGATCACGTGACCTCGGGACACTGCAGCCATCATAAATATGAATCAGTTGCCAAGCAGCTGAATTTTGATCACAGGATCATGGGGATGCTACAGCAGTCGTAAGTGTGAAAATGGTCACAAGTCACTTTTTTCAGTGCCATTGTAACTTTTGTAACAGTCACTAAATGAACTGTTGTAAGTCGAGGACTACCTGTATGGAATATAAAGTGACCAATTTCCAGTGAACAAATGATCAGTGAGAATTAATACGAGTTTGTTCGTAGAGTCCCTAGCAACTTTTTCCTCTTCATGAGTAGCATGTTTTTGGTGCCTTCAGAGAGTGAGAAGGGAGAAGAACATGAAGAAATAAAAATGTTCTCTTAATGGTGTTGAAGAAACAAAAGGGAACGCAGACAGAAATCTATAGTCCTGACCTAAAATGTTCATGATTAAGAAAAAGTCAGAGAATTGGAACTTGAATATAGCCACCTTTCAGCAGGTCAGCACATGTGCAGTTTTATCACATCAAAGAAAAGAGGTGGCACAAAACAGCTGACAAAAGAAAACAAAGGGACAAATTCACAGGATGAGCAACTAAAAGCAAGAAGCAATGAGAAGAAATTTTGCACCAAAGGAATAGAAATACTCACCAAAGAAATAGGCTCTGAGCATTTGGGGGGGGGGGGGGGAGGAAGGAGAGACAACGCTCAAGAGGAGACAAAGAACAATTGTATCAGCTGATGGCCAACGACCAAGAGGAGCCAAAACAAATGTATATTACCTCATGAATTGTGTTTTCTTCCAATATTAGGGATTGTAGCTTTGAAAATTAGTTTTTTTTTTCCTGCTGATCCACTTAGGGACAAATAATATTGCAAAGTACAGCTACAGCTATATCATTATACACCCTGAAGAGATAGTAAGGAAGCTCAAAGAAAATGACATCAGGTAAAGGATGTTGTGTGTAGAGAGTGTTTAGGAATGTGGGGTGACTTGGAATAAGGATAATGAAAGAAGTGTGGCAAAAATAAACATGTATAGAGGAAAGAAATAGGTTTTAATGGCCTTTGATAGCCTAGAAGTGTGGATGTCTTTAATTGATTTATTTTGTCAGCTCTTTTGTAGTACTACCTTTCTCTGATCTGATAAATCATCATATATTTTAATCTGCTGAAGGGTGGATACACAAGGCTCCTTATTTAATGACCACTTGTTTAACAATTATTCAATCTTACAATGGCACTGATTGATTGGTAGTTATACCAATGGACTTCGTACTTACAGCTGGCACAGTGTCCTTATAGTCATGTGACTATGACCTGGGTACATAGGGTCCAGCTTGCAGTTATGAAGTCACAATATCCCATGATCAGATGAGCCCGATTTGAACCTTTCCTACTGGTTTTACCCAAACAAAGCCAACAGGGAAGCCGGCAGAAAATTGGAAGTAATAGTCATGTGAGATCCTTGCTTAAGCCCCTGTCACACTGCACCAATGGATGGAAAGAGGATGTAAAATGGAGAAAAACACTTGCCATCCGTTGGTTAACGTGATGCTTCCGTTTTGTACTCACTGCGTCCGTTTTTCTTCCTCTCTATCCGTCCAGCATCCGTCGACTGACATTTCATCCGCTCAAAAAGTTTTGAGCTGCTCAAAACTTTCTGAGCAGAAAATGTATCCAACGCATCTGTTCTGCATCCGCTAGGCATACGGGGAACATCCGTTACGCGTCCGCTACATCCACTAGGCATCCGCTGCGCATCCGCGCAACTCAAATCCGCTCCAGCAGAAAGCGGACACAGGAAGGAAGTGGAACGGACGCGGAACGGACGCGCAGCGTTAGTAGCACGGACGTAGAAAGGATGAAAGCAGATGCAGCTCGCAAATAAAGCATTTAAAATGGAAAAAACGTTCGCAGAGGGGAAATATCTCGGATATTAAGGATGTCTAGAGGATGCCTAGAGGATTCAAAAGAACACATAGTGGAAAACCTATATTGCCTATAAAAAGGGGGAGCAACTCACCTGGATCTCACTTTCAGTCCAGCAGCCCAGCTGTGCAGACATCTGCAACCTTCATCTGGCTCTTGCTCTTCAACAGCATCCAGTCATGTCCACCATGGATCATAACAAACTCCTTTTGGTAGCCACCATCGTTCTGCAACAGTGCGAAGCCATCTACAGGCTCTTTCAACTCTACTACGGGAAGAAAAGGAGGCGGCCAAGAAGCGTCTGGGTCTGAAGATGGATCGGGAGAAGAGCAGAGTACGGACTGTACAACAAGCTGATGGTGGAGCTGAGGAACCAAGACCCTCGTGCCTTCCAGAACTTCATGAGAATGCCTCCAGCCATGTTTGACGAAGTTGTGGAGCGGCTGAGACCCAGGTTGACCAAGGCAAACACCAACTTCTGGCCCAGCCTGGACCCTGGGCTCAAGGTGGCACTGACTCTGCGCCACCTGGCCTCAGGGACCACCTACAGGAGCATGCAGTACGGCTGGAGGGTGCCACACAACACCATCAGCATTGTGGTCAGAGAAGTGGTGCAGGCCATCATCGAAGAATACCTGGAGGAGCTCCTCCAGTGCCCCACCACTGAAGAAGGATGGAAGAAAGTTGCAGAGCAGTGGTATCAGAGGTGGAACTTCCCACACACCGTTGGAGCCATAGATGGCAAGCACGTGGCCTGCAAAGCGCCAGCCAAGTCGGGGTCCACTTATTTCAACTACAAGGGCTTCTTCAGCATCGTCCTCTTCACCATGGTCGATGCTGACAACAAGTTCATGTACATCGATGCTTCAGGCAATGGCTCATCTTCAGATGCCTAGGTATACAACGCCAGTGACCTCAAGGAGGGGCTGGAATGCAACCTCATCATGGGCTTCCCAGATCCAGACCCCCTGCCCAACGACACGCAAGATGTGCCCTACTTCATCGTGGGGGATGATGCCTTCTCCCTCAGAACCTACCTCATGAAGCCCTACAGTTCAAGACACCTCACCCGTGAAGAGAGGATCTTCAACGATAGGCTGTCCAGGGCAAGGCGGGTGGTGGAGAATGCCTTTGGCATCCTGGCCAACAGGTTTCAGGTACTTCTCACCACCATGCAGCATCACCCAGAGACCGTGAGGAGGATCATGGAAGCTTGCTGCATCCTGCACAATCTCATGCGCACCCGCTACCCAGTCTTGCAGAACAGGCTTGTGGACCTCCAACAAGGCAATGGGGACATGGAGCCTGGGGAATGGAGGCAAGGGCAAAACCTGATAGACACTGTGGATGTACAAGGCCCCAACAGAGCCTCACGTGAAGGGAAGAAGCAGAGCCACCTCCTGAAACACTGGTGCAACTCCCCAGCTGGAGCAGTGGAGTGGCAAGACAGGATGATAGATGATTAATGGGTGCTTCCTTCAGCCTGTCTCATCATCACACGGATGAGATTGGGCCATGTATGTTGGGTGGGCCTACAATGAACAGGGCGTTTAATAAAGAGTTGTGTTTGTGTTGACATGTGTGGATCAATGATTACATTATTATTGATAATAAAGGGCCAAAGGTGTGGCACCTGGGAGGGTGGACCATAGAGTCCCACTATGCTTGCACTGGAGGTTTATCTATCCCACAGCTATTACCCATCCCAAAGGTATCCCTGCCCATCTCACAGGTATCCCTGCCCATCCCACAGCTATCTTAACCCATCCCACAGATATCTTAACCCATCCCACAGGTATCCCTGCCCACCCCACTGCTATCCTTACCCATCCCACAAGCATGCAAAGGCTTAAACCATTTCTAAAAGTTTCCACCAAGACTTTATTTACAAAAATAAATGAAGCAAGTGTGTGAAGCAAAGATAATCTTTATTAATAACAAGCTGTAAAAGAAAAATGACCCAAGTCAAGTGTCCAAATAAAGTCTACAGGTAGCCACCCAGTCTCTGGTATTCTTCCCTGTCACTCAGAGGTGTGCCCAGTCTCAGGGGTGAAGGGTCCAAGTGCTGTGGAGGTGGCTGCAGCTGGAGTGCTGGTCTGAAGCGCCACTGGGGTGCCTGGCCCCGAGAGGACAACAGGTGACGGTGTGTTGAGGAAGCTCTCAGAAAGCTGGCTCAGCCCCGTGATGTTGAGATCTCCTTCCTCCATGCCATGGGGTGTCAGCCCCAGTACCGACGACAGATGTACTGAGGCCGGGCTTGGCTGTGGGGTGGAGGAAGGAACAGTGTAGTGGGGCTGTCTGGTCTGCAGCTGTGTGAGGACTGGCGTGGGTGGCATCGGTGATGTGGGTGCCATCGGTGGCATCAGTGGCATGGGTGGCATCGGTGGCATCAGTGGAACCGGTGGCAACGGTGGCGTCCGATGAGTCTGTGCCTGGACTGGGAAGGGCTGCTGCCTGTGCTGCTGGACCTCCTGGTAGCCGTAGCCCTGGTAGGTGAGGGCCTGTGGAAAGCCTTGGAATGGGAGGGACATCACCTGGGGTGGACGAGCAGACCTGGACTGGGTGGGAGCAGGTTCATCTGGATCTGGAGGGTTCTGAAGCAGATCGGTGATCCGGTCCTTCACCACCTGGTACTGGGGTTCCGCCATGTCTGTGAGGGTCTGGTTGACATAGGTGAGGAAGGGCTTGCGATTGGAGGATGAGGAGTCGGTGTGTACCAGCTGAGAGAGGATATCTATGCTGCTCCTGATGGTGTCTCTTATCTCCAGCAGGACAGTGTGGCTCTGCCCCTCCTGTCTGGCTCTCTGTCTTTCTGTGGAGGTGGAGCTGGGGGTGGATGCGGGTAGGACTGTGGTGGAAGTGCCGTCTCCTTTCTCCCACTGTGCCAGGGAGTCCTCCATGCGCTCCGCCACGGTTACAACAGTTGTCCGCGGGTTATCCGTCGTGGCACGCTCCACAGACACCTGCCTGGAGACAGGAGCTGACTCTTGGCCGGAAGAGGACTGGCTCTCAGCAGGCTGTCTGAGAGAAAGGGTTGTGAGAGGGGCTGCTCCTCGGTGGTGGATCTTACCCTCCAGGAAGCTGCACTTGGCCATGACGTAGGTCTCTCTGTCAGCTTGACCGCGGCCTGGCCAGATTTCTTGAGGTGCAACTTTCCGTACCAGGTGTGCATGTGCTTCCACCAGCCGAGGAGCACCTCCGAAGTGTAGCCCAGGCTCTCCACCTTCTCTCTCCAAGCAGTCTGCTTCCTTTTGGTGTCCCTGTAGAGCCTGTGTCCCTTCCGCCATAGATAGTCATTCTCTCTCAGCCACTCCAGCACCTCATCCTCATGTTCCTCCTCGATGTTGTATTGCCTCCTCTCCCGTTCTCGCGTATGCCTCTTCCTCCCTTTGGCAGGACCACATGGACCCTCATCAGAGGGGTTTCCAGGTTGTAGGGGCTGCTCCTCCACACCAGCAGCAGCAGCAGCAGCAGCAGGATCATCATCATCAGCAGCAGCAGCAGCACCAGCAGGACCAGCAGGACCAGGATCAGCAGCAGCAGAGTAAGCACCAGCAGCGCCAGCAGGACCAGGAGCACCAGCAGGACCAGCAGGATGAGCAAGACCAGGAGCACCAGCAAGACCAGGAGCACCAGCAAGACCAGGAGCACCAGCAGGACCAGCAGGATGAGCAGGACCAGCAGGACGAGGAGCAGCTACAGCAGAGTAAGCGCCAGCAGAAGCACCACCACCAGAAGCAGCATCATCAGCTCCTCCAGAAGCAGCATTAGCAGAAGCACCACCGCCAGAAGCAGCATCAGCAGAGTAAGCAAGAGCAGAAGCCCCACCGCCAGAAGCAGCATCAGCAGAGTAAGCTAGAGCAGAAGTCCCACCGCCAGAAGCAACATCATCAGCTCCTCCAGAAGCAGCATCAGCAGAAGCAGCATCAGCAGAGTAAGCACGAGCAGAAGCACCACCGCCAGAAGCAGCATCAGCAGAGTAAGCAAGAGCAGAAGCCCCACCTCCAGAAGCAGCATCATCAGCTCCTCCAGAAGCAGGAGCAGCAGAAGCCCCAGCCCCAGAAGAGTGAGCCCGTGCTGCAGAAGCCCCAGCAGAAGCAGAGTGAGGGCCATGGGGTGGGAGGGTGGCCCTGTCCTTCTTGCCAGGGCTGGCAGCAGATGGCTGAGGCTTCCTCTTCTTCCCCATGGTTGTGGGGTTGCTGGCTGGCAGCAAGGCTGGCAGGAAGGCTGGCAGGCAGGCAGGCACCAAGGCTGGCAGGCACCAAGGCTGGCAGGCAGGCAGACAGGCAGCAAGGCTGGCAGGGAGGCTGCAAGGCAGGCTGGCAGCAAGGCTGGCAGCAAGGCTGGCAGGCAGGCAGAAGCAAGGCTGGCAGGGAGGCTGGAAGGCAGGCTGGCAGCAAGGCTGGCAGGCAGGCAAACATCAAGGCTGGCAGGGGGGCAGGCAGCAAGACTGGCAAGGCAGTCGATATCTCTGGAAGCAGGTCTTTCCTCTGAATGTTGACCTGCTTGGGAGCTGCCTCCCTTTATTTCTGCGGGGCTGACGCAATGCATCCTCCCTGCATGCGCAGTGAACGCTAGACATCCGCTAGGCATCATCTAGGCATCCGCTAGGCTTCCGCTGTGCATCCGCTTCACCCGCTCGGCATCCGCTGTGCATCCGCTTCGTCCGCTCGGCGTCCGCTCTGCATCCGCTCTTTCCATTCCGCGTCCGCTTTGCTGCGGCCCCCCGGAAGCCTTGCGGATGTGTCATCCGCTCCCATCCACTTCCATCCGCTAGGCTTCCGTGGAGCATCCGCTTTCCATCTGCCCTACATCCTCCCCCCGTCCATTCCTTTCCGTGTTATCCGCTCTGGTTATGCAAATTTTTGCCCCTTTTGAGAGCGGATAACAATGGATGGAACATTTTTCTCGTCCGCTGTGTCCTTTTTACAAACGTTTTGCATCCGTCGGCTAGTGTGACAGGGCCTTTAGCGATTTTGTGCAGGTCTTGCTTAATGATGGCAATCAGGTTTGCCAGAACTGCCATCACTAAGCAATGTGTTCATTCGGTTTTTCAATTTATGATGGCATTGCTTGACAACGGAGTTCCCAGTCCCAATTTCTGTTGTTAAGTGAAGGCTACATCTACAAATAGATAATGTTGGATCGGATTGAATTCAATGGAGAAAGAGAGAGGAGAACTGAGTCTGATTTGATTTAAAGCATGATGGCTGGGAATTGAAGTTAAGTTGAATTCTAGGAATTGAAATCCACCAGCCGTACAGTTGCCAAGGTTGGACACCCCAGCTTAAAAGAAAATAGGATATATTGCTGTGCCAAGGTGGAGAGGACAACGCTCTGGTTTTCAGAAGGGAGCAACAGTGGAGGCTGGTGGCTTCTTATGAGGTGGCTGTGAGGGGCTGAAGAAAGAACGTACCACTTTAATTTTAGTGATGGGTCCTGGAAGTAACCAGGGATTCAACAGTCTGCTAACTTTTTAGCCTTTGAAAGCAGTTGAGACCTGATTTTTTAAAAAACTGAAGTGCTGGGATAGGATTGTATAGGTTAGAGATCTCCAAACGTGGCATTTTTAAGACTTGTGGACTTCAGCTCCCAGAATTCTCCAGCCAGCGAGTTGAAATCCACAGTTTTCAAGTTGCCAAATTTGGGGACCCCTGCTATAGTAAGATACAGGTAGTCCTTGACATGTGACCACAATTGGAAACAGAATTTCCATTCTTAAGCAGACGGTTATATGAGTTATGGCTGATTTTATGATTTTTTTTTGCCATGGTGGTTAAGTTAATCATTGCAATTGTTAAGTAAATCATCTGGTTGAGTGTGATTATTGGACCCCTAATTAAAAGGTGCTTTTCAGCTAATAGAGTTTAGTTTTGCTAATGACACCAGTGTTCTTGGCACCAGCATGGTATGTTAAGGTGCTTTCTGCTCCAAAGTCCTATAGTAGCACACCTGCTACTTTGCTTTCCTTACAATGTTTAATAATAGCTTGCTGAAGAAAATGCTGTGACTGAACTCACATATAGGAGGAGTGCAGTGGTTAGAGTGCAGTACTGCAAGCTACCTCTGCAGCCAGCTGCCTACAATTTGGCAGTTCAAATCCCACCAGGCTCAGGGTTGACTCAGCCTTCCATCCTTCCGAGGTGAGTAAAATGAGGACCCAAATTGTTGGGGGCAATATGCTGACTCTGTAAACTGCTTAGAGAGTGCTGTAAAGCACTATAAAGCAGTATATAAGTCCAAGTGCTATTGTTATTGCTATATAAGGTGCCTTATAGCAGGTTGTGTGAACCCTGCTGCTGCCTGCTGTCTTCAGCTTCAAATCATACAAAACCTTCCTATGCATTTTTATTTTGAAATAAAAATAAATGTGTAATACTACACATTGTGTTCAATGGGTTTTTATTCCACGGTAACCATGTTTGCCTTATCTCTGATTTCACGTTTGTGTTTTGCCAGATGTCCATCTGAATTTCCACTGCCCTTTCTCTTTCTTGGTTTCTTCTTCTGTTTTGAATATAAGCTGGCCATCTGTGCCAGAAAAAAGCTGGTCTTTTTTTGTCCATGTTGTAAGCTGATCCATATCTAAAGCAACTACTGAAAAGAATGTGAGGAAAACAGTTGTGTTTATGGAAATGTTTTCGTGGGCTCTTGTTAAAGCACTCAGCATTCCAGTGCATTCCAGCCAAGCCGCTCTGCAGTTTGCTTGAAGTGTCAAAGGGAGTATCTCTTGTACTTTGCTGCCTGCTTGTTATGTCATTTCATTTCTTCTGTTTACATACAGCTGGCCCAAGAGGGGGCTGAGAGAAAAAAAAAATCAAAGTGCCATTTTCTTTGTGGTTTTATTTTCTACACACAGATGTAACACTATACCCTTGAGCAAATATACATGATGTGATCCTGAATGATCATATAATAACGTTCTTTCCTTCATTCCTTTATCTTCCTGATAAGCATTTGTTGGTGACATCCTGTCACATTTCCATTACTGTATGTTAGGGTTGGAGAACCTGTATCCTTCCAGGTGTTTTCAGAACTGATCATGCTAGTTGGAGCCATTGAAAGCTGACATTTGGCAACATCTGCAGGGTCACCAAGTCACCACACCAGGGCTATTGGCAAAGCATGCAAGTTTAAGAAGGGACTACAAATACACACACACAGAGTTTTTCCAGTTTATGTAATCAGAAGTGAATGCTGTCTATTATAATGATTTGCCTAGCAGCATGCCATTTGAAAAAGCTGTTGCAGCAATTGAGCATCCACCCAGCCATTTATCTCTTTATGTTGTGGGTCTGGAAGGAGTATGTGAATAACCATAAAGCCTCTACAAGTGCTGGTTTTCTTGGGGGTGAAATGGGAGTTCGAGTTATCTCTTCAAACCTTTATTTACTTTTCAAAGTTGCTTTTAGTTGTAGCTTCTATGACTGACCCATGGCTGTAATATAACACCCTTCCTCATCAAATGTTAATTGGAGAGAGGGGCAGCATAGATTTTCTCTCAAAATGACTCTTGTCCTCCAAAAGCAAAATAGTATATGCTTTGCAGCTACAGGAAGATCTCAACTGGAGCTCTTCTTCCTTTGCAAGTCACACAATTGGAAATCAGTGTGAATCACAATTAGTAGAAGAGGGTGTGGAAGGAAGGGAGCAAGAAAAACTGATAAAAATGATATTTTTTTAGTTTTTGGAGAGGGTTTTTTTTACATGTTTTCAACACATTCTATTATACCAAAGCAGCTTATATAAATATTTCCATCTATCTTGGCTAAAGGGATGTTACACTATGAGTAATCAAGTGTAGTTTTCATGATGCTCCACAAACTTGTATTTCATTTATTTTTCAGTTGCAGAAAATCATGGAAGAGCAAAATCCTGCCCACTTCATATAGATTAAGCCTATTTCATAGGAGAAAATGGTTTGCATTTATTCATGGTTGTCTTTAATGCAAAGAATATACACTCACTTGACTGGGATTATTTGATCTTTTTAAACACGACCTCTCACCTCCTTTTCAAACAATTTTTTTGTTTTACATTCTCTTTGATTCCATCTGCTTGTAAAGTCAGGCTTACACATGTATTTAGGTACAGCTATCTATGTATCTAGATTGGTTGATAAATGTTCATTTTCAGCTGCTTTGGCGTAAAAAAGCAGCAAGAATGATATTTCTTCAGTAAATGCCAGTCTTTGGAAAATTCCTTTCTTCCTTTTTTAAAGTGCCATATTTGCTTACAGTATCATTTTATTTACATCAAAGCAGTCAGAAGACGCAAGTCAAAATATTTTCTTTGATCCATTTATGATTCTTGTTTAGTTATTCATTTAAACTGCATATTATTGTAGAAAATAATTGAATTTTCTGGAAATTCAGAACTAACTGATCGAAAGTGCTGTGAGATTCTTTATGCTTGTGTGAATGCACACATGCTGCCATAGGTAGGTGGCTATACTGAAAAATGAATCAGGTTTAGATTCTATAGACTTGGAACTATACTCACATTACATATAACATAACATAAAAATAAATGTCACACTGGGCTCTTGGTCATTTCCTTTGAATTGAAGATACTATGTGTATTGCCCTGGACTTAACAAATGTAAGAGATGGTTCCTTCCTCACTTTGTGAAATGTCCAAGGAAATGTCCTTGATTTTTGTCTTGGTTTTTGTTTCCAGACTCCTCTTCCAGAGAGTGAATCAACTCTGGTGCCTGGCCACAACCTAAAGCAGGTAATAAATATGACATATGTGCGAATAAAAAAGAAGTATCAGCTATAATATAACACTCATTCCTTGAGGTCTAGCACCACCATCTCTAAATAGGTATTCTCTACAAAAGTTGCCCATTCCAGGCTGGAATTTGTTAGTTGTCATGCCAACATCTCCAGAAGATTCCAAGTTTGGGAAGGTGGACCTCTGTGGTTCACTGTAATGCTACACATAGTAGTAACCAGCTCAGCCAGCAACGAATTTACTAATGGAAGTCCTTTGTTCAGATCTGTATTCTGCTTTGAATTTGTTCATTTTGTATTTGACCTATTCTTTCCTCTGTCTAGGTGAACTATTCTAATTATTAAAATAAGTTGGTCCTTGTAGAATAATGTGATCACATGAAAATACTACTTAACTTTTTAAGTTTTTTATTAGTAAAGGTATTTATTCATAGTATAAGAGCTGGAGGCATCTCATGTTCCTTACTGATTCTGTTGACCACAAGAATATAACATTTATATTTAGGAATCCTGGTTGTTAATTTTTGATTGGTGCTTTTGTTGTGGACATACAAAATAATGAAAATTCAGGTCACACATTTTTTTGGATTCAAAGTCAGAACAGGCATTTCAAAACACCCACATACCACCTCTTTGCATCTCCTGAAAACCTGCTTAAATTTTACATGAGAGTTTTTTTAAAAAATAATCAGAGCTCAAAATGTATTTGTTTACAACTCTGATTTAAGTAGCTTTTCAGAAGATGCCAACAATGCATTTGAGGTCAGGAAAACATGTTTTTATAGGAATTACCTGAATATGAACAGAATAGAGCTGAAAAGGTCCTTGGAGGTCTTCTAGTCCAGCTCTTTGCTCAAGCAGGAGACCCTATACTATTTCAGATAAGTGACTGTCTGGTCTCTTCTCTGAAATAGTGTAGATTCTCCTGCTTGAACAAGGGGCTGGATGAGAAGATCCCTAAGGTCCCTTCTAGCTTTATTCATATACAGATAATACAGATCTCTTTATCGAATTTTAAAAATATTTTACTACCCACATGCTTTTAGTCACTTTTAAATGTACCTGTAAGCAGGAGTGGGATTCAAATTTCTTACCAACTGGTTCTGTGGGGATGGCCTAATTTGTGGGTGTGGCTTGGTGGTCACATGACTGGCTGGATGTGGCTTGGATATAAATAAGGTAAATATTTATGTAAATATTGATTTTTTTTTATAAAAAAAGTAACTTTTACCCAAAATCAGGCAAAGCAGGCAGGCAGATTGAGTTGCTCACAGATTCACCAATCTATTGCCTGAGTCTGTCACATAAAACTTGCTTGCAAGCAAACTCACAAAATTAACTCACAACACACCATGTATGTAAATATAGATTTTTTTTATAAAAAAGAGCAACTTTTACCCAAAATCAGGCAAAGCAGGCAGGCAGATTGAGTTGCTCCCAGAATCACAGGGATCTACCATTCTGCAATCTATTGCCTGAGTCTGCACTGAAAAACAGAATCTTCAGTCCCAAGAAAGGTTCAGCTCTGCTTTTAAATTAGCTAGAAAGCAAGAAATCCAATGATTTCTGTTTTCTAGCTAATCTAAATATCACAGCTGATAGAACAGCTGATAGTCGGAGAGAAAAAAAGGAAAAATAGCAACTTATCAAAAATTAGGTGAAGGCACAAGGAGGCAAATTGGATGGCGTGCATGCCAGGTAAGGAGTGAGTGGGCAGGGAGAGGAGGGATGGGGCTTGATTTGCTGGTTCTCTGAACTGAGCAGAATCATAACAACTGGTTCTATAGAACCAGTCCAATGAGATAGAATCCCACCCCTACCTGTAAGACACAAGGGATAAGATTACAGGTAGTCCTCAACTTAGGACCACAATTGTGATTGAAATTTCTGTCCTAAAGTTTTTGTAGTCATAAGTTGAGTCATACCAAACTTTACAACCATTTTTATGGCAATTATTAAGCGAATCCCTGCAGTTGTTAAATGAATGTCATGATCATTAACCAAATCCAGCTTCCCCAATGGGTATTTTTATGCCACCTTTTCCCAGAAATTGGCAATCAGTCATAAATGCAAGCTAGCAGTAGCCAAGCATCCAAATTGCAATCACTGACTGTGGGGGTGTTGCGACAGTTGCAAGTGTGAGTATAGGTCATAAGTCACTTTTTTCCAAGGCTATCATAACTTTGAACAGTAATGAAACAAACGGTTGCAAGCCAAGGACCACTTGTATCAATGGCTATGAAGCAAGATGGTTATGGAACACCATGTGAATCAGAGGCAGTGTGAGTTGCAATAACATTTATTGGCTGATATGAATGGGGAGATGATATGTAGACAGGCCATCTCCGTTGTGGGACTCCAATTCTAGAGCTTAGGGTTGCTTTTCTCATTTTTTTTAAAAAAAATTATTTTTACTTGTATAAAGATTGCGTATTTTTTTGCTCCATAAGACACACTTTTCCCCTCCAAAAGTGGGTGGAAATGTCTGTGCGTCTTATGGAGCGAATATCGCAGCTGGGCCATGGTGACGGGGTCCTTTTACAGGTGCTGAACTTCACCGGAGTGCAGGAGTCATAGGCAGAGCTGGCACATGAGAGGACACCTATCTGTGGTCCTCTCAGGCTCTGCCTCCTGCCCTTACTACACTACTGCTCCACATTTGGCGTTCCACATGCCCAGTGAGACGGCACTCCAGATTCATATTTTGTTTTCTTCGTTTCCTCCTTGAAACTTAGATGTGTCTTATGGAGAGAAAAATACGGGTATTTGCAAAGAGAAGTGTTTGTCAATATAGTGCAAGTGTTTCTGCTGATGCTTTGGCTAGAGATGACTTCTTAAGGCATGGCCAGCAGCTTTGTCCTCTTGCCCAAGTTAGTATTCACTGACTTTCACTTTCACTGAATATCTGGAAGATGAGATCAAGTGCAGTAGCCCCTCTTGCATTTTATTTTGCAGGCTTCCTCCAACAAAATCCGGAGAGCAGGAAGGCTCCTCTGCGCACACTTGGTAGTCATGTATCCAGATTTAATCCGTGATCATAAGCATCACCTCCGGCTTCACAGGTACATATACGTGTGGGCCCCTGGAGCAAGAAATTAAAAGAAACTGGCACTTCTTTTTCTCCCCTCCAACCCCCCCCCCCCCGGGTCCCTCATGGCCTAGATTGAAAATGAGGTACAGGTAGATGACATTGCCATTTTCTCTGAAGATTTTATGAGTGCCCTCAAAAGCAAAACATCCAGGGAAGAGTTACATGAGAACAATGAGGCTTCTGAATGTAGATTTGCACAAGCCTGGAACTCTTTACTTGACAGTATTCAGTTTTCATTGAATTAGCTATTCTGGAAGAAAAACCTTGCAGAATCTTGTATAATAATTATTTGTTTCTGCAATCAGAAAATCAGAAGCCATATCTATCTATCTATCTATCTATC
>BLBF01000021.1:19131177-19142918 GCA_015471245.1 Laticauda colubrina | reverse complement strand
TCTATCTATCTATCTATCTATCTATCTATCTATCTATCTATCTATCTTTTATTTATATTTTATATTTCTTAACGGTCCATCTTCCTTAGAGAGGATCTCTGACCGGTGTGACTTATGGGGGCATTTATTTGCATTCATTTTTACCTGTATATATACTGATTTACATTATCATGGGGATAATGAAACAAAATCTTTAAAAAGTTATAATATTTATGTAGTTTCTTACCAAGCACATCTAAATTTTATGAAAGAAACCAAAATATCTTCACAATCCCCAAGACTTGTCTGAACCTTTGAGCACCCCTAAAGTTTGGAAATTGAAAATTGAAAAAATTGACATGCCCTAAAATTGGATATGCACGTATATAAAAGTGGTTTTATACTACCTGCTCTCTGCTTATTGGTGGGTTTCAAAGTAGTTTACCACCCGTTCTGTGGGCATGGCTTGATGGGCACACTTTGCATGCGCGTGCACACTTTGCGCGTGCACCAAACATGCACTTTGAGCGCATGCAGAGGCTTTCCTTCTCACCTCCTGCAACCCCACAGTCTCTCTGTAGCTTTAACAGCTGACCCGTAGCAATCTGCTGTGCCACGAAAAGCAGCTGCACTTCAAAAGCAGGGAATAAAGTTCATTATTGGGAGCCCAGGTGGGCAGGTGGGCCCAACAGCAGCTCGTCAGAGAGAACTGGTTCAGTCTCTGCTGCTCTTTGGTGCTACCGGTACGCCAGAACTGGGCCGAATCAGTAGAATAGCACCACTGTCTCTGATGCTCTCGTGCGAATTGATTAGAGTTTCCTGATTAGAGATGAAATGGAATTAGAATGTTAGGTTTCCAAGATACCTAACATTGGACTTTTTGGGAGTATGGAGTAAGGTGCTGCCTGCAGAATTCTGAGAGTTAAAGTCCATGTACCTTAATGGTCTCAAGCTTGATAAATCCTGGAATAATGTGACACTCTGTTTTTATACTTCCGTTCCTGGTAAAGACAAATCTTTCTAATTTAAGATGTTGATTCCATAGTGGATACTTCTTGGAAAACTATGGCTTAATGCAAGAAGTCTTCTCTTCTGTTGCTCCCCAGAATACTAACGCTGATCTGGGAGTCACAATGTAGGGCTTTTGCCAACTTATGAGAACAATTTTTCGGTTAAATGATGTCTGGAATTCTTCTAAGGGACCTAATCAGGAAACTTCAGTAACATATGTACCTGTTTTCTGTCCCCAACAATGGATGAAAAGGGACAGTAGCATCTGTAACAAACCACAATGATCTCTTTAAAATGGAGGGACATGAAGCTTTACACAAACACAAATATAACCATTAGTTTACTCAGCTCCAAAGAATTCCCATGCTCAGAGGAGAGATATTTCTTTGAACCCTGCATTTTCCAAACATTTATTTAGTGGTCCATGATTGCAGAAAATGTGAGAAACATTGACCTGAAGCTTTATCAGTGAACCTGGAATTTGAAACATGCCCTCTTAGTTATCTTGATCTCAAAAACACTTAGAAATCACTGTCCTTTTGTGTTTCTTTCAGGCAGTGTTGTTCTGGGAAGGAGTTGGTAGATGCACTCCTGAGTGCAGGACTTTCGGTGCAGACCCGTAGCCAGGCTCTTGGGCTTTGTCAAGTGTTGATGGATGAAGGAGTACTGACTCATGGTAAGTTCACTCTCTGTGTAAGAAAAATAATAATATGGCAGTTTGCAAAATGCTCTTATCTGTGTTGCTTTTAGTGAAAATCCTAGTCTTTGATTCTCTGTTTTTTTTTTAAAACAATCTAATGAGATTTATTGGTAGTGTAATATCCTCAGCAGAGGTGGTATTCAGCAGGTTCTGACCAGTTCTGGAGAACCGGTCGCAGAAATTTTGAGTAGTTTGGAGAACCGGGAAATACCACTTCCAGTTGGCCCCGCCCCCATCTATTCTCTGCCTCCTGAGTCCTAGCTGATGGGCTGGGTCCTCTTTGGTTGCCCTGCACAGGAGAACAGAGCTAGAAAGCAGGTTAGTGGGGTGGGGAGGGAATGGGATTGTGCAGTAACCTTCCCATAAGAGTGGGGTGGGAATAGAGATTTTACAATATTCTTCTCCCGCCATGCCCACAAAGCCACACCCACCAAGCAACACCACACCCACCAAACCACACCACAGAACTGGTAGTAAAATTTTTTGAATCCCACCACTGATCCTCACCCTTTATACCCAAGGTTTATTTTTAATCACTATTTTAGATTTTTTGAGAACTTTTGTATTGTTATGCTCCTAGTTTCAGCACAATTCCTAGTGGGGAATTCTACATTTATTTACTACAGATATTCCTTGACATACGACCATAACTGAGTCCCAGATTTCTGTTGCTAAGTGAGACAGATGTTGAGTAAATTTTGCCCCATTTTACAACCTTTCTTGCCACAGTTGTTAAGTAGATCACTGCAGTTGTTAATGTTAGTAGCACGGTTCTTAAGTGAATCTGGCTTCCCCACTGACTTTGCTTGTCAAAGGTCATGAAAGGAGATCACGTGACCCCCAGGATACTGTGACCGTCATAAATACAAATCAGTTGCCAAGCAGCTGAATTTTGATCATATGACCCTGGGGATGCTGCACTGGTTGTAAGTGTGAAAAACGGTCGCGTCACTTTTTTCAGTGCCGTTGTAACTTTGAGCAATTGCTAAATGAACTGTTGTAAGTCACTTACTGCATTTTAAATTAATAAGGAAAAAAAAAGAATAATAATAGTGATAGTGATACATGCATTGTCAAAGAGAAAACAAAACACACATAAAAAGTACTATAACAAACAAGTGGAAAAAATACAACCAAAAGCAGTTACAATTTTATATTTTTTATTTCACCAGCACTGGCATAGTAATACGATGTTAAGAAACCAAAAAATGTTGACTGCAAAGAAAACCAATTTGTGTTCAAGTGTGATGTACTACTCTGTGTATCTCTCTCTGTGTTCACAGCTCACATCCAGGGTTCCCACGCAGATATTAAAAAGCGTGGGTGAAAATGGTCGTTTCTGTCTGGTTTGTCCTGAATGGTGGAAAAGTAGGAGGAGACATGCCATTAACCTTTAGGTATAGGGAATTCATATCATGTCTTAATTCATTTTATGATTTCCAAAGGAAATCTAAATCTGTGCAGCAAACCTGTACTTTTTATGACTTCTTCCTTCCTTCCTTCCTTCCTTCCTTCCTTCCTTCCTTCCTTCCTTCCTGGTGTGTTTTGTTTCTACTCTTTGTTTTCTTTGTTAGTGAGATGTTAGCTATATTTTTATAAAGCCAGCAACTAACAAAGTATGAGCATAATCCAAAGATACATGATGTACTAACCTTGCTGAAATTAAATAGATGTAATGCATCAGTTCCTGGGGTGGAAGACAAGTAGGATATCCACTTTTAAATTTTGTGGAAGAAAGGCAAGGTACAAAATAGAATCCAATCTGTAAATGAAAGGAAATGGGGTCTCCAAGCAGTGTTTTTAAACCATGGGAACTTTGAAAAGTGTGGCCTTCAACTGCTAGAATTCCACAGCCAGCATGCTCTAAAAGTTCCCAAGGTTGAAAGACTTCCTCAGAATCTTTGTTTTTGTGAGAAATTGGCTGGTTGCTTGATTGGTTGGTCTGGCAATGAGGTCACAAAGCCAGTTACATATCTTATTGTGACATCAGTCTCTTCCCTACTAACCTAAGAGGTACATACTGGTCATCAATCCAGCACTCATTTTTTTCTCATTTGCCTCAAGGGAGCTTGCTTTGATCAACTCTTGAGGTAGGCTCTGATTCCTCTACAGCAGGGCTGTCAAGCTCCTGGCCCCTGGGCTGGATGTGTCACATGCTGGCCAGGCCCATGCCTGGTTTAGCGAAGGGAGAAAAAGTCCCAACGTTACATGATGTCACAGTGACGATGTGAGTGGGATTCTACAGGTTCGCACCTATTCGCTAGAACTGGTTGTTAACATTCTAAGCAGTCCGGAGAACCAGTTGTTAGAAGAAATTACTGCCCTAATCCTGTAAGGAAGGCAGGAAGGAAACATTCTGGTGTTGCTTATGGACACTGCCTCTCCGTTAACCCTTGTTACATTCTTGACAGGACTAGACTTCCTGTCTTAGGAACTTCTCTGAAGGTTTTTCCCCTCCTTTGCTGGTACTTTGCTTGTGTAGCGTGACCATTCAAAGTTACAATGACACTGAAAAAAGTGACTTATGACCATTTTTCACACTTATGACTGTTGCAGTATCCCCACAGTCATGAGAAGCCAGGCGAGAAGATGCATGCCTCGATGTGAGTGATATTGAGTTGGCCACACCCAGCCAATAACATGACCACCAAGCCATGTCCACCCAGTCACATGACGACAGAGCCATGCCCACCAACTAAGCCACACACACAGAACACAAATATCAATTTGTTAAAAAAATTGAATCCCACCCCTGCTTTACAGTATATAAAAAGAACATTGAAGAGTGTTTGAGGAGGTATTACTGAGCCCAGCCTTAAATATTATTTTGCTCACTGACCCCTTAACCCCTCTACCCAGTTCAGATTAGATTTATAAATGGGTCAGTGCTGCCCAAATCTCCTTTCCAGATGAAACATGTATTCTTAGCTTTGGTTTCCTGGAAACCATAATTTGATTCCCATTCTCTATCATGACTGAATTCCAGAGATAAAACAAAGTTATAAGGCAAAGGGTTGTGCAATAATTTGCATTTAAAAGAGAAAAGGTACTCTGGACCGCTTGGTAATCCCTTGAAGAAACTCTCATGGTCTCTCTCCCATGAAAAATATATCCATAGAAAGTTCTCTCTCTCTCTCTCCCTCCCTCCCTCCCTCTCTCTCTCTCTCTCTCTCTCTCTCCCCTCTGATTTTAATTACAGTAATAAAAATGAATACAAACCAAACTCAGAAAGAAAAGGGAAAGTCAAGAGAGAAAGAAAGAAAAGGAAAAAGAATTATCTATCTATCCATCCATCTATCTAGACGTGACTTTCAATCTTATTCACAAGTATAAACAAGTTTGAAGCTCTTCACTCTGTATAGGTTAACACACAGATATCTCTTCTTCCCATTAGCTATTGCTTATCTATAAGGAAATCCATAAGACACCAACTTTTCAGCCCTGATGTCAGCAAAAAGTCTGTAAAGGATTGCCAGAACTTTACAAAGCATCTTTTTTAAACCTTGATCAAAATCAATTTCATATTGCTTCCTTTTGTTTCCGAAAATCATAATTTTTAATGCTTTGAAATATTGTTGTGGGATTTTTATCTCTTCAGTTCTTCTTTGTCCCTTTGCATGGGCTTCTTTGAGGTTTTAAGAAGTCTCTTTTGTAAATCTAATAAGACATTCAGATCATTATCTTAGTTTATCATTTGCATTTCACTTTTAATTTTTAAAACTTCATTCAGCTTCTTTTGATATCCAGTAAAGCATTCCTGTCTGGGTCATTCTCTGATCCTGTCACTTGTATTTCTGCTTTAAATACTTTCTTTATCTTGCAATCTGCATTTTTATCCAATGTTTTGGATTCCATTATTTTTATATCAAGCAAGATTTTTTTCACATTCTGTCATTCCTTCATTGACCTCCTTTCAAACCTATTGAAGCAGACAACACTGCTGATATTAATTTCTGACCCATTCCTCAACCTTCTTTAATATTTCAAATGTTACAGTGTTTTATTTTGTAGATCCCAATCCTAATCAAAACTAAAAGCAGGAGTATTTTTTTCATTTTTGCCTGGAATTTTTAGTCCAGTCTAGCATCCAACTTAAATCATAAGGTCTCTAAATCTATTATGACTTACAGTAGACAAAATAATTCTGGTTCCCATGAAAAGCTGTTTAATTTATATAGCGAGTTCTAAAATTTTATAGTAAAAGCTTTAGTAATCCAATTTTTTTGGATCCTTAATCTGTTTATGGTTTTCTTGGCTCAAATTCTTATTTTGCATTTTGTTATTTATTTCATATTCTTTTAAATTCTTAAACTTACAGTTCATTTTTCTTTTTTTCAGAAATGAAAATAATACTCAGCAGGTGATAAGATACCTAATAGCCTTAAGATAACAAAGTATGCAATCTTCGTAACTTATTAGAAGCAAGGTTAGCAAACTGAATGTTGTTCAACAGTCTCTGCTGTGGTTTTGAGCTTCATTATTGATCCCCTTGTTTCCTGGCACTTAGACCCTTGTTAGACCACTATCTTGCAATTTCCTCTTGAGCAGTTATCCAGAGTACATGTGGGTGATCTCCCATCTTCTTCTTATCTGATTTGGAAAAACTGGTCTAGTCATTGGTACTTCAGTGTTTTTGGTGTTAATCTTCTCTAGTCTCCTGAAGACATATTTAGCTTGCCATGCCTCTATTGGGAGTCCCTCCCAACAGTCTTCCTTTCATTGTACTGCTGTAACAAAGCTGGTAGTGTTCCTGCTCTCTCAGCAAGCAACCCAGGTTATTTTTAAATCAGAAATTGGTTTTTCGTAGCCTGGGGTAGCCTGGAAAAAGAGAGTTCTATTTATAGAAATCTCACTGTGTATGATAACTGTTTTTTTTCCTTGATTGATTTTGAAAAGTTCATTTGCATTGCCAGAAAACCCAGCAGAAGGGTTTTTAGTTTGGCCCTATTTGTAACTTTTTCTATTTCATGACATGCATTTGGTTATCTGTGTACTGGACCCACCTTCTGGATCCAAGTCTTGATTAATGCCTCTTTTCTGGAGGAGGTGTTCCACCTGCTTTGAGGGAAACAGTAGTTTACACCTTCTTAAGAGAACATCCTTGGGTTGTATTTGCACAATATTGGAAAAATGAGAACACTCCATCAGATGAAGATGTAATTTGGAAATTATTAGACTGCAGAGATGGTTAGATTGACATTAAAAATAAAGGACAAAGAAGACACAGAATATTATTTAATATGGAATAGATTCTACGAGAGGTAGAAATTAGTTGAAGAAAGATTATTGCTATGTATGAATTAAATATAAAGATAGTTTATAATTATAAATATGTCAATATAACCAATAGAATCACAAATAAACTAATATAAAGAGAAAATCTAGTTAAAATTATTCTGTTATACTATTATTATTGTTATTAGTATATATGTTAATATTTCTTTTTGTTCTTTCTTTGCTTTCTGTAAATGATAAGTCCTGATAATATACTGTATTTAAAATGTTTATGAAATAATAATAATAATAATAATAATAATAATAATAATAATAATAATAATAGACCATCCTTGGAGCCAATCATTTTGACAACTTTTGTGAATGCTTCAACCTTCCCTTTTCAAGAAAGACTGACAGGCCCAGGATTAAGTGGATTAACTGGATTCTTCAGTTAGGGTTCAGGATGGGCTATGATACTGAGATGGCATTGGTCACACTGGATGATGACTTCTGGAAGCCCAGGATGGGAGTGGTAAATTTGTCTTGATCATCCTTTTAATTCTTGATAGCTTTGATACCATTGACTGTGCTGGTCTTTCTGGAAATACTTTGGGGTTCCAATCAGTATTGGTCATGGTGGCAGAGAGTTCTAACCCTAGGCTCCTCTCATATTTGTGGTCTCAGAGTTCAAGTTTCTCACTGCTCCTTTTAAATATTTATATGAAGCTGCTGGATGTGGTTATTCAATGGCATAGAAATTTAGAATAACTTTATTGTCACTTTGAATGTATACTAATTGGTGTAATTAAAATGAAATTTCATTGCATACAGTCTCAAAGGGTCACCAACTCCAATATAAGCATGACAAATTAAATAAACATATACATACATACAAAATTATTCACATACCACATATATTATGTGACACAGACAATGCAGTATGCTGGTGATAGCCAGGTGTAGAATTATGTTCAGATGTTGTTTTAGTGCTTGGAGGCTGTGACAATATTGGTGGAGGGGGAGGGGGAATTCAACCCTCACAAGATGGAATGGCTTTGGGTTTTTCACTCTCTTTGATCTGGTGAGGTCTCATTTCTGACTCTTAATGAAGTAGACTTCCCTACACACAGCTGGCTTACAATTTGGGGATTCTCCTGGACTTGCAGCTATTGCTTGAGAAATAGGAGGGGACCTTTGCCAAATTCATCTTGTGGGCCAATATGCCCTTTCCTGGACTGGGAGCCTCTGCTCTCTGTCATATATACCGTGGTTACTCCAGCAAAATCTATTGATAAACTGGAAGAGCTTGGACCAGCTGCAGTCTGTGTCAGGAGTGGGTGGTCTTTGAGATGAAGCCAGTGTCCTGTCCTCAGAAACAGATAAATGGAGTTGTTCATGTTAGTATAAGGAGGCTGTATGGCTGAGTCTTAATTCATTTCCTGGGCACTTTTGTCCACATATACCCCAAATGATTTTTTTTCCTTTTGTAAATCCAGATCACTTTCATTACTTTTAGTAAGAGGTAAATGAGATGGTGAAATGGTGGAATATCTTCCTTGCCATCTTAGGGGTGGAATCAAACTGTTTCTTGACTTGATCCTCCTTATTTCCTTCTTTATGACCTGGAATCACCTTCCTTTGTTCATGCAGTACGACAGGAGAGCTACTTTCAAGACCGAGATGCTCAGTTCTTCCGATTTGTGGCCTTGGAACCAAGTGCTGAAGACAGGGATGGAGAGGAGCTACTGGAGGCATTGGCATTGCTGACCCAGCTGGGCCCGACTGCATTGCTCACCACCATTCTACGCAAACCGTAAGCATTGAATCAGGTAGCAGCCAGGAAAAAAAAAAAGAAAATTTCAAGAAGTTAGTGCATGGATCATAGTTCTATAAAACGGAGGATAATGATTGTTGGATTCAGTGTATTAATTCATACAGAATTAAAGAAGCTTCTATAGACTCTATTCAAGGAAAAAAATTACCAAGCACACTGAGGATTGAACTGGAGCCCCTCTGCAAGTGGTGGAGGGGGTGTCATGGTGATCCCTTATAAAAATATATATCTGTGTATGTATTTTTGTACGTACATTTAAATCAGCAAAAAACATCAGAAGAAACAACAGTTTCATGCAATGGTGCCAGAAATAAGACGCTGCTGAACCACAAGAAGATCTAATTTTCTATTCCTTCAAAAAAGTCTAATGGACAAACTTTGGAAGCTCTTTCTGTGCCTTAGTACAATGTAAAGTCATAGTCATGTCTTACGTTCTTAAAACGGAATTTATGGCCCTCAATATTTCAGAGTTAAGCTTTGCAGGCTCTCGGTAATGTACCTAATATTTGTGTTGAAAGCCAAGAATGGCTGAGAAAGCTAAAAGAAAGCTTGACTTCCTGTCAAGAAGGAAACATGCATATTTTGAGTAGATCTTGGTTCTTCCTGGGAAGAGAGAAGGACTACACACAGCTGTGAATGTAATCTTACGGGCTTAAGATGTTTTTGTACGCGTAGATCTGAGATCAGCAATGTAATGTCAACTGATGGGAGAATGTGTGTTTCATTTTGGTCTTTCTCCTCCAGTCCTAACCAACGCACAGATGAAGAACTTGCACTGATCTTTGAGGAGTTACTGCATGTTAAAGCGGTAGCCCATCTCTCCAGTTCGGTGAGTGACTAACAGATTCTGTCTCATTTGGCCTAACTTTAATTTGTTACAAATATGTTGTGAATAACAAATAGGAAAGACTTGGTTTGTTTTTATCAGCCTATCCATCATATAGTTGAAAGTGCTTGTTTGCTGGTTCTCTGTCAACTTGATTGGATGCCCATTTTATTTCTCTTTACAGCCCAGCCATCACACAAGTCTTATTGCAGTGCCCACATTTTCTCCTCAAAATACCATGAAATGGCCCAAGTCTGCAGCCTTCCAGTTTTTAATTTATTTTTTTACTATTAAATTGTTTAAATCCCACCTTTATTACAAATAGTCCTTGATTTATGACTCTGGTCATAAATCACTTATGACTCTGGTCACTTACCAACCATTAGAAGTTACGAGGTCTTGAAAATTTTACTACTTGCCCATCCTCAAACTAATGACTGCTGTACCATCCTGTGGTCATGCGATCACATTTTGGACACTTTGCAACTGGATCACATTTGTGATCATGTGATTTGCTTAACAACTATAAGCAAGATCCTGAAGATCATAAAAATATCCATAAACCATAATAATGTAAACCATAATATCAAGTCCAGTCATGTGGTGACTTGACTTACAACTGCAACAACCTGTGACCAAAATTCTGGATTCATTTGAGGTCAAGGATTACCGAAACTTCTATAAGTAATTCAAAGAGGCAAACATACGTAATGCAGCTTCCTCCTCCTATTTTCTCTACAACAACAATCTTGTGAGGTGAATAGGAAAACAAAATGGCAGCTATTCTTCTACTTCTATTACAGATGTAAGTAATAAACATTAATGTTCCTAAAAGTCTATACAGATTCTCAATCAATCCAGGCCATGGTTGTCCCAAAGGTGCTTTTTTAGGAGGCAACTGAACTTGCTTGTTTTTCTTTGAAGACGTTTAGCTTCTCCTCCAAGAAGCTTCTTCAGCTCTGGTGGGGAATGGTGGGGAATGGAAGGATTTATATTCCTTGCAGAAGGCTGGTCATTTGCATTCTTTTTGAGAGTCATGAATATGTCTACTTATAAATCAAAGTTTTTTTTAGTAGCAAAACAAATAAGATTTCCCTTAATGTACTTTTTACATGAATTTCTCAGACTGTCTAATAGTTATGTATCCATGTAATCAAATCTCAGTCTCTCTAAATGCATCCAATCCAGCAGTGAGAGCTGGATTCACTTCTATTCTACTTGATGCTCCCCTTAAATGAATGGTTTATGCTTAGGGGAGGGTTGGCACGGTTCTTGTTCAGCTTTGCTCTCATACAGGTTTTTGCTCTCCTGTCCATATGCCCTGAATGTCTACTGATTAGTCTTGTGGAAAAAATGAAATTATGTTAAGTACTGGCACCACTGCATTTTCTTATTTGCTTGTTTGCCATGTACCCATTCAGGTTGCTTAAGTACACCGTGTAATTTACATGTTGACTTAAGAAAACAAACCCTTGGTTGATCGCATTGAGATTTCTCAGGTGACGTGCTTCATATTGTAGATGTCTGTGGAGAACAAGACAGGAAGGAACTATGGCATAATGCAGAAGCGCAGCAGTCCACAACTCCAAACAAACAGGATGTAACTGGCACAACTGACATATGTTGCAAAGCTACAGAAAATCTAGAACCAGACACCTACAGGAATCATTGCTTTGTTGCCATGGATCCCTTGTCTGCTTTCCTCTCCTAAGGGATCTATAGATGCCAGCAGTATTTTCCAGCCAAATATTATAGTTCTTAAATCAGGAACTGACAATTACTTGCATATATCTCCTTTCCAGTGTGCTTTGGAGAATTTTGTGTTGTGAATTGATTCAACTTCTCTACCTTATAGTCTTCATTTGTACCTCTGCCAATGCGCAGCATTATATCTAAAGTTGATTATATATATATATTTTAAGCTTTCGCGGGTACTTACATGTGTGCTGTTCAGCTTCCTTCGGGTATTATCCCACGTCATTGTAGTGCTTTCAAAGATGTAGCAACGTTTCAGCAGAATCTCATCTGCCATCATCAGGCTTCTGTATAGAGTTAGTTTCTGGTTTCAAATTTGAGGCTGGTCCATTCTGATTGGCTAGGAGCCTGGATCTGTGTTCATTGGACTTGGAGTTTGATTGATTGGTGTTTTTGGTTTCTTCTGTCTGTTTTGTGGC
>BLBF01000021.1:19056692-19129878 GCA_015471245.1 Laticauda colubrina | reverse complement strand
CTTCCTTCCTTCCTTCCTTCCTTCCTTCCTTCCTTCCTTCCTTCCTTTTCCCCCCTGAAGAAGATTTAAAAACATAAAAAACAGCATCTATTTTCTAAGCCTTCAGTTTGTTTGTCTCAGCATGTTTGTCTCAGGGTGGATTGAGTTTAGAAATGTAAGGATTAAGCTTAAATGCTGTTTTACGCCACATGCTGACTTCAGTTAAGCCCCTGTCACACTGAACCAACGGATGCAAAGAGGATGTAAAACAGACAAAAAAGCTTGCCATCCATTGAAAATGCGATGCATCCGTTGTGTACTCACTGCGTACGTGTTTCATACGCTCTATCTAAAACATCTGTCTACTGCTATATCATCCACTCAAAAAGTTTTGAGCTGCACAAAACTTTTTGAGCGGATGAACTTTCCGCCCCGTACGATCTACATCCGGGACACATACGCCCAAAAAACGTTCTGCGTCCGTTGTCATCCATAACACGTCCAATGTATCCTCTCGGCATCCTCTGGCCATCCGCGCAACTCACATCTGCTCCAGCGGAAAGCGGAAAGAGGGAGGAAGCGAAAGGTACACAGAACATCCACACAGCATTAGTAGCATGGACATAGAAAGGATGTAAGCGGATGCATATCGTATAGAAAGCATTAAAACGGACAAAACATTCGTATATGGGATGTATCTCGGATATTTAGGATGTCTGAAGGATGCCAAGAGTATGTGGAAGGACACCTAGCGGAAAACTGACATTTCCTATGAAAAGGGGGAGGAAATCACCTGGATCTCACTTTCAGTCCAGCAGCCTTGATGTGCAGACCTCTTCAGCCTTGCTCTTGCTCTTCCACATCATCCATTGATCTCCACCATGGATCATCACACACTCCTTATGGTAGCTGCCATCATTCAACACCAGAACCAAACCCTGTTTAGACTGTTTCACCTTTTCTATGCAAAGAGAAGAAGGAGACGTCCAAGAAGTGCCTGGGTCCGTTGATGGATCAGGAGAAGAGCGGAGTTTGGACTGTATGACAAGCTGATGGTGGAGCTGTGGAATGAAGAAACTCGTGCATTCCAGCACTTCATGAGGATGCCACCAGCCATGTTTGATGAAATTGTAGAGCGTCTGAGACCCAGGTTGACCAAGCCAAGCACCAACTTCTGTCCCAGCCTGGACCCTGGACTGAAGGTGGCACTGACTCTGCACCACCTGGCCTCTGGGACCACGTACAGAAACATGCAGTATGCCTGGAGGGTGCCACACAACACCATCAGCATTGTGGTCAGAGAAGTGGTGCAGGCCATCATCGAAGAATACCTGGAGGAGCTCCTCCAGTGCCCCACCAGTGAAGAAGGCTGGAGGAAAGTTGCAGAGCAGTGGTATCAGAGGTGGAACTTTCCCCACACCGTCGGAGCCATAGATGGGAAGCATGTGGCCTGCAAAACTCCACCCAACTCAGGCTCCAATTATTTCAACTACAAGGGCTTCTTCAGCATCATCCTCTTTGCCATAGTTGATGCTGACTACAAGTTCATGTACATCGATGCTTCAGGCAACGGGTCAGCTTCAGATGCCCAGATATACAATGCCAGTGACCTCAAGGAGGGGCTGGAACGCAACCTCATCATGGGCTTCCCAGATCCAGACCCCCTACCCAACGACACACAAGATTTGCCCTACTTCATCATTGGTGATGACGCCTTCTCCCTCAGAACCTACCTCATGAAGCCCTACACTTCCAGATACCTCACCCATGAAGAGAGGATCTTCAACTACAGGCTGTCCAGGGCAAGACAGGTGGTGGAGAACGCCTTTGGCATCCTGGCCAACAGGTTCCAGGTACTTCTCACCACCATGCAGCATCACCCAGAGACTGTGAGGAGGATTGTGGAAGCTTGCTGCATCCTGCACAATCTCATGTGCACCTGCTACCCAGTGTAGCAGAACAGACTTGTGGACCATCAACAAGGTAATAGGGACATGGAGGCAAGGACGAAACCTGATAGACACTGTGGATGTACAAGGCCCCAACAGAGCTTCACGTGGAGGGAAGAAGGAGCACCACCTCCTGAAACACTGGTGCAACTCCCCAGCTGGAGCAGTGGAGTGGCAAGACAGGATGGTAGATGCTTAATGGATGCTTCCTTGAGCCTGTCTCATCATACTGATGAGATTGTGCCATGTATGTTGAGTGGCTTTATAATGAATAGGGCATTAATAAAGAGTTTTGTTTATGTTGAAATGTGTGGATCAATGATTAAATTGTTATTGATAATAAAGGGCCATATGTGTGGCAGCTGGGAGGGTGGACCATACAGTCCCACTATGCTTGCACTGGAGGTTTATCTTTCCCACAGCTATCCTTACCCATCCCACAGCTATCCATCCCAGAGCTATCCTTACCCATCCCACAGCTATCATTACCCAACCCACAGCTATCCTTACCAATCCCACAGTTATCATTACCCATCCCACAGCTATCCATCCCACAGCTATTCTTAAAAATCCCACAAGCATGCAAAGGCTTAACCCTTTTTTCAAAGTTTTCCCCAACATTTTATTAAGTAAAAAAAATGAACCAAGTGTGGGAAGCAAAGATAACCTTTATTAATAACAAACTGTGTGACTTTATTAAAAAGTAAAATAAACCAAGTAAAGTTTCTTTAAGCAAAGATAAGGTGAGCAGGTAACAACTCAGTCTCTGGCACTCTTTTCAGTCACCCTGAGGCATGCCCATGGTCTCAGATGTAAACGGGCCAGGGACTGTGGAGTTGGCTGTTGCTGGAGTGCTGGTCTGAGGACCCATTGGGGTGCCTGGCCCCGAGAGTACAGGACATGGTGTGTGCAGGAAGCTCTCAGAGAGCTGACTCAGTCCAGTGAGGTTGAGAGGCACTTCCTCAAGGACCTGGGATGTGAGGCCCAAGACTGATGACAGATGTTCTGAGGAAGGGCTTGGCTGTGGGGTGGAGGAAGGAGGATTGTAGTGGGGCTGTCTGGTCTGCAGCTGGGTCAGCTGAGGAGTCTTTGGCGTCTGTGGCGTCCGAGGAACCTGGGTCTGGACTGGGAAGGGCTGCCTCTGCTGTGGGAAGTCCTGGTAGTGGTAGGCTTGGTAGGTGAGGGGCTGCTGAAATCCGTGGAAGTGATGTGACATCGGCTGGGGTGGAGGAGCAGACCTGGAGTGGATAGCAGCAGGTTCTGCTGGGCCTGGAGGGTGGTGCAGAAGAGCTGTGATCCTCTCCTTCATTGCCTGGTACTGGGCCTCGGGCATGTCCATGAGGATCTGGCCCACGTACGTGATGAAGGGCTTGCGGTTGGAGGATGGTATGTCAAAGTGGACCAGCTGGGAGAGGAGATCTGTGCTTGTTTTGATTGTGTCCCTGATCTCCAAGAGGACAGTGTGGCTTTGTCCCTCCGGTCTGCCTCTCTGCCTGCTTTCTGTGGAGGTGGAGCTGGGTGTGGGTGTGGGTTGGTCTATGGTGGCTGCCTCTTCTTGATCCATCTGAGGCAGGGGATCCTCCACAGCTGTGGGGGGGTCTCTGTCGTGGGGCCCTCCAAAGACACCTGCCTGGACACTGTAGCTGTCTCCTTGCTGGAAGAGGAGTGCCTCTCTGTGGGCTGTCTGAGGGAGAGAGTTGACAGAGGGGCTGCTCCTCGGTGGCATATCTCACCCTCCAGGAAGCTGCACCTGGCCATGACATAGGTCTCCCGGTCAGTGAGCTTGACAGCGGCCTGCCCAGATCTCTTCAGGTGCAGCTTGCCATACCAGGTGTGCATATGCTTCCACCACTCCAGGAGGACATCTGAAGTGTAGCCCAGGCTCTCCACCTTCTGTCTCCATGCTTCCTGCTTCCGCTTGGTGTCGCAATAGAGCCTGTGGCCCTTCCTCCACAGGAACTCATTCTCCCTCAGCCATTCCAGCACCTCCTCCTCATGGTCCTCGGAAATGGAGTACTGTTTCCTCTCCCCCTTCTCCTTGCCTTGCTTCTTCCTCCCTCTGGCAGGGGCTTCAGGGCCTTCAGCAGCAGGGCTTTGAGGGCCTTGGGGCTGGTCCACCACAGCAGCAGCAGCAGCAGCAGGAGAAGCACCACCAGCAGCAGGAGAAGCACCACCACCACCAGCAGCAGGAGAAGCACCAGCAGCACCAGCAACACCAGCAGCAGCACCAGAAGCACCAGCAGGAGAAGCACCAGCAGCAGCAATACCAGGAGCACCAGCAGCAGCACTAGCAGCACCAGCAGCTTCAGAGTCAGCGCCAGGGGGTGGGATGGTGGTTCTGTCCTTCTTGCCAGGGCTGGCAGGAGTAGGCACAGGCTTCCTCTTCTTTCCCATGGTGTTCTCTCAAGATGTCTCTGGCAGCAGGTCTTTCCTCTGAATGGTGACCTGCTTGCGAGCTGCCTCCTTTTATATCCATGGAGCTTACATAATTCATCCTCCCCACATGCGCAGTGAACGCTTTGCATCTGCTAGGCATCTGCTATGCATCCTATAGGCGTCAGTGATGCATCCGCGTCATCCGCTACGCATCTGTTCCTTCCACTACGCGTCCACTTCGCTGTTCTCCCCCGGAAGCCCTGCGGATGTGTCATCCACTTCCATCTGCTTTCATCTGCTAGGCTTCCTACGAACGTCCGCTTTACATCCCCGCTACATCCTCCCCACGTCCGTTAATTTCTTTTGTTGTCCACTCTGTTTATGCATATTTGGGGCATTTTTGAGAGCGGATAACAACGGATGGAAAATTTGCTCATCCGCTGTGTCCTTTTTACATACGTTTTGCATCCGTTGGCCGGTGTGACCTAGCGTTTACCAACTGTTGCTTTCTGAAATGTGTGATAGCTCAATGCAATGTGTTATAGGGCCTACTCACTGGCTGTTTTTCCATTGCAGGTGAGGAGAGAGTTGGCTGCTGTACTGCTTTTTGAGTCCCATGCCAAGGCTGGAACTGTGTGTGAGTCGCAGTTGTTGTTGTTTTTTAGTCACTTTGGAAACACTCTTTCTGTCTCTGACAGTGGCCTTCAAGTACCCCATACTGCTACTTTATACAGCCATTTGGCTGTGGCTAGGCTGGCAGGTATAGCCATTGTGAGTTGCCCTCTTTGAAATGATATGCATCGTTATGCATGCCACTTGCAGTATCACAACAACTTATGCCAACCATTGTAAAAAGGAACAGCGATGGCATTCAACAATCCTTTGTTCTGTGAAACCAGGGAGGAAAGCAGTCAGTGTTGCTGTTCATTTTTCTCTCTTTAAAATCTGTGTATTCCTTTTTAAAAGGTTCCCAGTTCGCTCTTTTGTTCTTAACTCCAACTCATGATGCCCTTTTCTTCTTCGGTTAATTTATTTTTAAAAATGTTCATTTTTAACTGTACTACATTTGCCTCTGCTGTAATTTCCTTGTAATTAACATATAGTCCTTTTTCCCCCTCCTCCACAGTGTTCAGCCAAGGGGACAAGGGCACGTCCTGGTACATCATTTGGAAAGGATCAGTCAATGTTGTTACACATGATAAGGTGTGAACTTTTCCTAAATACATTTTAAAGGCATCAAAAGGGTTGGTTTTAGAATAAGTCCCAGAATTCTAGGCATTCAGAAATTAGAAGAGAGTGAACTCTTATTTCTTTCAATGTTTCTAGCCCTTGGATTTATGCTTTTGATTTTAGAGTTGCTTGTATTTGCAAACAATTAATGTATAGCTTTATCTCAAACTTTTACAAGGTTACAAATTTTTCCTTTGTCATGTTCTAATCCTTCCCTTGTTATATAACAACCCACCTTTCAATAATCCAGGCATTTTCCAGCTGTCTGTCCAACTCTCCAAATTCTCAACAATATTCATGTTGACTGGAGAAAGTCTGGAGTCAAAATTTACTTTTTTGTAAGGTTCCCATACGAGGCCAATTTAAACATCTGTAATTTTCTTAGACATCACCTCACCATTGCAATAAAATTCTGTCTTCCAAAATTTCCCCTTCCTCCCTGGACAATTTTAGTGCTAAAATTTGTCCACATGAATGAATTTGTCCATTGCAAATCAGCTTCCCATCCCCTTATGTTTGCATACAAACATATATGTCTATAGAGAGAGAGAGAAAGAGTAGGGTATAAAGGTAAGGTGGGAAATTGGCTTGGTCTTTTGTTTGGTGTGCTCCAGTTTCCAATGTATGTTTATATTAGTTATCATAAAACGGTGTCACGGGGTACAGTAGCCATACAATAGAAAATAAATACTGTATATCTAAGAGGTTAAGGTAAGGTGGAACTCCATGTTGCTGAATAAAAACAGGTTTACCATATAATGTAAGACATTCAGGGGTGTGTGTCTTTACAAGGCAAAATTAATATAATTGTGTGTACTTAACCTTCTGTCCTTAAAACCTTTCTTCCTAAACTGTGTTTAATCTGGTTTCCTCCTAGTTAAGTTAGACATAAGATACAAAAGAACAGTGTTGTGGTTTTAGTAGTCAAATGATCTCAGTAGGGCAACTTATATTTGCCAAGGTGGTATTTAGATTTTGTGAGGAAAATAATTGGTTCACTCACTCGTTTTTCAGGGCTTAGTGTGCACCCTACATGAAGGTGATGACTTTGGCCAGCTTGCACTCGTGAATGATGCCCCCCGTGCTGCCACCATCATCCTTCGTGAAGACAGTTGCCACTTCTTGCGAGTGGACAAAAGGGATTTCAACCGGATTCTCAAGGTAGGCATGGAAATCCATCATGCTGGAGACTGAAGCTGTTGTGTTTGTGGAACAAATTTGCAACATTCAGTATGCTTCGTTTGGTGGGAAGAAATTTATCTCTTGTATAAGGAAGTTGAGAGCACTGAAGGATGGAGAGGCAGGTATATAAATAAAGGTCATAGTCTACTCCAAATTTAAACAATGAAGTGCTTAGACACTTTGTGTGTGTTCCATTATTTGGATTTCCACATTGTTCCTTATGGATGTATCTGTTTCAGAGCCCAGTTACCCTTCTCTTTGCTTCAACTTTCCTGCCCTTAATCTGTTTTACTTGAATTTATTTATTTCTAGCTTTAATATGTAGCTTTCAAAATGATGATGAATGCAAATTCTCATGTTTCATGATCTCGACTACTGTAATCAACAGCTGGAAAATCACACATCGCATAATTGTCTGCATCATTGCCTTTCTTTGTATTGGTCTAATGCAAATTGTATACAACCTCTCTTTTGCCCCTGCTTCTGTTCCCTCTGATATATATTAATCAGAATCACTTAGAATATTCAAGCAATGATACAGAGTCCCAAATGGAGGATGGATAGGAATTGTAGATTTTCCCCCACCCCCTGCTAAATTCCAACAGTTGTCAGTCTTGATCACACTGATTAATCAGCCTGTACTTGATTGCATATTATAGATTTCTTGCAAGGAAAAGGCTAGAGCAGGGGTATCAAACTAAAGGCCTGTGGGCCAGATTTGGCCCATGGGGTGCTTAGATCTAGCCCAAGGGGCCGCCCTGAAAATCGCGAAGGATTGGCCCACGGTGCCTCTGCCACAAAAAATAGAGCTCAGGAGGGCTGCATGTGGCTCCACCAAGCTTTGTTTTCACTGGCAGAGGGCTGCAGGAAGCCATCATATCCAATAACGGAGCTCGGGAGCCTGTTTTCACTGGCAGAGTGCTCAGGCCACCACAGACACCCCAACACGAGTGACATCAAGCTGGTATCCCACCCTGGCCATGCCCCCTAGACCCCTGATGCCACCCTCAATGAAATTGCATTTGACACCCCTGTGCTAGAGTGATTAAAAATATGTTTCCCTGCTTTGATATTTTAAATTGATCTGTTTGGATTTATGCTTTATTAAGTCAACATTGAGACAAAGTCACAGGAGCCTAGTAGTGGGGGTGCCCAAGACTGACATATGGATATCAAAACTAGTAAAGAATTCAGAAATGGAATTATTTTTTTTCTTTTCTTGGCTAGGCTGCGATTGTGTAAGCTAGTGTATAATCATTTGTTTTCTTCCTAGGATGTCGAAGCTAACACTCTACGGCTGAAGGAACATGGGAAAGTGGTGCTTGTTTTAGAGAAGAATTCACAAGGCAGTAATTCCAATCATCTTGCTGGGACTCTGGGGAGCAGTAGGTACAGCAATCTGCCCCCCTTCATTTCCCTGTTGCTTCCTCTGATATACCTGCTCCTTGTTTCCCCCCCCCCCACTTTCCCCTTTGATAGAACAGGGAATCTTCCCTTGCAGGCAGTCTCTTCTCCTGCATCCCATATGCTTGAGAGGGAAGCCACTAATTCTTGTGAATGTAATGCTAAAATATATTTGTTTCAGTAAGGTTTATTGTGCAAGTTGCCTCATTGAAAATTGCATGCTGATTTTGTTTGTGTATGCACCGCTTCAGATATATACACAAGTGTGGGATCTATACAGGTAGTTCTCGACTTACGACTGCAATTGAACCCAAAATTTTTGTTGTTTAGTGTATTTTGGCCCATGTTATATCCTTTCTTGCCACAGTTGTAAAGTGAATCACTGCAGTTCTTAGGTTGGCAACATGGTTGTTAAATGGATCTGGCTTCCCTATTGATTTTGCACAAAATATGATTGCATGACCCTGGAATGCTACAACCATCGTAGAATAAAAATAAATTAGAATTGAGCTGGAAGGGACCTTGGAGGTCTTCTAGTCCAGCCTCTGCTCAAGCAGGAGAATCTATACCATCCCAGACAAGTGACTGTCTGGTCTCTTCTTAAAAATCTCCAGTGAGGCTCATGATTTTTGGAGGCAAGCTGTTCCACTGGTTAATTTTTCTCACAGTTAGGAATTTTCTCCTTAATTCCAAGTTGTTTCTCTCTTTGATTAGTTTCCAACCATTGTTTCTTGTCCGGCCCTCTGGTGCTTTGGAGAATAATTTGACCCCCCTCTTCTTCGTGGCAGCCCCTCAAATACTGGACTACTGCTATCATGTCACCCCTAATTCTTCTTTTCTTAGACTAGCCAGACCCAAAACCTGTAGCCATTCTTAGGCCTTTGATCATCTTAGTTGCTCTTCTCTGAAGATTTTCCAAAGTCTCAACATCTTTGTTGTAGTATGCTGACCAAAATTGGTTGAAGTATTCCGGGTGTGGTCTTGCTAGGGTTTTGTAAAGCAGCACTAATACTTCATGTGATCTTGATTCTATGCCTCTTGTTAATACAACCCAGGATTGTATTAACTTTTTTGCTGCTGCTGCACATTGCTGGCTAATATTCAAATGATTATCTACTAGGATTCTAAGGTCCCTCTCACAGTTACTGTTTTCATAAATATGAACCAGTTGCCATGCATCTGAAATTTGATCATGTGGCCATAGGGATGTTGCAACAGTTGGAAGTTTGAAAATGGTCATAAGTCACTTTTTTTGGTAAGATTATAACTTCGAATGATCACTCAAGGAATTATTGTAAGTCAAGAACTACCTTTATTTATTTATTACATTTGTTTGCTGCCCATCTCTCCACAAGGCAATTTACTGCTTACTTACTGCTTATAGGCTGGAGTAGTTAATTACTGTAATCATATGGGGCTAATATGGGAAAAACCACCATGGCTGCAAATGCAGTCCACCTCTTGATTCTTAAGTGTGTCTAAGAATGGCTTCCAAACTTCATGAGTTATAGTTGTTTGGTAGATGTTAGCTAGGTGTCTTGAGATTAGCTTTCATGATACAATTGCTACTTTGGATTCGCAATATCTTGTTCTTTCCTTCAGATATTCAGTGATGGCTGGAACCCCTGAAAAAATACTTGATTACCTATTGGAAACCATGCGTTCAGACTCTACCCTTTCTGACTCTGTTGGTGAGTATAAAATAGTTTGCATAAAGGAAAACTCTCCAGAACAATTGTTCTATAACCCAATATAGTGTGAAGTTGGAGGATTTCAGGCAGCTAATTTGTCCAGAGTAGAACTGAGAATTATATTCTGGGAATGATTTTAAATTAAAGTTTCTCGAGGCAGACATGTACAGCCAACAGTTGCACACGATCATAACCCTTCAAATATTGCTATGAATGGTCACTTTTACTGTATTACAAAAGGAAGATTCCTGGGGACTATTACCTGTTTATATTACAGGTAGTCCTTTAATTATGATCATAATGGAGCCTGGCAATTACAGTTAGGACTGTTGTGAAGTGCATCATCTTTTTGACTGACTCGATTTTATGCCTTTTTTATGGCAGTCATTAAGCAAATCTGGTAGCTATTAAGCAAACCCATTGTTTGCTATGGGATGTTTTTGCCCCAAAATGGAAGTAATTGCTGGATTTGGAGTTTTTTTTGGGGGGCAAAAATACAAATTGTGACCCTGTTACCATGGGGTGCTGCAAAGGACCATACATATGAGCCAATTGCCAAGTGCCTAAAATGCATTCATGTGACCACAGAGGTGGGGAGGCCGGCTTGTAAGTATCTTTTTGGTGTGTGTATGTGTGTGTGTGTGTGTGTGTGTGTGTGTGAGATCTGTTGTAATTTTGAATGGTCTTTAAGTGAACGGTCACAAATCAAGGACTACCTATACCAGATTTTAACTGATTTTGTGCAATTGATTCACCATATTGCATTATTTTAAGGCTGGCAACATGAACAAAAGTAAATATTTAGTACAACTAAATGTAACTTAAATCATTTCAATGGTTGCCCTGGCCCCTCCTACTTTTCTTCCTCAACCCATCCATTATTGGGTGTGATCTGTTTCCTTTCCCTTCTCCAGGATCTCACCCAAAGGCCCAGAACAGCATTCCTGTTCTTGTGGGGTCAATTCAAATACAGTGTGCAACTCTGTTATCATTTTCTTAATGGCCTTTGTGGAAAGAAGCAAGATGAAAAAAGATGTAGGAAAGTAACCAATTCCCAACCAATTATCCATCTTCCCAACAGAAATCTATCTGTTTAGGAAGTCATACTTTGCCTGGAAGGACTCCAAGCCTTCATCACATAGATGGTCTTTAGACAGAAAGATAGTAGTGGTGTTCTTCCGGTTTGGCCAGGTTCACCTGAACCAGTAGCTCTGAGGATCAGCTGTTGGGCCCTCCCACCTGCCTCGGGTCTATTCTGACCTTTATTTCCTGCTTTTCAACCTCAGCGGCTTAGTGTGGCACAGCCAATTGCCGCATGTCAGCTGTTTTACACACAGGGCTTGCAGCAGAAGGTGAGTTGCAAACACTGTTCGTGCACAAAGTGTGCGCTCACACCGAACTGGTAAGGAAAACTTTTTGAACCCCACCATTGCAGGAAGAACATCCTTGGCCTTTATTTTAATAGAGGGCAGGGGGCTTTCTTCTTGCTCATCTCTTTGGTCAAGTGGTCTGTGGCTGTTCTTGTGCTGGAACATGTGTGGAGTGTTATGTCAAGGCAGAGGAGAGAGTGAATCTTCTACGCTAGTGGGCAGTAGATTAGAACAGTGCCCAGCCCAAAAGTCGTATTTCAACATGGCTTCTCTCTTCTCTGCAGATACATTTCTGGGAGATTTTCTCCTGACGTACAGTGTGTTCATGCCGACGCCACAGCTGTGCCGAACCTTGCTCCAACAATATCCTTCCTGGTTGTCTCTGCCTTGGATCTTAGAGGAAGAAGCCGAGTCAGCAAAAGGCTTTCTTCGGAGTTCACTGGGTTGCTTTAGCAAAGAGCATTATAATGCCCTCCATGCATCCTTTCTTTCTCGATTGTTGCAGAACAATGGAGGGGAAGAGATAGCACTTCTGGAGGGCCAGATTTGGCCCAAAGTCTGTTAAGATCTTACCTTTATCCTAGGACAATGTTCACAACTAAATGCCCCCCACATGTATTAAATGACAATCTCCATTGTTCTCAGTCTGTTGGAGTTCTAGAAGCCACGCTAGGCATGTTATAACCAAATAGAAGACTGGGTTTTGATTTAAATTCTCTCCAGCAACATCATGTCAATCCCTTTTCATATAGTGTTTCTGAATCCCGATCAATTTTGATATGACAGGAAAATCCTACAAATCCTGTGTACACACACAGATATGTATAGACTTCAAATATTTTTCTTTCCTTGAAGTCTCCTTTCTCTAACTTTTCCATACTGTAAGCATGGATAATTATGAGACCCATATAATTCTCGGTTGCAGAATTTTGCATTAGGATGCAGAGTGGGGGTGGGGACACACAACAGCTTTAAGATGAAGTGTCAGTCAAGCTGTGTATCACCAACCTTCTCCAACGCATTGTCTCCCAGGGGTGCTGAATTACAACCTTCTGTTTTCCATGTGGAGAAGCCTTGTCTACAGTTTATGAAGAGGCTGGTCAGCTTAGGATGGGACCTAGCAACTCAGAGGCCCACTGTTGATGCCTGCCTGCATCTCACTACTACCACATTTGGAATACATCCAATAGCATTTGATGGCTGGCTATATAATATCCCCCAATGTCTTTAATCTTACACTAGACATTGTGGGCAACACGCCAGCTCCTTATGCTTTTGAATGCCTGCTACTCTCAAATAATAACTACCATGCAAAGAAATCAAGTCTCACCACCCTCCCGCCTCTCCCCCCAAAAAACCCTCCCACCCTCAGAACCTGAATGGAGTCTATTGCATCATTTTGGGCCTGTGCCTCCTTGACTTTCATTCACCTTCCATTCGGAACCTTCCGAGGGCTCGGAGCAGGATAAAGCTGCTTATATCCTGAGGAAAAGGCAAAAGATCCTGTGGCTGGTCAACCAATGGGTGTCCCTGTATGGACGGCTTCTGCAGGCAGAGGCCTGTGCTGTGGCCTTTTTGCAGGTAAGGGGAGGTTGGTGAGGACCCAAGGCCAAAAATTGTCTTTAGGGAGCAACGCGGGGCAGTGGGGCTGGACATCAATTGTAGTATAGAAAGAGACAGTGGCCATAAAAAATGGAGGGAGATGGGAGGTTCCAAAATGTGAAAAATAAATAATTTGGTGTGGCTCGGGAGGCATGTTTTGCCTGGATACAGTACCTGTGAAACAGTCAACTTCCTCCTCCCATCCCAGGTTCATATGTGGTGGTGGTGGGTGGTATGGTTTGTTGCACAGTCAGCCAGATGTTTAGACTGGATTTGGCATATTTGTCCACCTATCGAGTATTTTCCAAGGATCTGGGATAGATAGATGTAGGATGTTTGATAGTATTAGATATTGTCACAGGATGTACGCAATTCCAAGTAAGGCTGCCTTTGGCAATTGACGGATGGTAATTTTGTCAATGACAGTGGCGTCATTGTTGCTTTTGGATGATGATGATGATGATGATGATGTTTGGTTGGTTACAGCCAGCCACATGTTTAGACTGGAAGTAATGTAATGCATTGGCATGGTGTATGCATGGATCCAAGCAGTGTGGCGTTTATAATTGACAATTGGAAATTTTATCAATGTGCAGAGTTTCTAAATACCATCCAAGATCTTTCCGTATGTGCTGATAATCACTGAGGCCACCACAGCTGGTTCTTGATATTGTGTGATCTTTCCCAATTCTTTGTCTTCTACTATTCCTGGTATTGCCACATCAATTGCCCACATTTTCTTCTTTTCAACCACAGTTAAATCTGGTGGGTTATGTGTCAAGATTCCATCAATTTGCATTCAGAAATCCCACAGTTGAGGTGCTTCTGGTTTGAGTTCCTTCGGCGACAGACAGAAATCCGCGATCGTGCACGGTTTCGGTCTGTGCTCGTTGCTGGAGCACCCCGAGCTGGCTGGTTTTGGGGCTAAGCCACTCCGTAGAGGTAGTGAAGAGGGGGGAAACTGCCAGCAGGGTTGAGGAGAGCCGCATCTCTCCTCTTCAGCTGGCCATTACTCCCTTTCCCGAAGGCGGTTGCAGCGGTGGTCAGAAATGGCCACCTCAAAGAAGAACTCGACCGGAAAAGAATGTGCAGGAGGAAGATAAGTGAAAGTTTTGGCTGACCGGGTTAAATTGCAAAAGCAACAACTAAGATACCCTGGAATTTAAACTTACAAAAAAATAACATCGCTCCCAAAGAAGAGTCAGAAGCAGCGAAGGAAAGTGAAACGGGAAAGGTTCGGTTTTTTTCTTCTTCTCTCCCTTTCCCTACACTGACAACTAAGACACTTAAATAAGAAACTGGAAAAATTCACTTTGATATCAACGGGCAATTAAGCTGAAAATAAAACAAAATGTCAAAGGGATAATAACGATTTCTGGACACTAATTTTTTTTTTCATAAGCAGGAAGGGAGAGAAAAAGAATAAAAGGGCAGGATCTGGAAAGAGGGAGGAGACTGCCTGGAATTAAAAAGAATCTACAGTAAAACTTCAACAAGACTTCTAAAAGATACATTTTAACTGAAACTTTGTAACTAAACAATAGAACCCCCAGAAGAGAAAGTGAAAAAAAAGAGCAAAAAGAAACAGTTTGCATGTGTTTATTTGGATTACTTGGTGATCTTTGGATTCTTGGTTATTGCATTTGAATGGCTAAAATTAATTGGGTGGTTGTTTAAAAATTTATACAATGGCATTACTTCTGGATGAAGTAATGGATGAAGGCATTACTTCTGGATGAAAACGGAACTTAAAAAGTATAAAGAAGATGCACAAGAAGGGAGGGAGATTTGGAACTATAAGAAACGACAAGAAACGTCTGCAAAATAAGAAGACTGGGACAAAGAAGAAGCCATCTTTAATGAACAAGTAATTCTCTGTGGGGAGGAAAAAGGAAAGGGGGGAAAGAGAATGGAGAATTTAAGACTTAAAAAAACAACCAAAGAAAAGAAAAATAATTCGAAAAATAAGTATAACACTGGGAAGCAACAGAAGTGGGGAATACAGAAGAGAGAAATAGAGGTAGAGAGACAAGGGGGTAAAATGGGGAGAGAGAAGAAGAGAGGGAAGAAGGAAAGGAAAAGAAGTTACAAAGGACCGAAACAAGATATAGAGAAACAGGACCTATTTAGAGATAATGGGTGAAAATTTAACTGAAAAAGGGATTCTGTAAAGGTACATAAGATTGTATTGTTATATTAGTAATAGAAATAACTTTAGAAAATTGGAAACAATGAATGATTAAAATGAGGGATAAAATAGCTATTGTAATCTTGTGAAATGTTTGTTAATAAAATAAATGTAATAAAATAAATGAGAGAATTGAATTAGGAAGGGACAGGAACATTTTAATTAGTTAATGTTTTATAAAATATAAGTGAAGAGGGGGGGAATTAATTATGGAAAGCTTATAATTGTTCCCATAGAAGTATGATATTTAATTGAAAAGTAATGTTAAAGAAGTTAAGATTTTAATGAATATTAATATTAATGATAGAATTGAATTGGAATGGAATATGTTGTTTTAATTACATATATTTATAATTTTTTCTTTTTTTAAGAATATAGTGTGTATTTTAAGAATGTACCAAGCAGAATCTGAGTGGAAGTTGTATTATATTGAATGTTATAACTTTAGGGTACATATTGAAGCCTAAATAAGAGTTAAATGGATAAACTTAAAAGATATAAAGGTGTCATACTCCAATCAGTAACTACAGGAGAAACTTTGTTTAATGAGAAAAGATAATAGATAATTGAAACAGGACAGACAAAAAATATAAATATAATTATTTGAATTGAGACGAAACAACTAAAATAAAATTGAGAAAATTAAAAGAGGGGAGAAGCTATGCAGAAAATGTAAAACAGTAATAAGATGTGGAATTGAACATAAAAATGAGCATGAAATTGAATTTGTGTCTGTATGAAGAAATGTAACCCGGGATTACGCTACTTTCAAAAAAGATGTTTTATTTGTATTTTTTTTATGAAAACTCAAATAAAATTTACACACACAAATAAAAGAAATCCCACAGTTCTTATTATACGCTGCCCTTCTCCCAGCAGTTCTGGGTGTTGGCTGGGAGAACCCACACCTACCCATGCCTTCACATAGCACACCTACATACATGCATGCAAAACCTGACTTTCTCCAGCAATTTTTGCAGCTGAGATTATGGAAGGCTGAAGTACCTAATCTCCCTCCTAATTTTACTGCTGTTGCCACCACACTTCATACTATAAAACGGGCTAATGTGTCCCACATGTATTTATTTTTACATAAGTCATATTAGTTGTCTCCCATTCTTCTCCCTTATTGTATGCTTGGAAATCTGGAGAGTAGAAGTGGTATTCAGCAAGTTCTGATCAGTTCTGGAGAACCGGCAGTGGAAATTTTGAGTAGTTCAGAGAACCAGCAAATACCATCTCTGACTGGCCCCATCCCATCTGTTCTTTGCCTCCCAAGTGCCAACTGATCAGCTGGGTCTTCTTTTGTTGCTCTGCACAGGAGAATGTAGCTGGAAAGCAGGTTGGTGGGGTGTGGAGGGAATGGGATTTTGCAGTAGCCTTCCTCCAGGAGTGGGGTGGGAATGGAGATTTTACAGTATCCTTCCCCTGCCATGCCCATCAAGCCACGCTCACCAAGCATGCCCATAGAACCAGTATTAAATATTTTGAATCCCACCATTGTTGGAGAGGAGCTGCTTGCTCCTTGCAGATAGCCTGCTTTGCTGCTTCTACTAATCAGTCTTGGTCAATGTCTTGCAGACCATGTCAGAATGTGCCACTCAAGATGCTCGTTTGGGTCCCCTGCTTCGAGAACAAATGCAGGATCGCCGGAGAAATCGAGTGTGAGTCTCCTATATCATCTCAAACTGTCTTAATTGTTTGTGTGCTGTCAGAAAAAGAGCCTAGTCATAAGTGGGAATGATGATGGCAAAAAGCCCAGTTTTCTGGGAAGTCTGAACGCAGGTATAGGCAGACGTCAAGTTAAACAATTGCAGCCAAATGTTTGCACAACAACGCAGGTGTGTTGACATATACTTAGAATTAAAAGAACTGTAACAGAGAACTGTAGAACAATTGAATGAGTGGTTTGTCAGGCTACTTGAATTCTTGCAGTTTTAGTGTTGCTACTGTGTTTTCTCAAAAACAAAGGCCTCTGGCAGTCTGAGTAACCATGGTGATCTGACACGGGCTTTTCTCCTCTTTTGAATAGGATTGAAAATGGCAGCAACTGTGCATCCCCAAAGTTACAGGTAAATGCCTTGCCTCGAACAAGAGGTTCTTCCATTATTTTCTGATCCTTTATCAGCAGTTGCAGCTGGCATTCCCAAGGAGACAGCCTAATTTTGCTTAATTATTTTTACTGAGCCTTTTTTGTTTTGTTTTGTTGGAAGTAAAGCAGAATTCAAGAAGGGAAGTAGCTCAGAACTCCAACTTTGGCAAGTTTAAGACTTGTGTACTTCAACTCCCACAATTCCTGAGCTATCATGACTGGAGGAGGAATTCTGGGAGTTGAAGTCCACAAGTCTTAAAGCTGTCAAGTTTATAGATCCCTGAGCTACCGTGTTTCTCACATAATAAGTCCAGGCCTTATTTTTTTTTGACCTCCCAAAAAATGGCTAGGCTGTCTTTTCGGAGGTGACCTAATTCCCCCCCCCCCTTGCATCCTTGTGTGGGCAGGCAGTGACAACTTGGATGTTTACCTCGGAGTTGGTGGGGTACTTCGTATCATGAGACCTTCCTCCACCATTGCTTTCTCTTCTCCCTTGCTGCCGCGGCATTTAGAGCAACGCCGCAGCATTTGGCACAGCCACACACAGCCCGATAGGGCTCCTCCCTGCAACCGGAGCCCAGCGGAGACAATCGACTTCAGGCGCTCCTGTCGCTGCTTTCCCTTTGCTTTCGAAGGTAAAGCCAATTATTTTAAAAACAATGCTCTACTACAACATAGCCTCTCCTGCCCGAGAGGGCAGCCCAACCCTACATGGGGAGGCGAATCTCCCTGGGTCACAGCGCAAGATCGCCCTCCTGGGAGAAGTGCCCAGCCGCCATCCCTGCCTGGTGCCGGACAGAGTGCGAAGAGCTTCGCCTGGGGTGCCCAGCGCAGCTGACAGGCAGGCCCTCCTTCCCAGCGGCAGAGCTCTCGCCAAGGTGGCGAACACCTCCCCGCTGGACCCTCTGCTCATCCCACTAGGGCTGCGCCAGAGCCGTGAGGGCTGGGCAGAGCCAGGAAAGCAAGCCGTGGGTACGCACCCGCCTGCCAAGCAAAGAGTCGAGCCGACCTGAGCTTCGCTTCCTTCCCAAGTCCCTTCAGCGCGAACCCAAAGGGGCCACCAGGAGAGGCTGCCTGAGGCAGTGATTTTTTAAAATTTTTATTTTATATAACATGCTCTTGTGAACAATAGTCCACAAGGCGTGACACTAAGTATCAAGATCATGCATACAATGCTGTGCACTATACATGACAACCTCATCAACCCTAATCAAGGGTTCACAGCAGCTTAAGAGAAGAATAGTAAGGAGGACCAGGTTGCTGGCCCAGCACCTCCATAGAACACACTTAAGCAGTGCGGCAGGGATGTCTGCTATACATGACCTAAACTGGAAGCATCCTAGGACTCATAGCAGTTCTTAGGACTCATAGCAGTTCGGGTACTATGATGGAACAAGTTACCACTTGGTCAAGGACTGGGTGATCAGCAGAAAGAAGCACATCCCCACTACCCTAGCGCCCACCTTTCCATGGACAGGGAGGCGAGATGATGGCAGCGCTGCTTCCCTGGCCAGCGGAGAGAGCCTGAAGCCACCCGTCCTTTCCACCCCTCGCCCATCCCATCCCTGTGCATCTCCATATGCACCGGCAGCTTCAAACGCTGCAGCGGAATGGGCATCAGGCAGAGGCACTGACTTGGCGGGGCTCAGCTCGGAGGACGAGTCGCCTTACCTCCCTGTCCATGGATGGGTGGGCGCTATCACTGCCTCAGGCGGCCTCTCCCGGTAGCCCCTTTGGTTCACACTGGAGGGACTTGGGAAGGAAGCCAAGCTCAGGTCGGCCCGGCTCTTTTGCTTGGCAGGCAGTGCACACTCGCTTTCCTGGCTCTGCCCAGCCTGTATGGCTCTGGAGCGGCCCTGACAGGATGAGCAGAGGGTCCAGTGAGGAGGTGCTCACTGTCTTGGTGAGAGCTCCACCGCTGGGAAGGAGGGCCTGCCTGTCAGCTGCGCTGGGTGCCCCAGGCGAAGCTCTTCGCGCTCTGTCCGGCACCAGGCAGGGATGGTGGCTGGGCGCTTCTCCTGGGGGGGCGATCCTGTGCTGTGACCCAGGGAGATTCGCCTCCCCATGTGGGGTTGGGCTGCCCTCTCGGGCAGGGGAGGCTATGTTGTAACAGCGCATTGTTTTTAAAATAATTGGCTTTACCTTCGAAAGCAAAAGGAAAGCAGCAACAGGAGTGCCTGAAGCCGAGTGTCTCCGATGGGCTCTGGTTGCAGTGAGGAGCCCTGTCTGGATGTGCGTGGCTGCGCCAAACGCCGCGGTGTTGCTCTAAATGCCACAGTAGCAAGGGAGAAGAGAAAGCAATGGTGGAGGAAGGTCTCACGATACGAAGTGCCCCACCAATGCCAAAGTCAATGCAGGCAGCACCATATCTGGGTATGCAACAAAAGGACTTTCTAACGGCAAGCCTCCTCCCCCCTCCATTCCCTCCCATTTTGCATGTTTAATATAGGCCTTAATTTGGGGGGAGGGACTTAATTTGATTTTATGCCCATAAAACATGCTGGGTCTTCCTATTGGGGGAGGACGTATTGTTGGAGAAACACGGTAGATAGAGAAAGGTTGGGAGCATAAGAAAGGAGGACAGGTGACTCTTGACTTAACAGTGTCACAGTTCATTTAGGGACTGTTCTAAGTTACAATGGCACTGAAAAAAGAGACTTATGACTATTTTTCACATTTAATGATACTTGAAACATCCTCATGGTCACATGATCAAAATTCAGATGCTGATTTTTTAAAAAATCTTTTTTTTTTTAAGAATATAGTGTGTATTATAAGAATGTACCAAGCAGAATTCGGTTAGAAGTTATGTATTATGTATTATATTGAAGGTCATAACCTAAAGGTATATACTGAAGTTTAAATAAGAGTTGAATGGATGTAATTAAAAGATATAAAGGTGTCATACTCCAATTAGTACTACAGGAGAAAATTTGTTTAATGAGAAAAGATAATATGAAATTGAAACAGAACAGACAAAAGTATAAATATAATGATTTGAATTGAGATGAGATAATCAAAATAAAATTGAGAAAATTAAAAGAGGGGAAAAACTATATAGAAAATGTAAAATAGTATAAGATATGGAATAGAATACAAAAAGGAGCATGAAATTGAGTTTTGTGTTTGTATAAAGAAGTTCAACCCGGGACCATGCTGTTTTCAAAAAAGATGTTTGACTTGTATTTTGTATGTGTGAAAACCCAAATAAAACTTTATTTAAAAAAAAAAAAATTCAGATGCCTGGCAACTGACTCATATTTATGACGGCTGCAGTGTCTCAGGATCATGTGATCTCCTTTTGTGACTTTCCGACAAGCAAAGTCAATGGGGGAAGCCAGATTCATTTAACAACCGTGTCACTAACTTAACTACCACAATGACTGACTTAACAATGGTGGCAAGAAAGGTGGTTAAAATAGGGGGAAACTCACTTAACAAATGCTTTGCTAAGCAACAGAAATGTTGGGCACAATTGTTGCAAGTCAAGGCCAACCTGTATTTTTGGACACCCACATTTGCATGAAGTATCTTTAAGGGACCAATGTCTGCATTATGGTGAAAGGACTCTCCTATTAAATTTTAGTGTGCATTAGCCATAGGCATCCATCCACTCATTTATCCTGCATGGTAAGAAATCTTTCCTTTTCTGTCTCTTCTCCTTTGTTCATTCCCAGGTCAGGAACATTGTGAACTGGTTTGCCATCCAAGAAGAACCTTTTCTGAACAGCAGCTACACCATCCAAATCAAGGACAAAGGTCATCATGATTTCCCTGCTTAGGGTGCAAACTAATCTGCTTTGACATTGATTTTCCATTGTGTAATCAGAACAATTATTAGTCTGCCAAGATATGGGAGCTTGGCTCCATGAGATGATGGCAAAGTTTCGCTTAGCTTGATGGGTTAGGGTATATTCTATACCTAAGGAATAGCTTCTATTGCTAACACTTTCCTTTCCATCTTCCTCCATAGTTCCATATGACATATACAGGCCCAACTATTCCTGCCTTACCAGACTGTTACAGGTGAATACCTCTGTTCAGGAAATTGTTGCATCGTTAGTAGACTGTCAGGACTGGACCAAAGATTGGATCCTAGTCAAGGTCAATTCCACAGGAGGTAAGTCCGCTCTAACCTTTTAGGTACCGTTTCCCTGGGAAGATAAGGAAACCATGCTAGCTTTGCAGGAGTTACATGGAGATGCCAGTCATGTAAATGACAATAGTGCTTAGACACATATACCGCTTTATAGTGCTTTAAAGCCTTCTCTAAGCAGTTTATAGAGTCAGCCTCTTGCCCCCAACAATCTGGGTCCTCATTTTACCCACCTCGGAAGGATGGAAGGATGAGTCAACCCTGAGCCGGTCAGGATCAAACTGTTGGCAGTCGGCAGAATTAGCTTTAGTACTGCATTCTAACCACTGCGCCACCACAGCTCTTTTGTAGATCCTTCATCCCAGTGCTAGACATGACCCACCTGGCAAAACCCCTTTTCTGAGGATACAAATGTAAAAATTTACAGCTGTTGGCTACCTGGATGTCCTCTAAATGTGCTCGGTCCAGGCACGTCTGTCATTGGAAATCAACTTTTTCAAGAATTTATCAATAGCATGAGGCAACTTAAGGAAATTTCCCTACTCTGTTGTCCTCAACTACTTTACTTTGAGGTAAAGAGCTGTAGCAATAGCCATAGCAGCAGATAGCGTGGTCAGCAGGAGCTGCTGATGGTTTCACCATAGTATTATCAAGTCCTGAAGGGAATGAGCTCCCTCGATCTGACTCCATAAGCATTAGTGGAGTTTTAAAATAATGGATAGAGATATCAGTGGCAATGAGTGCACCAATAGAAGACTTGAAAGACCAGTTTGGGATCATCATGGAGAAAATGTATATACTATATCTGGACAGTCAGAGTTGACAATGAATTAATGGCACATAAATGAAATTGGGGGTAGCAATTTTGGGAGAAGAATGCTCTTGCCTTATATGCAGTAACAAGTGGCTCCACTATAGCAATGCTGTCCTGGAACAACTGAGGGTCATATCCAAATTGGTGTTAGTCATGGATGTATTTCAGTAAGAGTCAAAACCATTGCAGAAAGGATTCCTGCATCTTTAAAGCCGAAGTGTTTGAGGCAGGGAAGAAGAGCATGCAGGTGAGTTAGTATCCATGAAATCATTCTGAAACTTCCTTTTCACATTTCTAGCCAAATTTTATAGTCTGAAGAAATTATTTCTCTGATTTTTAAAATTGTATCAGGAAGGCAATGATTGAATATCTATTATGGATTAATGTCCATGCGGCACTTGTTCAAATTTAAAAAATGGCAGAGGTCTCACCTGAAGCACTGGGAGAAGAACAGATACACTACATTAGTAGTGTATCTGATTCACTAGGACACACTTCTAATTTTCAAGTAATTTAAATCCTGTATCAGTTTAACCCAGCTATGCATCTGATGCAGTTAATAGCTTCTGGCTTTTAATAGAGCTTGTTAGTCTGAAAAGGTGCTCCCACAGTCTTGATTTTTTTTTTCTGCCGTAGGCTATCTCCTCCTACAGTGAGCTAAGAGAAGAATAAGTTTACCTACCACTGTTATTGTGTGGTTTGTAACTTGTTTATCCACAACTTTCATCGATCATGTTGAATGTTGGGTCAGCTGTTCTCTCCTGCTTCAAATGACCTGGCTTCCTTCAGAACACAAGAGGCCACATGTGGATTTATCTAGATCTATCACAGGGGGGCCCAAACTTGGCAACTTTAAGCCTTGTGGACTTCAGCTCCCAGAATTCTCCAGCCAGCCAAACTATGCTGGCTGGAGAATTCTGGGAGTTGAAATCCACAAGTCTTAAAGTTGCCAAGTTTGGAGTCCTGTGGTCTATCAGATAAGGATAAACTGCCTCCATTGAAGCTCTCTTGGGTAGTCTGCCATGGGGGCCCAGGCTGATTTCTCCTGACCCCTCCTTCAGTTCCCTCTCTTCACACTTCCTCCTCTGTTTCCTTGTTTGTGCCGGGAAGGTTATGACGCCCTTCTCCCCAGCACAGCCTGGCTCCTGACTCTCTGCCAAACAGTTGTAAGTCAAGCCATAGAGCAAGAAGTCTCAATGAAAAAAGTAGCACATCTAGCAAAGTTTCTCCTCCTTTTCTGTTTAAATGGCATTCTGCTTCCCCAGGACAGGAAGGGACAGACCAAGTCAAATTATCTCAATGCACAGAGAAGGGGTGATTTAACCCTTTTATCCATGCATCTTGTAGTGAGAAGAAAGTTGTATGTGGATGTACATTTATATGTGCACGCAGGTAATGCCTAGCTCAGTGGTCTTCAAACTTGACAGCTGTAAGACTTGTGGACTTCAACTCCAAGAATTCCTCCTCCAGTCATGTTAGCTCAGGAATTCTGGGACTTCAAGTCCACAAGTCTTAAACGTGCCAAGTTTGAAAACCCTTGGCCTAGCTTTTATTCATTCTCACATGCAGCCCTTGAAGACCCAGTGAAAGTCCACTACTTAGGTTTGTTTTTAAATGCAAAACTAGATGCCAGTTAATGTCATGGTAGGGCCAGCTACTGCTTGATTCTGGAGGAGAAAAAGGATGTATTATCATGAATATAAAATGGGCCTCTTTGAGGCAGAGGAATGTAAAGAGTGCTAAATTTACCAGCTAGGTAAGAGCTAATAAAGTGAGCTGTGGGTTCTCTAGCATGGTTGTGGAAGGGAAAAGGCAGAGACTTGACCTACAGTTACTATTGATGCTTTGGCCTATGCTGCCTCCTTGTGGCCAGTTGAGAAACAATTGTGTTTCTCAACCTGCTTTCTAACATTTGATTTTGGCAGATAAAGTCATATTGCCCATGGAAGCTTTTGGTGTGTTTACATCCCTGGGGTTGAACGAGAGACTTTTTGCTGTCAGTGTTCAAGAGCTTCACAACTTGGTGAGTGTTCCTTGTAAATACACAACAAGGGGAAATTTCTCACATCTTTTCCGTTACTACTACCCTCTCAGCACAATTATCAAAAAGGTGAACCCTGGCATATAGAAAATATCTGGAAGAAACTTTACAACACAGAAAATGGATTTTTCCCCCAGTATAAATGTTATACTGATTTGAAGGGATGAAATCTCTGAGTTGCATAAAATTGGAGAAGGGGCAATCTATACCAAGGATGGAGTATCCTAAATCAGAATAACAGAATAATAAAGTTGGAAGGGATTTTGGACGTCTTGTAGTCCAACCCCCTGCCTAGGCAGGAAACCCTATATCACTTCAGATAAATGATTATCCAACATCTTCTTAAAAACTTCCAGTGTTGGAGCATCCAAAACTTCTGGAGGCAAGTTGTTCCACTGATTAATTGTTCTAACGGTCAGAAATTTCTCCTTAGTTCTAGGTTCCTTGATTAGTTTCTCCTTGATCACCTTGATCAGTTTCCATCCATTGCTTCCTGTCCTACCCTCAGGTACTTTGGAAAATAGGTCGACCCCCTCTTCTTTGTGGAAGCCCCTCAAATATTGGAACACCCGAAGCTTTATCTGTACCTCCTTCACTTTGAAGCAAGATAGTGATAAAAGATATTTCCAAACTAAATGATTTGTTTAATGTTTAACAATTTGGGTCTTCTGCATATGGTTTTGGAGTTACAGATTAGCAAAAGGAGGACAGAATTATCTATAACTGAAGACATTCAGTCCTTTTTCCTAAATGCCAAACAAACATCCAAAGCTCCTAAAAGGGGTTACAGGATAGTTAAGGTTGTAGTACTGTTGTGTGCAATGAGTGTGGGAGGATTAATATAATCTTCATTTCTAATGTGACCTGGGCTTAGTGTTCAAACACTTCCTAAGGTTCCATTCTAGGACTCAATATGCACAGTGCATCTGTATATAGCAAAAATGCCATCCTTTCCTCCTTTTGCTTGCAAAGGTGCCTCACCCTGATCAGCTTGGCCCCAGTATTGGTTCCTGGGAAAGTTTGGATTTCATTAGTTCAAAGGACCTGGCCAATCAGTTCACCGAGCATGACTGGAACCTCTTCAAAAGCATTCACCAGGTAAGGGCATTCTATTTGTTTGCTTACAATGATTGATGCTCCCAGTCTTGCCATGAATTATTCACCCATCCTTGTTGGTATCGAGCTGAGATTTCTGACTATTGCTTGGTGTCTAAAGTCAAGACAAGCAGAGGCCTTATCCCATTAGCATACTCGTTTGAAAGAGAAAGCGAGGCAAGGCCTTGTGTCTTAGGACTGGAGCTTGGGAGAAATTCCCTGACTGTTGTGCTTTTGTTTAAAGGTGGAGTTGATTTACTATGTAGTTGGGCCACAGAAATTTCCCAGTGCAACCACAGCCAATGTGGAGCGTTTTCTGCGTCGTTTCAATGAGCTGCAGTTCTGGATCACCACTGAGCTTTGCCTTTGTCCCAATGTTATCAAAAGAGCCCAGCTGCTCCGCAAATTTATCAAGCTGGCTGCACAGTAAGCATCTACTAACTATGAAAATATTCGGTTAGAAGTGGGTAGACTGTGGGCTGGCAAGATCTGATTCCTTTTCATGAGGTCTATCAGTCAAGACAAAAATAATTACGCAGTAAGATACCTTTAGTATCAGCCCACACATTTTGTTCTCCTCCCCAGAGAATAGTTTGTATTCCTTTCTCAGAAAATTCCATTTTTTTTGTTTCTTCATCAGCTTTCCTATTTTCAACTTTCTGATTTAAAACAGTGTAATTCAGGAATCCAGCCAGCCTGACCAAAGGCAAGAGATGGAGTGAGATGTCATCCATAAAAAGCAGGTTGCCTTTCCTTGCCTTGTGTTCTTGCTATTATTAACTATTAGGATGACTCTCTCACTGAGAGCATTGAAAACTCACCTTGTAGATCCTGATTTGCTTTTTGGAGACCTCTGAAAATGAAGCAGATATTTCTTTCCCTGGGAGAGAACTTGATGCTCGAGGAATGGAGCATCTGCTGTTTTTCCCTGTGGAAACGCTTGCTATTATCAATTTTGTTTCGGGTTTTCCTCCTTATCTGAAAGCTGTTTCTATATTTTTGATTTCAGCCTAAAAGACCAAAGAAACCTGAATTCCTTCTTTGCTGTGATGTTTGGCCTGAGCCACTCTGCCATCAGCCGCCTTTCTAGGACTTGGGAGGTACATTTCTACTCTCCAGAGAAGGGGAAACAGTTGAATCAACATGTTTGGTTTGAAACTATTTTCCTACATTAACATAAACCATGCTCAACTTTGTACTATCTTCCAATTTTGCATTTACCACTTTGAAAGCCTCTTCCCAGACCTAACAAAGTTGACAAAGCTTTAACGTTGTTCTGCGTACAAATGAAAATTCTACCTATAGGTTTGAAGGGTCCACTCTCTTTTCATGGATCCTGTTTGAACAAATATAAGTTGAATAAATTCCCCAACTTTCTGCACTGGCCATTTATTGGTCATTTCTGACAATTCTCCCTTTGACTTTTCTTCATGTCTCAGAAACTTCCACACAAGACGAGAAAGCTATACGGCACTATGGAACGGATGTTGGTGAGTGGAGAGATATTCCTTTTGTCTTTGGAAGTGTGATTTCTCTCATTTTACCTCCACTCTGTTTCCCATTTTACCAATGGGGAACTGATGCCAAGAGTGTGGCTTACACCAGTTTTATATTAGGAGTTACAGCTAGATTTAAGAGTAGTAGTTTGAATGTTAGTCATGTTTTGACTGTAAGGTGGTCACAGTTTATCAGGATCCTTCCACAGAGAGATAATATTACCCAGGCCGATGGAGCATAATCGACCTAGACCACGTTCTGAAATATTCCACACCTCCCTCTCTTTATAGATTTTCTCACAAAGATATAAGCTCAATTATTTGTGTTGGTCAAATTTAGATCTCTCCCTGAATGGATTCAGTGAGAACTCAAGTTCTTTGACTCTTAATTTCAAATCTGTTGAGGAAATCTGTCGAGTAGATCTTTTAGTAGATGAATGGAAATTTATTTCTGGACCTCTGAAAATATGAGATGAGTGATATGGAAGAGAATCCCTTATTTAAGGAGGAGCTCAGCAAACCTGTCTGGAGATTGGGTGCCACTGTGCAATCCTGCATTATGGCCTCAACATAATACCCATCTATCTACCCACTGTTAAATATTGCCCCAATATCTCATGATATTGCCATTATGAGATTTAACACTTAAAGTCCAAGTAGCATTGAATCTCTGTTTAAATTATGCAAGATTTTGGTACTGCAGCATGTTTCCTGTGAGAGAGTGATCTAACGAGGCTTAGCTATTTCCCCCCCCCCCCCCCCCAAATATATTATGCTGAATATATAATTAGGGACTTTGCATAAGCATGGAAGCTAGCAGCCCAAAGCTTTACCCCTTTTGCAGCCCTTGGAACCACCTCTTATCCGATACTACAGTTTTCTATAGATTGCATCATCTGAAGTCTGGGAATGCATGAAAATGTCGTAAAGTAAGTCCTAGAATAGATGCATCCGTTAAAGCTGAACAACTCCTCCCAAAGATCAGCTCTGCTCAGATTTTGTAGCCTTCAGCTAAACCCTCAAAAGTTAAGTGTGGCCATTGGCTTCCAAAAGATTTCTAATTCTACAACCTTTACAATCCAGATGAAGCCACACAATTGAAAAATGGTTTGTAGGAGCCAACAGTCTGCCTAAAGCATGTTTGATTACAAACATCCCATCTGATTTATCCTTTTTCTTTCCAGGATCCCTCTTGGAATCACCGTGTTTATAGACTGGCTGTGGCTAAGCTGTCTCCACCAATGATCCCTTTTATGCCTCTCCTTTTTAAAGGTACAATCACAGGAATCCTATCGAATATACACAAGTGCAGTTTTAAGTAACTGACAGATAAAGCTTCCAAATAACCATAGCTCGTTCAGAGGTTATAAAATATGAAATGTAGTGCAGCTGTCAAGGTTGAACTGCTTTTGAAATGTTTAGGTCTTATTGCTATTCAACTTGCCAAAGAACTGTGGGGAGGAAAGAGGGGAAAGAATGTAGACAATATTCACCAAGGCCACCAATGCAAGTGTTTGACAGAAAGATGAACTGTTCTCAAAACAAAAGGATGATTCATAATTGGACAGTGTGACCAACCAAGGATGGGGGGAAAGAGAACCTATTGTTTAACTATACAAGCATTGCGTGGGAAAAAAAAGAGTTGGTTTTGATTCTTCAGTATCAAAATAGTGTCTCCCATAAAGTTTCTGATAGCGTCTGCTATTCTTGGGTTCACGAGTTGGACCATTGACAGAAATTACATTGAAACCAAAGAAGAAGAAGTTTCAATTACATTGAAACCAAAGAAACTGCTGGCAAATTAATTCTGCATTTTTGCCTATGTACATGTTTAAAAACTTACCAAAAGTGAAGCTCGAGGAACACTTCCTTAATGTTCAAAAGATTTCAAGCCTGCCCTAGAATTACAAAGGGGAAAAGATCTCCATTTCCTTTTTTTTGTAACAAATGATGAGACACTTGTGTTCACTTTGCAGATATGACCTTCATTCACGAGGGCAACCATACCTTGGTGGAGAATCTTGTCAACTTTGAGAAGCTGGTGAGTAGAGATCAGGGCTGGGATAATTAGAGTAGACTTGCTGTTGTGCTGTTTTGTGAATGAAATTGGCCATTTCATTTTGGAAATAAAATATTCACCAGCTGGAAAAAAGTATTTGGTGTTTCTGAGATTTTGACTGCAGGTCGGGATACCTTCAGCATGCATGCTGTGTTAGTTGTCTTTTCAGTCTACAAATAGCTTGATGAGAGAAAATAGAGAACAAGTGAATAATCTAACACAAACCCATATCTATCCTGTGCAGCGCATGATGGCCAAAGCTGTTCACCTTGTACATCACTGTCGGAGTCATCCCAACCGTGAGTATAGAAGAGTGCTGGGTTTGGGGGAATTGTGATCCATGAGGATCAAGGGAAGCAAAGCTGACACACTGCAGTTTAAGCCCATGTCACACTGAACCAACGGATGCAAAGAGGATGTAAAACGGACAAAAACCCTTGCCTTTCGTTGGTTAACGCGATATATCCGTTCTGTACTCACTGCCTCCATTTTGCTTCCTCTCTATCCGTCCAGCATCCATTTATGGACGTTTCATCCGCTCCAAAAGTTTTGGGCTGCCTAAAACTTTTGCGCGGAAAATGTATCCAATGCATCCGTTCTGCATCCGCTACGCATCTGCTACGCATCCGTTACGCATCCGCTATATCCGCTAGGCATCCGCTACGCATCCGCACAACTAGCAACCGCCCGGACGCAGGGAGGAAGCGGAACGGACGCGGAACGGATGCAGAACGGATGCAGAACAGAAACAAAGCGTTTAAAACGGAAAAAACGTTCGCAGAGGGGACCTATCTCGGATATTAAGGATGCCTAGAGGATGCCTAGCGGAAAACCTATACTGCCAATAAAAAGGGGGAGCAACTCGCCTGCATCTCACTTTCAGAACAGCAGCCCAGCGGTGCAGACCTCTGCAGCCTTCATCTGACTCTTCCTCTTCCACAGCATCCAGTCATGTCCACCGTGGATTGTAACAAAGTCCTTTCAGCAGCCACCATCCTTCTGCAACAGTGCGAAACCATCTACAGGCTCTGTGAACTCTACTATGGGAAGAAAAGGAGGCACCCAAAAAAAGTCTGGGTCCAAAGATGGTTCGCCAGAAGAGCAGAGGACGGACTGTACAACAAGCTGATGGTGGAGCTCAGGAGCGAAGACACTCGGGCGTTCCAGAACTTCATGAGGATGCCTCCAGCCATGTTTGACGAAGTTGTGCAGCGCCTGACACCTAGGTTGAGCAAGACAAACACCAACTTCCCGCCCAGCCTGGAACCTGGGCTCAAGGTGGCACTCACTCTGCGCCACCTGGCCTCAGGGACCACCTACAGGAGCATGCAGTACGGCTGGAGGGTGCCACCCAGCACCATCAGCTTTGTGGTCAGAGAAGTGGTGCAGGCCATCATTGAAGAGTACATGGAGGAGCTCCTCCAGTGCCCCTCCACTGAAGGCTGGAAGAAAGTTGCAGAGCAGTGGTATCAGAGGTGGAACATCCCACATACCGTTGGAGCCATAGATGGCAAGCACGTGGCCTGCAAAGCGCCAGCCAAGTCGGGGTCCACTTATCACAACTACAAGGGCTTCTTCAGCATCATCCTCTTCGCCATGGTCGATGCTGACAACAAGTTCATGTACATCAATGCTTCAGGCAACGGCTCATCTTCAGATGCCCAGGTATACAACACCAGTCACCTCAAGGAGGGGCTGGAAAGCAACCTCATCATGGGCTTCCCAGATCCAGACCCGCTGCCCAACGACAAGCAAGATGTGCCCTACTTCATCGTGGTGGATGACGCCTTCTCCCTCACAACCTACCTCATGAAGCCCTATACCTACAAATACCTCACCCGTGAAGAGAGGATCTTCAACTACAGGCTGTTCAGGGCAAGACGGGTGGTGGAGAACGCCTTTGGCATCCTGGCCAACAGGTTCCAGGTACTTCTCACCAACATGCAGCATAGCCCAGAGACCATGAGGAGGATCGTGGAAGCTTGCTGCATCCTGCACAATCTCATGCGCACCCACTACCCAGTCTTGCAGAATAGGCTTGTGGACCGTGAACAAGGCAATGGGGACATGGAGGCTGGGGAATGGAGGCAAGGGCAAAACCTGATAGACACTGAGGATGTTCAAGGCCCCAACAGAGCCTCACGTGAGGCGAAGACGCAGCGCAACCTCCTGAAACACTGGTGCAACTCCCCAGCTGGAGCAGTGGAGTGGCAAGACAGGATGGTAAATGCTTAATGGATGCTTCCTTCAGCCTGTCTCATCACACGGATGAGATTGGCCCATGTATGTTGAGTGGCCCTACAATGAACAGGGCATTTAATAAAGAGTTGTGTTTATGTTGACATGTGTGGATGATTGATTATATTGTTATTGATAATAAAGGGCCATAGGTGTGGCACCTGGGAGGGTGGACCATACAGTCCCACTATGCTTGCACTGGAGGTTTATCTATCCCACAGCTTTTACCCATGCCAAAGGTATCCCTGCCCATCCCACTGCTATCCTTACCCATCCCACAAGCATGCAAAGGCTTAAACCATTTCTAAAAGTTTCCACCAAGACTTTATTAAAAAAAAGAAATTAAGCAAGTGTGTGAATCATAAATAGACTTTATTAACAACAAGCTATAAGACAAAAATAAGTTTCTGGCACTCCTCTTGATCGCTCAGTCTCAGGGGTGAAGGGTGCAGGTGCTGTGGAGGTGGCTGGTGCTGGAGTGCTTGTCATCAGCTCCTCCAAAAGCAGAAGCAGCAGAAGCGCCAGCCCCAGAAGAGTGAGCCCGTGCTGCAGAAGCCCCAGCAGAACCAGAGTGAGGGCCAGGGGGTGGGATGGTAGCCCTGTCCCTCTTGCCAGGGCTGGCAGCAGATGGCTGAGGCTTGCTGTGCTTCCGCATGGTTGTGGGGTTGCTGGCTGGCAGGGAGGCTGGCAGGAACCAAGGCTGGCAGCAAGGCTGGCAGGGAGGCAGGCACCAAGGCAGACAGCAAGGCTGGCAGGAAGGCTGGTAGCAAGGCTGGCAGGCAGACATGCAGGCAGGGCAGGCAAGGCAGTCGATGTGTCCGGCAGCAGGTCTTTCCTCTGAATGGTGACCTGCTTCCGAGCTGCTTCCATTATATCCGCGGGGCTGACGCAATGCATCCTCCCCGCATGCGCAATTAACGCCAGGCATCCGCTAGGCTTCCGCTGTATCCGTTCCATGTCCACTTTTCTGAGGCCCCCTGGAAGCCTAGCGGATGTGCCATCCGCTCCCATCAGATTCCATCCGCTGGGCTTCCGTTCCGCATCCAATTTGCATCCGCCCTGCGTCCTCCCCGCATCCGTGTTATCCGCTCTGGTTATGCAAATTTTAGCCCCTTTTGAGAGCGGATAACAACGGATGGAACATTTTGCTCGTCCGCTGTGTCCTTTTTGCATCCGTTGGCCAGTGTGACATGGGCTTTAGAATGGTTGCCACAGAGGTCTCTTGCACAAGTATGGTGACCTGATGAAATAGAATGATTCTCTCCACCCCTTTTTAATAAGCACGTCAAACTAATTTGTAAGGTTCATGTTTCATCTGTTTTTAACACCAGTTAAAAATTAAAATTTTAGCTCATCCCATTCCTAAAAAAGTCATACATTTGAAAAAGGAATATTTATGGGTAATCTGAGTCAGACAGTGAGAGATGCATCAAAAGAGAAATAACTTTCAGGCTCGATGTTTTATAAGGATACTTTCTTTGTAATAATAAGCATTTCTGTCAGAGCTGGAATGTTCAAGAACATAGAAAAATGTTTTTGTAGATATCAAAAAGCAGAAATTAGCAGGAGCTGCCTCGGAAATAACACATCCCTCCTCTGTAAACCTCTGACTTCCTTTTTTTATTTTTCCTCTCCTCCCTTTCTTCAGTTCCCCTCTCTCCCTTGCGGAGTCGTCCCCAGTACCTCTTGGAAGAAGCTCGGGCAATACGTGCCTCAACCTGTAAGCAAACAAATTGGGGAAGTGGGGTCTCCTGTACCATTGTTTTAGTGTAGACTTTTTCTTTGGAACTATCAAATCATTGCATGGTTTATATTTCTCTCCTTTTCAAAAGAGTGTATTGGTATTTTCTCCCCACCCTACACAATGCAAATGTAACAACAGCTGCTTCATAAGGACCTGTGGTGGGTTTCAAATTTTTTTTTTTACTACCGGTTCTGTGGGTGAGGGTTGATGGGCGTGGCAGGGGAAGGATACTGTAAAATCTCCAGTCAGACGGGGAATTTACCAGTTCTCTGAACTATTCAAAATTTCCACTACTGGTTCTCCAGAACTGGTCAGAACCTGCTGAATACCACCTCTGATAAGGACTATATCCAAACAGAGGTTTTCATTAAAACTCCTTGGAAATAACTATAGTTTCATGACAGAGTTCTGAGTCTGTTTGCAACAAGGACCTGGATTCAGCCCCTGGAATCTATAAGGAGAGTGGGTGAACCTCCTAAATCTGGAAAATCTGCTACTGTTTAGGCTGTGGCAGGGATAAGCAACTTTTTGGCTATGGGCCAGATAAATACCCCACCTCCACTCCATTCACAGGTGTCTTCTTCCAAAAGTTGATGAGAAACTTAGCAGCATATGTATTTGTGAGGTGTAGTGTTGGAGCATTGGAAAAAGTAAAATAGATGGGTTGAGCAATTTTGAGTCTTAATGCACTATTTGCTCTAAAATAATATTTGTCCCCCACACCTATCCCTCAGAAGGCCAACAAAGTTGGTCTCTGTTCTTCAGGAGACTTTCCTACATCACTGGCCACATCTGTCTTCGAAGCCAAAAAAAGAAAGGATTCTGCCCATTTAATTATTTTCTTGCTCAATATAACTAGGAAACTGTCAAATGTTATTTAATGGTGTTCTATTCTTTCTTCCTCTTTCAAACTATTATGGACGATAGATTTCCTTAACCCTGGTTTGTGTCCTTTCAGGCTCAGAACAATCCCTCAGTACTCGAAGTCCGGCTGCAATCTGGGCCCATATCCAGCCCTTGAGAGTGATTGACAGACAGAAGGAACTTTTGCGGCTCTCACGAGACCTTGAATCTTGATGCGAGAAGATTGCCCAAGCAAGGACAGAAACTGTGCCAAGGACTGTTTGGGAAGGCACTTTCTTATGGGCTAGCCCAACTCCCCTTGCATTTGGCCAGAGGAAGATCTCAAGCAAATGAGAAAGTTCCTCCTATTCTTGGTGGCACATTTGATCTGTCCTGATAATTGAAAAATAGGTGACATCTCTGCAGAGCCCAAGGAATGATGTGTCACCTGCCTCAGGTTTTACAAGCTGCAAAATTTCTGGTGTGAAAAAAGACAGATTCATGGAACACTTTGAGCTGCCTTACTGGGAAAGGAGCAAAAGCTCCACTTATCAGTTACCAGTGTTCAACAGAAATGTGTTTTTTAAAAAAAAGAAAGAAAAAGAAAAATGGGAAGATTTGCTTTGGTGTGTCTGATGAATTGTTATTTTCTGAACTAGGAGTTCCCTCTCTTCTGCCAGGTTTAAATAAGATTCTTTAAAATATTTGAATGGAGCCATTTCCTTCCCTCCAGTTGAATTGATTGGATTTATCAGCAGAACATACTGTTATATTTATTTATTCATTAAATTTACATCTTGCTTTCCTCCTGGACCTCAAGCAGAGTACACAACACTTCCCACTACAAAATTTTCCCTCACTGGTGAAGTAAGCTGGACTGGTGAGGAGATAGTGACTGGCCTAGCAGCTTCTATGGCATGTGATGGACTCAGAACTGGATATTTCTGCTCCTAGTCTATAGAGCCTTCACTTCAATGAGACATCACATCTCTTGTTATATAATGTCAGGTAGGCAATTTGCTAGAAATGGGAATGCACTAGAACAGGGGTGTCAAACTCATGTCATCATGGTGGCGTCATGTGATGTATCGGGACTTCCCCCCCCCCCCCTTGCTAAACTGGGCAGAGGCATAGCCAGTACGTGATGCATCTACGAGTTTGACAGTCCTGGTCTAGAAGGTTGCAGGAGATACTGGAATGCTTCTTAAGAGTGCATACAAGCTGCCTTTCATGCTACTAGCAGCTTTGCCCATAAAAACTTGTGAAGTTGCAAGCATCTTCTTGCACAGCAACAGGTGGGTGTGCAGGAATTACCATTCATGCGCCTTCCTGCCTTATATTGTCATGGAGACAATAGTGAGGCTGATTGAAGAGGGTTGTAAAATCTGGAATTGCCCTCCCACCCCCAGGTAGGGAGCTTCTAAGCAGATGGCAGGCTGAAACAGATTAAAGGTGGGAGTACAAGCATCAAGAAGTGGTTGGTGGCTGCCCACTTCTGTTTCTCTATCCACAGAGTGAGTGTTTCAGTTTGCCTGAGACAGACAAGGTGTTTGGTAGGCAAGTTTAAGGTAATGTGACTTTTCTGTCTGTCAGTGAGCTCAAAAGATTTTCAGGTGGGGCAGCCTACCCCTTCAATCATGGGACTCCAGGTTAACATAAGAGAGTTTCCGGGTACCAGATCTTCTCATAGGGCCATGCAACTCTAGATTAACCAAATGTAGACTGCATCTCTGAGCACTGGACATGATTGGACAGGAGAAAAGAAAAAGACTTAAGGAAAGGGATTTTTCTTTGGGCAATTCTACCTGTTAGCACATGTAATTTCTTATTTGGGCAGGCGGGGTGCTGGTCTTGGTGCTGGTGGCAATTGGGGAGGTATGGCAAGCCAGAAATTAAAATAGTTCCATGTGAGCCAATGGACACTGGATCCACAAGCTTTCCTAGCAAGGATTTTATCGCATGGTCATTTTTGTAAACAATGTGTTTTCTATATTATCCTTTATTTTTTTATTCTGATTTTGTAATTATTCCATTTTGAATATACAACTTTAAACATATCTGTTCGTACGAATCTACTGTATCTCTAATGCTAATCTAGGGGTAGAAATTTTTAACCTAGTATTGCATTGGATCTGCAGATCCTTTGGACTAGCCAAAGGCAAGAAGAAATAGTTTAGGTTCTTCCTAATCTTCAATATTTTAATTTAAATTCTTTTTAAAAAGGTATAGAGTCAAAGACCAGCCTGTGTATTGTTGCAGCAGTGATTGCTTTCTTTTCAATTTCAAGCTGAATTTGCAAGTCCTTAACTAATGTGGCAGCCAAAATACAGAAGTGCTTCAATTTATTTTTTCATTCTCTGTATTTTGTTTGTATTGCAGTTCTCTAACCAAAGAGGAACATGCATGTTAGAGAAGTAAACATACCTGATTTGCAAAAGTATAGCTTAGAGAAAACATGATAAAGATGTGTGCATTAGGAGAAATAATCACACGCACATAAAACATACTAGGAACTAGGGTTTACTTCCTCACCCCAGAAAGTGTATGTCCATTGTTTTGTGTCCTATTATCTCCAAAGTTAATTTATGTACAAGATCACCTCTGAATTATTCAGTGCTTCCAAATAAAGGTGGTAGAGCACTAACAGCTAGGCAGCTCTCAACTACTTATAATGATGTACTCTTTATTTCACAGTGCCTTCAAAAAGAAGTTGACATGTTTAGTCAAGATAACCCCAACTGATTCCTTCATGGTCTTCCACAATGATTCTCTTGTGTTGTTCGGCAGCTGTTCATTCACTCAATCTCCCTGCAGGTTTCGCAGTTGCATGCATCAGCTTATAGGTAGTTGAGGGTTAGTTCACTTCAATTAGAGCAGCCAAGGTTCCATTTTAGCACAGAATCCACCTCTTAGTCAAATACATTCTATTGAGGAATGAGATCCTTCACAAATTCACAGTCCAGATTGAGAAAATAACAAGTGTTGTAGGTCATAATTTGTGGCTGGGACTAGAAGGGAAGAAGTCCTATGGATTTCTCTTGGTTCTAACATGGAGACAACTTGTTATTAGAAGCTTTCTTAGATTTGTATGCTGTCAAAATGCTGTCATGCACCATTGGTGATATAGATTGATTTTATAATTTAAATAATTAGTCTTTGATTTATAATCACAATGGGAACCTCTGTTGCTAAGTGATGCAATCGTTAAGTGTGTCACATTGAATTTTATTACCGTTTTGCCACATTTGTTAAGAGAATCACCACCATTGTTAAGGAAACTACACTGTTGTTAATGTGAATTTAGTACCCCCACTGAGTTTGCTGATCAGAAGCCAGCTGGGATGGTAATTACATGACTACAGGATGCTGCAACTGTTATAAATACACGCCTGAATTTGGATCTCAGGACTGCAAGGATGCTGCAATGGTCATAAGTGTAAGGACCAGTTTGTAAGGCACTTTTTTTCAGCACCATAATTTTGAGCAGCCACTCAATAGCTGGTTATAAGTTGAGGACTGCCTCTTACTACATTTTCTCTATGGAGTTTGTGGCAATTGGAACAGATTCACCATCAGCAGTAGAAGGAAGATATGATTATTTCCATTCTTCAGCACAATTACAAGTCGATAAATGAGGCAGATGACATAAGACTGTCAACAAAACAACCAAAATACCTGGGAAATGGTTTGTATTTATAATTCACTCAGTAGATGCTGAGTTGGATTACTTTGCATCTAGGAAATCCTTGCAGTGCCAAGGCTAGATTCCATAGCTGAATTCAGCCACTCTTATTTCTGATTCAGGTCATCAGTTATTAAGGTTTTGCTTCAAAGCGATTCGGAAGATCAGCTTTGGAATTGCACAGGATCAAGCACAGCATACCTTTAAAGCAGCCACATCTTTTTTTTCAAGCTTCCTGCTTTAAAGATGGGCACTGTACATGCCAAACCCCCTCTTCTAAACCATTTTCATGATTTTATGAGCACGCATCATCGTCTTATGTCTGATTTGCCATTATTTAATTGCAATGGCATCACCAGTTCATCACTGTTTTCAAGAGATGAGAAAGGATGCAGAAAGCTCACTGATAGAAACTACTGAATTTGCTAGGAATGCATATAAATCACTAGGACTATTAAGAGAGACATCTTTCCACTTAAGAGCTGGATAAATGGAAAAAAATCAATTGGAGATCAAAATGGGTGAGCGCCTTTCTGATGGCAGAGTCCTTACTTAACTTTCTGTGGACAGCCAGGGCTTGACTGGTATAAAAATGGAACAAAAGAAAAGGAGTTTGGATTTTCTGATTCCTTGCTCCCTTGAGAGTTGGGAGGGAGAGTTAATTAGGTGAAGTCTATTTTAGAAGATACACCATATTTTCAGGGAGTGCCCCTTCCTTAAATATTAAGAAATCATGCCATTAATTATGGATACTTACATCATGGTCACTTGGGTAACCATGGATGAAGAAATCCCTTGCAGCTGGCAGGCAATATTTTCACTGTAGGACAAGACAGTCTTCTAAGAGTCAGTACAATGGCAGCATATCGTGCTTGGAATGGGAGAACAATTGCCATGGCCAACTCAACCCCAGCCAAATCACCAGAGTCAACTCACCACAGCCGGCCTGGCATGAGAGAATGTGCCATAGGATAATTCAATTATTTTTAATAATTAAAAACATTTTAATTTTTTCCATTCACATTTCATTTTGTCCCTCTTTTTGCATCCTTTCTTTAATGATTCTATTCCACTGTTTCTTCAATATTAGTATAAAGGGTAATTGGCTGCAGCAAATTGGCCATTTGTACTGGCCAGAGTGAGTTGGCCAAGGCAAGTTGGCCGTGGCGAGTTGTCCTAGACCCTACAGTGTTTCACTCATCCTACAAAGATGCTCTATTGCTCCTCCTCTCCAGTGTAACAAATGTTTCCAGGGACATGCAAACTGTATACTGTCTTTTCACATTACAAGTAGTCTTCAACTTAACAACGTTCATTTAGTGACTATTTGAACTAACTACAACACTGAAAAAAATGACTTATAATTGTTTTTCACACTTACGATTGTTGCTGCAGTGTCCCTATGGTCGTGTGATGAAAATTCAGACACTTGGCCAATGACTCATATTTATAACGGTTGCAGTGTTCCAGGGTCATGTGATCACCTTTTGGCACCTTCTGACAAGCAAAGTCAATGGGGAAGCCAGAGTTTACAAACTACCTTATTGCAATTGTTAAGTGAATCACTGAAGTTGTTAAGTTAGTAGCACAGTTGTTGAGTGAATCTGGCTTCCCCAAAGACTTTGCTTGTCAGAAGGTCACAAAAGAGGATGACCCCGGGACAGTTGTAACAGTCATAAATATGAGTCAGTTGCCAAGTGTCTGAATTTGCATCACATGACCATGTGGAGGCTGCAATGGTTGTAAGGGTGAGAAGCAATCCTAAGACACTTTTTTCAGTTGCAGTTGTAACTTCTTATGGTCACTAAATGAACAGTTGTAAGTCGAAGACTACTTGTAGTAGAGTTGATGATTTTGGACTTCTAGGTACAAGACTACCAAATACAAAATCTTTAAAACCAACCATTCCAAGAGAGAGAGAGAGAGAGAGAAAGAGACTGTCTTGACATTTTATGGTAGCCCCAAATCATCCCAATTCCTATCCTACATCTGTGTAGCCAGGTGGTGCCTCTGATGGTGAGTGGAGCTTTTGAAAGCTGCCTTTCAAGATATTGTGTTTGTCTGAAACGAAATCCTAGTCTTCTCCTGATTTGGGGTATCTTACATTGCCCTTGTCTAGCATCTCTACCCGGATATAGGGGAGAGACAGAACAACATTCAATTCTCTTCCTGGCACATGGGGGAGGGGGTTTCCCTTCTAGAGTCATATGGGACTCTTAAACAAGGATGTCCTCATGCATTGAAGGAGATACAATCCATTTCAGAGCTCTCAGGACCTCGCTGAATGTGTAGGAAAGCTGAAATTCTGCCCTGATGTTTCTCATGAGAATGAATTACGGAGTTTGCCTCAAGATAATAAGCTGCCTTTTAAAAAGAAAAAGCATCCATTTCGATGGCATCCGTTTATTGCTCCTAGCAATAAATTCAAGCACTGGATTGAGAAAACAGCCTTAGCCACGGGCTAAGTGAATGATCTGCTGGCCTAGTTCCACATCTAGAAGAGAGGAGGGAAAGGCTACTTGTATTGCATTAGAGAAATGTGGACTTTCATAACTAAAGTGATTTGCCAGGAACTTCAACACCCTCCTCAATATATGTTGGTCTTGTGCGGATGTGGGAAAGAGACGCTGGCAGGAGTTGCCAGAAGGGAGGAAAGCGTGACAGTGTTTCTCTCTTATAATGTTTGCAGAGCACTGCTACGGGTCAGACTACACTGGAACCAGAAACTGCAGCACATTTTTTAGTAACTATGGTAACTATGCCTCCAAAATAATACCACTTGTTGCTAAAAATCAATCCAATTATTATTCTTATCTTATCTTCCAACTCTTACTATACTTCCTGACTGTGTTTTGGGTTTTTTCTGCTGGTGAATAATAATAATGTGCATTACAATATCTGTGGGAAACATCATTTGCAAGAATTGGTGGGATGACAAAATAGACAAAGAGAAAATGAAGAAGCTAAAGTGCTCTGGGACTTTAGAATTCAAACAGACCAGTACCTTCTACATAACACCCTGCACTTAACTATTGTTGATAAGAAAGACAAAATTATTTGGATTCTGGACTTTGTAGTACTTGGAGAGAAGAGGAGAGGAGAGGAGAGGAGAGGAGAGGAGAGAGAGAGGAGAGACAAGAGAAGCAAGAAAAGAGAAAAGAATAAAGGACAGGAGAGAAGAGAAGAGAAAAGGAGACGAGAAGAGAGAAAAGGAGGAGAGGAGAGGAGAAGAAAAGAAAAGGAAAAAAAAGAAAAAAGAATCACAAAATAAAAAAGATTGGCAAATAGAAGTAGAACAAAAGTGGCAAAAGAAAGCAAAATAGTATCAATAACAACAGGCACTTTACATGCAATTCCAAAACAATTGAAGCACCATTTGGATACCATCAGCAGTGCAAAAGGCAGCTTTACTTGGAACAGCTTAAGGCCCTGTCACATCAGTCGACGGATGCAAAATGTATGTAAAAAGGCCACAGTGGACGAGAAAATGTTCCATCCGTTATTTGCTCTCAAAAGTGCCCCAAATTTGCATAAAGAGAACGGACAACAACGGAAAGGAATGGACGGGGGGAGGACGTAGCCAGGATGGAAAGCGGATGCTCCACGGAAGCCTAGCGGATGGAAGCAGATGGCACATCCGCAGGGCTTCCGGGGGAGCACAGCGAAGCAGACGCGCAGCGGATGGGAGCGGATGCAGAGCGGATGCCTAGCGGATGACGCGGATGCATCACGGACGCCTAGCGGATGCCTAGCGGATGCAAAGCATTCACTGCGCATGTGGGGAGGATGCATTGCGTCAGCCCTGTGGATATAAAAGCAGGTCACCATTCAGAGGAAAGACCTGCTGCCAGACACATCTTCAGCCAACAACCATGGGGAAGAAGAGGAAGCTTGTGCCATCTTCTGCCAGCCCTGATAAGAAGGACAGGGCCACCATCCCACCCCCTGGCACTGACTCTGCTTCTGCTTGGGCTTCTGCTGCTGGGGCTGACTCTGCTGGTGCTGGTGCTTCTGCTGGTACTGCTCCTGATGCTGGTGCTTCTGCTGGTGCTTACTCTGCTGGTGCTGCTCCTGGTGCTGGTGCTTCTGCTGGTGCTTACTCTGCTGGTGCTGCTCCTGGTCCTGCTGCTGCTGCTGCTGCTGCTGCTGCTGCTGCTGCTGCTTTTGCTGCTACTGCTGTTGCTGCTGCTGGTGGTGGTAGTGTGGTGGACCAGCCCCTAGAACCTCAAAGCCCTACTGATGAGGGCCCAGAAGGCCCTGCCAGAGGGAGGAAGAGGCAATCGCGCGATAGGGAGAGGAGACAGTACTCCATCGAAGAGGAACATGAGGATGAGGTGCTTGAATGGCTGAGGAAGAACAAGGAAGGGAGACAGGCTCTATTGAGACACCAAGCGGAAGCAGGCATCTTGGAGAGAGAAGGCGGAGAGCCTGGGCTACACTTCGGAGGTCCTCCTCGGGTGGTGGAAGCACATGCACACCTAGTATGGGAAGCTGCACTTCAAGAAGTCTGTCCAGGCCGCGGTCAAGCTCACCGACCGGGAGACCTACGTGATGGTCAAGTGCAGCTTCTTGGAGGGTGAGGTCCGCCACCGAGGAGCAGCCCCTCTGTCAACCCTCTCTCTCAGGTAGCCCACAGAGAGCCAATCTTCTTCTAGCCAAGAGTCAGCTCCTGTGTCCAGGCAGGTATCTTTGGAGTGCCCCATGATGGAGACCCCCCCGACAGCTGCACTCCCCATGGTGGAGCGCATGGAGGACCCCCTGACGCAGTTGGAGCAAGAGGAGGCCACTGCCACCAGAGACCAACCCACCCACACCCCCAGCTCCACCTCCACAGAAAGCAGGCAGAGAGGCGGACCAGAGAGGCAGAGCCACACTGTCCTGTTGGAGATCAGGGACACCATCAAAAGCAGCATAGATCTCCTCTCTCAGCTGGTACACTTCGACATACCATCCTCTAACAGAAAGCCCTTCCTCACCTACGTCAACCAGACCCTCATGGACATGTCCGAATCCCAATACCAGGTGATCAAGGAGAGGATCACAGGTCTTCTGCACAACCCTCCAGGCCCAGATGAACCTGCTCTGACCCAGTCCAGGTCTGCTCCTCCACCTCAGGTGATGTCACAGCCCTTCCAAGGCTTTCCACAGGCCCTCACCTACCAAGGCTACGGCTACCAGGAGGTCCAGCAGCACAGGCAGCCCTTCCCAGTCCAGGCACAGGTTCATCGCACGCCACCGGTGCCACCGATGCCACCGACGCCACAGATGCCACCTATGCCACAGATGCCACCGAGGCCACAGATGCCACCGACGCCTCACCTCGCTCAGCTGCAGACCAGACAGCCCCACTACACTCCTCCTTCCTCCACCCCACAGCCAAGCCCGGCCTCAGAACATCTGTCATCGGTCTTGGGACTGACACCCCATGTCATGGAGGAAGGGGCTCTCAAAATCACAGGACTGAGCCAGCTCTCTGAGAGCTTCCTCCACACACCATCCCATGTTGTCCTCTCGGGGCCAGGCACCCCAATGGCGCCTCAGACCAGCACTCCAGCCACCGCCACCTCCACAGCACCTGGACCCTTCACTCCTGAGACTATGGGCATGCCTCAGAGTGACTTAGAAGAGTGCCAGAGACTGGGTTGCTACCTGTTGACTTTATCTTTGCTTGGGACACTTTACTTGGGTCATTTTGCTTTTACAGTTTGTTATTAATAAAGTTTATCTTTGCTTCACATACTTGGTTCAGTTCTTTTAGTAAATAAAGTCTTGGTAGAAACTTTTAGAAATGGTTTAAGCCTTTGCATGCTTGTGGGATGGGTAAGGATAGCAGTGGGATGGGCAGGGATACCTGTGGGATGGGAAATAGCTGTGGGATGGGTTAGGATAGCAGTGGGATGGGCAGGGATACCTGTGGCATGGGTAATAGCTGTGGGATAGATAAACCTTCAGTGCAAGCATCGTGGGACTGTATGGTCCACCCTCCCAGGTACCACACCTATGGCCCTTTATTATCAATAACAATTTAATCATTCATCCACACATTTCAACATAAACACAACTCTTTATTAAATGCCCTGTTCATTGTAGGGCCACTCAACATACATGGCACAATCTCATCAGTGTGATGAGACAGGCTGAAGGAAGAATCCATTAAGCATCTACCATCCTGTCTTGCCACTCCACTGCTCCAGCTGGGGAGTTGCACCAGTGTTTCAGGAGGTTGCGCTGCTTCTTCCGTTCACGTGAAGCTCTGTTGGGGCCTTGTACATCCACAGTGTCTATCAGGTTTCGTCCTTGCCTCCATTCACCAGGCTCCATGTCCCCATTGCCTTGTTGGTGGTCCACAAGCCTGTTCTGCAACACTGGGTAGCGGGTGCGCATGAGATTGTGCAGGATGCAGCAAGCTTCCATGATGTTCCTCATGGTCTCTGGGCGATGTTGTATGGTGGTGAGAAGTACCTGGAACCTGTTGGCCAGGATGCCAAAGGCATTCTCCACCACCCGTCTTGCCCTGGACAGCCTGTAGTTGAAGATCCTCTCTTCACGGGTGAGGCATCTAGAAGTGTAGGGCTTCATGAGGTAGGTTCTGAGGGAGAAGGTGTCATTCCCCACGATGAAGTAGGGCACATCTTGTGTGCCGTTGGGCAGGGGGTCTGGATCTGGGAAGCCCATGATGAGGTTGCATTCCAGCCCCTCCTTGAGGTGACTGGCGTTGTATACCTGGGCATCTGAAGATGACCCGTTGCCTGAAGCATCGATGTACATGAACTTGTAGTCAGCATCGACCATGGTGAAGAGGATGATGCTGAAGAAGTCCTTGTAGTTGTGATAAGTGGACCCTGACTTGGCTGGAGCTTTGCAGGCCACGTGCTTGCCATCTATGGCTCCAACGGTGTGGGGGAAGTTCCACTTCTGATACCACTGCTCTGCAACTTTCTTCCATCCTTCTTCAGTGGTGGGGCACTGGAGGAGCTCCTCCAGGTATTCTTCGATGATGGCCTGCACCACTTCTCTGACCACAATGCTGATGGTGTTGTGTGGCACCCTCCAGCCGTACTGCATGCTCCTGTAGGTGGCCTCTGAGGCCAGGTGGCGCAGAGTGAGTGCCACCTTGAGCCCAGGGTCCAGGCTGGGCCGGAAGTTGGTGCTCTGCTTGGTCAACCTGGGTCTCAGCCGCTCCACAACTTCGTCAAAAATGGCTGGCGGCATCCTCATGAAGTTCTGGAATGCACGAGGGTCTTCGTTCCTCAGCTCCACCATCAGCTTGTTATACAGTCCGTACTCTGCTCTTCTGGTGATCCATCTTCGGACCCAGACACTTCTTGGCCGCCTCCTTTTCTTCGCGTAGAACAGGTGAAAGAGCCTGAAGATGGTTTCACACTGTTGTAGAATGATGGCGGCTACCAAAAGGAATGTGCGATGATCCATGGTGGAGATGACTGGATGCTGTAGAAGAGCAAGAGGCAGATGAAGGCTGAAGAGGTCTGCACAGCAGGGCTGCTGGACTGAAAGTGAGATCCAGGTGATTTCTCCCCCTTTTTATAGGAAATATCATTTTTCCACTAGGTGTCCTTCTGCATCCTCTAGACATCCTGCAGACATCCTAAATATCCGAGATACGTCCCCCATATGAACGTTTTTTCCATTTTAATGCTTTATATGTGATCTGCATCCGCTTTCATCCTTTCTACGTCCATGCTACTAATGCTGTGTGCCTGTTCCATGTCCGTTTCGCTTCCTCCCTGTGTCTGTTTTCCGCTGGAGCGGATGTGAGTTGTGCGGATGCGCAGTGGATGCCTAGCGGATATAGCGGACGCGTAACGGATGATGACGGACATATAACGGATGTTCCCCGTATGCGTAGCGGATGTAGAACAGATGTGTTGGATACTTTATTCGCTCAAAAAGTTTTGTGCAGCTCAAAACTTTTTGAGCTGATGAAATCTCAGTAGACGGATGCTGGATGGATAGAGAGTATGAAAAACGGACGCAGTGAGTACAGAACGGATGCATTGCGTTAACTAACGGATGGCAAGTGTTTCTCTCCGTTTTACATCCTCTTTCCATCCGTTGGTGCTGTGTGACATGGGCTTTACATCTTGTAACAATATTTTTAACACTACCAAATAGCATCTGCGTATCCCAGGTCCTTGGGGAGAACTTGATAGGTGGATAAAAATGCTAAATCCAGTTTAAACATCTGGCTGGCTATGTGACCAATCCCAAATAATAATTCAGTTTGATATATATGTCACCCAATTCCGAGAAACTTTGTGAGGTCAGGGCAGAAATCCTTTTAATTAAAAAGAAAAGACATGTTTCTACAAAATGTGATTTCCCAAGCATGCTCTGACTATTTTTGTATTCAGTGCTTAAATTTACAGTTAGAGCTAATGGAAAACGGATATCACATTTATCTGGGTTATTCCTACTGGAAAAAATTTTGCCTGGGATTTTCTTGTGCATATCTCATGTTGGAAATATTAGATGCAGCTTTCAATAGAGTGTATTTCTCAGTAATTCGCAGGGTTTGGGCTGTCCTGAAAAATCCTGGGAAGGCCCTGCCCTGAATAATAAAATTAGCTGTTTTATCTGCATAGTAACAATAAGGACTAGTGTACTTTTGAAAAAAAAAATAGGTCACAACTATTTTAACAAAATCTAGTACCTTCGTTCCTGTCTTTCTTTTGCCTGCCTCCCTCCACCCCCAAATCATCAATAACCATGCACAATCCTAATCCCCCAGATCTTTTTTTAGAGGAGACTTCAGATCACACAGATTTCTGCAGAAATCCGAGAAACCCAGCCCTGTTTGCTTTGCACCCCCGAAACTCGTTTACCTTGTTTGGGAAATCACGTAAAGTGGTGACTTTGACTTTTGGCTGACGTCCTGTTTGCCCGCCTCCCCTTTCTATCTCCTTGCAAAAGAATTTTTGTTTTCTGTGTGCTTGTCTTGATCTGGAATGAAAAGCGTCAACAAGAGAAAGCAATGGGGTGGAAGGGTTCCAAGGAGGAAATTCTTGCCCCAAACTTCCTCCTTGCTGTAACCACTCCCTCGTATGCTGACAGTCCTTTGGAAATGAGACTGCTGTCCATCTCCAGGTAGATTTTAATGGTCTTTTAAGCAGGCATGGCCTCCTTGGTGGATGACCCTGTGGAGAAGCTTCAGGAGGAGGTATCTTGTTCCATCTGCCTGGAGTATCTGAGGGAGCCAGTGACCATTGACTGTGGCCACAACTTCTGCCAGGCCTGCATCTCAGACTATTGCAAACAAGGAGCTGGTTCCACAACTGGGGCAGCTCTCTGTCCGCAGTGCCGGGTGGGGTTTTTGCTAAGCAACTCCCGCCCTAATAAGCAGCTGGCCAATATCGTGGAGGGCATTGAGCGGCTGGCTCGGAGGCCCAGCCAAGGACTTGTTGAGGCCTTGTGCGAGAAGCACGGCAAAAAGTTGAGGCTTTTCTGCCAGGATGATGGAGAGTCCATTTGCTTGGTGTGTGACAAATCTCGGGAGCACCATATGCATTCGGTCCTGCCCATTGAGGAGGCTGCTCAAGATTACAAGGTAAGGAGGGAGCTGGGCTTGGATTCCAAAGAGAGAGCTGTGAGTGAAAACAGGCTGGGGTTCTTTGCCTATCCAAATCCTCAATCTTCCCTAACTAGGGAAGCTTTGGGCCAGTTATGCATGCTCAATCCAGCCTACCTGACAGGGTTGCTGTTTTGGAAGGGAGACCTCTTCGGGAAACTTCCTTTGCTGTTGGAGAAAAAGGGTGGTGGTCAGTATAGATGAAGCAAAAATGCAGAAAACTCTCACCATTCTTAGATTCAAGTTGTTCAGGCAGTGTTCAACTGTTCTTCCTTGACCCTTGGGCTCTGCTGGAAGGGCAGTGTTGTCGCATGTAAATAATACACAGTGATGAAATTTGCATAAATTACATAATGACATTCTCATGTAGGGGACATCACTGTGGCTTCTAACAGTTGTGTGGGCCTATATGTTCTCTTTTTTTGTGTTTGTTTTAAAAAGCCCTCCATTACCATCAACTTTATATTGGTGGTGGTGGGGGAGAAATACATAAATAATGAGGTGGCTCTCTCAACCCCCTTGGCATTGAGGGGCTATGAAACTGTGCCAAGAGCATTAGTTCGGCTTTTGGAGAATAACACAAGATTACTTTTCTTACTTTTAAAATCCTTACTGCATATTGCTTGGGAAAATTAATTTTCATCCTTGCTCTAGGGATTTCTGAACAACCTAGAAGATTTTGTGAACATTAAAAGGAGGGGAAAATGTTGCTTCTTTCTCTTGGCTTTTTAGGATTCTTGAAATAGTACATATAGGTCTCCTTGTGGCCTCCCATCCAGGCACTTTTAGTTTCCAAACTCTTACAGCATCGGCTGCTCTGAGATTTCTCTCTGAGTCACATCATGCTGTTTCAATGAGCTTAAAACTCTTAGATTCTTTCAAAATTGCAGATATTTTAAAGCCAATATTCCCTCATATCCCCATCCAATTTTATCCTTGCCTTCTTTAAATGCTGCCTATAATTCAGAGGTGGTTTGCTTGGGGGGGGTGGGGAGAAACAGATAGACTGACTGACTGACTTTTAGCTTTCAACAACTGAGAAATTTCCAAACGAAGCCTGGCAGGAACCATGCAATATTACAAGTTTACAGAGAGGATGTTGTCCGTGATTTGTTTTTATTTCTAAGCCCTGAAGAAGTAGCACTGGGATGGAGTGGAACTCCTAATGAAGTCCAAAAAGTTACTTCCCTCCCCCTGAAACAAGTAATTGCCTGCTTTGGTTGTCTACTAAAAGCAATAACAATGAAGCCCTTGCAAAATGTTAAGAGAGATAAGTCCCTCACTGTAATATGAGAATTATAAAAAGCTATTCATCAACTAGTTTCATTTTAACCAAATTATACATCTCTGCTTCTTACTATACCTATAGCTTCTAAAAGATCTGCAGAACCAAAGGCTATGCAATTGTTTTTTTTTCTTTTTATTCCCAAAGGCTATATTGAGCATGGGTGTGTACATAAGGAAGTAGAAATGAACTGAGCAGGATTATGTTACAAAGTGGATAGCATCTCGTTATGAGGATGGATAATTTATGTATTTCCTGGAATGTTAGTTTTTGACAGGGCGTTTTTGTTTGTTTGTTTTGGAAGTATATATTAGTAATTAGAGTACAGTTTTCCTGTATATCCATCCACAAAATTGTGGGAAATTGTGCCATTCTTTTTTGTATAATCTAAGCATAACATTCAAGAAAATCCTTTCCTTTTTTCTGGACCAATTTCTCCTTCCCCCTCCTTTCTTTCCAATCCATGACTTTCTGGCTAGAAGAGATTTTTTGGTAAGACAAAAACTTGCAAATGGCTTTAATCTCAAACTATTCCCAGGTTAAATTTATACACTTCCCAGATTAAATTTACGATAGGCACTGAGCATCAAAACTGGAAGAAAAAGTAGATATTTTTAACAAATGCAAATATTAAAAAACAAACAAACAGCTAGAAACAGCTCTGCTGTGACATTTGTAGATAGCAGTTTGCATGTTCTACAAACAGAAGTTAACCAATTTTTCCTAATCCTTGTGCTTCTAAATGTTACATTTAGTGTTCCGTCCGGAAAAACGCGAGGTAGACCGGGTTCCAACAGTAAACGTCTTTATTTTCAACAGTAAAGATAAACGGAACAGTTTGGCTCTAGCCGCGGCAGCCTTTATATACGGCTTGCCTGCCGGCTTGTAGCCAATGACATCAGTTTGAATTAACCGCCTTTTGGCGGTTCCTTTGGATTGGTTCCTAGTGAACCAATCCCTATGCCGGCTTTCTTAGCCAATCAGATTAGAGAATTTGGAGTAAACTATTTTTATACAGAACACCCCTCCCTTCTTGGTTTAGTCCTACATGGTGACTTCGTCGCGCAGGTAGGTGGGGCTTCTTCTGACTCTACTGGATTTACGCGGTTCATTTTCGCTGGAGACTTCAACCAGTTTGGACGGGGTTGCTGTCTCTCTGGCTCTTCTCCATGGAACCGCCTGGAAGGGTGAGTCAGCCATTTTGCTACCGCTTGAGTTTCTCAGGCCGGTGGTTTCGCCGCTCCCTCCTGGTTTCTCCAGGCAGGTCAAGCTAGCTTGGCTGGCCCCTTCGTCTGGATTTTTCCCACAAGTTTCATCTAACCGTAAGTTTCTTTTTTGCTCTTTTTGATTGTTCAGATGTTCTGGGTTTATTTTTAAAAGTTCTTTATTATTTTCTTGTATTTCCCCCCCCCTCTTTGGTTTGATTTTCATCGTTTTTTATTATTTGTGGTTGTGAGTTTGTATTTCTTTCAATGTTTCGGGAACGAAGCTGGTCTATGTGCCGCTTCCATTCCCTGCCATCGTCTATGGTTAGTCGGTAGGACCGGGGGCCTGTGATTTGTGTGATTGTGCCTGGAAGCCATAAGGGGTCCCCGGTGAAATTTTTTGCGTAGACTAGGTTGCCGATTTCAAATGTTCGGAAACGGCTGGAGGAGTCGGAGGGTCTTTCCAACATGTAATTTGGGTGCAACCTGTCTAATTGCAACCTAAGTTTTCTTCCCATTAATAATTCCGCCGGGCTTTTGTTGGTTACAGTGCTGGGTGTGATATGTTGGAGGGTGAGTAGGCGGTTAATTTTATCCTGGACATCCGCAAGGTCCATTCTCTCTAAACCCTCTTTGGTAAACCTGACCATTCTCTCTGCCCTACCATTTGCAGCCGGGTGGGCCGGCGCGGTTAGTGCATGGCGTATACCTAGGGAGGCTAGGTATTGTTCAAATTGGATGGCTGTTAATTGTGGCCTGTTGTCAGACACTAGGACGTCCAGCAATCCATGGGTTGCAAAGAGTTTGTTAAGTTGTTTAATGACCTCCTCGATTGTCGTAGATGACATTACTACAACTTCCAGCCAATTTGAGTATGCATCTACAACAATTAAAAAGGTATGTCCCCTAGTAGGACCCGCGAAATCAATGTGGATCCGAGACCAGGGGCCTCGTGGGGTCTCCCAGTCCCTTATGTGTGCTTGTGGTGGGGAAGGCCTGGTTTTTTGACATTTATTACAAGTAGTAACCCAGTATTTGATGTCCTTATCTATACCAGGCCGCCAGACATAGCTTCTAGCTAGGCTAGGCTTTTCATTTTTACAATACCAGGGTGGCCTTCATGAAGCATACCCAGCACTCTAGTTTATAATTTAGGAGGGATTACTACCCGATCACCCCACAATAAACAACCTTTCTGAATTGAAAGTTTGGTTTGTCTGGTCCGGAAAGGTTTAAAGTTTTCAGTTTTTTGGTTTTCCGGCCAGCCTTTACCTACCCAGTTTAATATGTGGGCAGTCACTGGGTCCTTTGCGGTGGCTCTGGCGACATCGTTTGCAGATATTGGTAGTTCGGGGCATGTTTCTATTTACAGGGTGGTCATTGTTGGCGCCGGGTCTTCCTCCGTCGTTGGCAAGGGTGCTCTGCTTAATGCATCTGCATGGGAGATTTGCTTCCCGGGTTGATGCATCAATGTGTAAGAGTATGCTGCTAGGAATTCTGACCATCTAGTCATTCGCGGGGATAAAATGTTCGGTGTAGGCTTGTTTCCCGCCAGAATTCCTAGTAACGGTTTATGGTCCGTTACGATTAAAAATGTTCTTCCATAGAGGTATTCGTGGAAGCGTTTCACTCCGGCTACGATTGCCAGGGCTTCTCTGTCTAGTTGACTATAGTTACATTCTGTTTTAGACAGAGTCTTTGAGTAATAAGCGACGGGTGCCTCTCTCCCATTTGGCAATTGGTGGCTCAGGATGGCACTGACTCCAAATGTTGAGGCGTCGCAGGTTACCGTCAATGGAAGTGTGTTACTAAACTGGATAAGAATGGTGTTTGATGTTAATAATTTTTTTATTTTCTGGAATGCTTTTTGCTCTTTATGACTCCAAGTCCAATTAGTTTTCTTATCCAGCAAACGGTGTAATGGTTCCGCTATTGTCGCTTTGTGGGGGAGGAATACGTTATAGAAATTTATTAGACCCAAAAATGCCTGCAATTCCATTTTGTTTCTTGGTTGTGGTGCGTCTTTAACGGCTTTGACTTTTTTTTCAGTAGGGTGTATACCCTCTCCGTCAATTAAGTAGCCCAGAAATTTGACGCGATCAGTCATTAAGCAGCATTTTTCTTTTTTAACTTTTAACTTTTTTAAATTTTAATTAAAATTTCACTTTTAATCAGACTGGATTCTCTGAATTTTGTTGGTACATTTCTTAGTCTTTTTTCTCGTTGGGTCGTATCTTTAGCCGAAATCAGGACGTCGTCAAAATATGGTACGACCCCTTTTATTCCATTTAATAGGCGTTCCATGAGGCTTTGGAAAATGCCTGGGGCCACACTCACTCCAAACTGGAGTCTGTTACACTTGAATGCCCCTTTGTGAGTCACTATTGTCTGTGCCTCGGCCGTGAAGGAGTCTACTGGAAGCTGTTGGTAAGCTTGTGCTAGATCTAGTTTAGCAAAAAAATTTTCTCCCCCGAGTGAGTGTAGCAAATGTACGACTGGCACCGGGTATGCACTTTGTTGCAGCGCATGGTTCAGGGTAGCCTTGTAGTCTCCGCAGATGCGTACTGATCCGTCAGGTTTAACCGGTGTTACTATTGGCGTCTCCCATTTAGCATGGTCAACAGGTTCCAAAACCCCTTGTCAATTAATTTGTTCAATTGTTCCTCTATTTTTGTCTTTAATGCAAAGGGAACTCGTCTGGCCTTTAATCTTCTAGGGGCCACCTGGGGGTCTAAACTAAAGGAAATTGGGGTCCCCCAATACCTGCCTAGGGAGCCATCGAAAACGAGCCACGAGAACTCGTGGATCAGGTTTTCTTCCCAGTCGGTTGTGGCCACTCGTTCTTCTCCGGTAATTCCGATGCCCAATGGTGCGAACCATTCGATGCCCAGGAGGCTGGGTCGGTCTCGGTCGACTATTGTCAAAGGCAGGACTTCGACATGCTGCTTGTAAGCGACTCGGAAATGTCCTAGACCAACCACAGGGATTCGATTCCCTTGGTAGTCCTTCAGGGTTAATTTTTGTTTCTGGAGCTCTTTTAGCTTAATATTTGAGGCCAGTTGTTTGATTGTGTCCCATGACACCATTGACAGGAATGACCCTGAATCGACCTCCATCTCGCAGGGGTTGCCTTCGATTTTTACGATTATTTTACCTTTTTTTCTGCTTTCCGTCTGAGCGTTTCCGATAGTGAAAGTTTGATGGGTCTTTTCTCGGTTACTGGCTCGTTTGTTTCGCTGCCACTTTCTCTCAGTTTGTTTCAATTCAGCTTGTGGGGGAGAGTTACTGCGTCTGTTAGGGCTGTAATTTTTTCAATTCCTACAGACCTTCTCGATGTGTCCCCTTTTCTTACAAGCTCTGCAGATGGCATCAAGGAATCTGCAATTGGCTCGAGGGTGGTTTCCTCCGCAACCGGCGCATTTCCACCAGTTTCTTTTTTCGTGCCTTTTTTTGTTGGCGTATAGGCGGTGGACCTCATCGTCTTCCTCTCCGGATTCCGATGTCTCGTCAAAATCTTCATGGTGTGTGGTGGTGGGAAATTGTTTCTTCCCTCTGGTTAGGCACGCTTCGTCGTTGTTCGCGTTCATTTGTTTCATTGTGGCCGCTGACTTTTTCGTGGCTTCTGCAGCTGTGGCTTCTGCGATTGCTTCGGCTACAGTTATGTTGGGTTTATTTAGCAACTTACTTTGTAAATTAGAGTCTTTTAAACCCAATATTACTCGATCTCGCATGGCTTCATCTAAGTTCAGGAACTCACATGCTCCCCCCAGTTGTTGGAGGGCTGCCACAAAATCAGCGATGGTCTCGCCTTTTTGGTCTTTTCGTGCCTTTTGATGAGATTTGACACCACTTGTGCGTAATGAGCCTTCAACATTCGCTGGAGTTCGGGCCAGGTCATTTGCTTTACGTCTCTGGGCTTTGCCAATGCCTTGGCCATTTTGAATATTGTTGGTCCGCAATGCGTTAAGAAGACAGCCCTCTTACGCTGGTCTGAGATCTCTTCCATCTCGTTACTTTCCAAGTACATTTGGAAACGGTCTACGTAGGATTCCCAATCCTCTTCATTGGGGTTGAAGGGTGTGGGCGGTGCATTATTTCTGACCATCGCTTCCAGCCTGGGTTTCAATTTGCCGCGTGCACAGTCTCACATTTTAGGACGATCCCATCCTCGTCGCCAGTGTTCCGTCCGGAAAAACGTGAGGTAGACCGGGTTCCAACAGTAAACGTCTTTATTTTCAACAGTAAAGATAAACGGAACAGTTTGGCTCTAGCCGCGGCAGCCTTTATATACGGCTTGCCTGCCGGCTTGTAGCCAATGACATCAGTTTGATTTAACCGCCTTTTGGCGGTTCCTTTGGATTGATTCCTAGTGAACCAATCCCTATGCTGGCTTTCTTAGCCAATCAGATTAGAAAATTTGGACTAAACTATTTTTATACAGAACATTTAGGAATTAGGATTGCTAGCTTTTTTTTTTTTCACCTGGCATTCCCCCCACCCACCCATTCCTTCACTTTTTACAGCTTGGGCAGAATTAAGCCAAATAAGCTTTCCTGAGCAGACAGAAAAAAATGGATTTTAAAAATAACCCCATCAGCAACCCCACCCCCTGCCACCCATTTTTATATAGCAGCTGCTAAAGTGCAATAGAACACAATTGGAAAATAAACAGAAATTCTGACATTATTCTTTAAAATGCAAGTACATTCCCCTTTTTCTTTCTCTTTTTTCCTCCTGCAGCAGTAGCAAGCTCACATCACTGCTGCCAACTTTTGATTATCTTTTCCTGTCTTTTTTAAAAATAACAAGTGGAAGTGAAAGCATTTGGAGACAATGCTTATCTCCACATTTCACAACCTTTATCATAAAACCTACTTTCCTCAGGATGTCATGCTGTTTTTCCCCCAAATGAAAAGCCCTTGGGAAAATGTAAAGCACTTCCTTCACTGAAATTTGGTTTTGTCAACACTCGACTGACCGTTCCCTCTTAATCATACAATTCATGAGTGTCTGTGCTTTAAATGTCAACTTGAGGTGTAAAAGTTTTTAAAGCCTTATCTCTAAGTTCAGTGATTTCTCCAATAATTACTTTCTCCAGTTGATAATCTTCTCCTATCAACCATAAATGACACATCTATTTTTTATTTTTTTAAAAAATTGTATAAAATACAAAAAAAAGACAAGAAAATCGTAAATTAAGGGAAGGAAGGGGAACAGGGAACAGGAGGTATGAAATACAGGGGGGAAGAGAAAAAGAAAGAAAAGGGGGAATTGACTTACAACTGTTCCCAGCACAGTACAAGATAATTATACTCCAATCTCAACTTTTTGCTTTTACATATTACTGATAGGGAGCCTCTGTGGCACCGTGGTTAGAGTTAGAGTGCAGTACTGCAAGCTACTTCTGCTGCAGCCAGCTGCCTACAATTTGGCAGATCGAATCTCACCAGGCTCAAGGTTGACTCAGCCTTCCATCCTTTTGAGGTGGGTAAAATGAGGACCCAGACTGCTGGGGACAACAGGCTGACTCTGTAAACTGCTTAGAGAGGGCTTTAAAACACTATAAAGTGGTATATGAGTCTAAGTGCTATTGCTAATATATAACTAGCCACTTCTATAACATCAAATCTTTCTAATCAACAAAATCAAAGTTTCATTTTTTTCTTCACAAATACAAATTCCAGAAATGATATCCACATAAAAACATATTTTCCTCTTTAAATAAAGTATTCAATTTAACCACCTCTGCTTTATCTTCCTTGCTATGGAAATGGTATGTATTTCTATTTACACCTAGTAATCTTTGTGAACTGTCACCAGTTTTATTTACAAAATTTATTGTATTCTTTAAAATTCTTTGGCCTGACTGAAGTGAGGGAGAGAAGCCTTTTTTTTCTTTCACCCTCCCCTTTCCCTCATAAATGACACATCAAAACAGAGATGGGTTAACAGAAGCTTCCTTGGAGTTTTTGCTCTAGGTAGATCCATGGATGATTATTACTGTGGACATTGGCAAACATGGTTAAGCATTAGCCAAGAGCTGTTAGATATGAACATCATCTTGTGGGTCAGAGATGATACTCCTGTAGAACAATTGCGAGAGAAACTCTATTCACACAGAAACATTTCCTGAAGAAAAGAGAAGAGCTTGTCATTCTCCAAAAGTTATGAACTACAACCTCTCCTTCACTGTTGGACCTACTAGTTGAGGTTGCTGGGAATTGTAGCTTTGAAGTTCCCAAGCCCTGTGCCCCCAACTTTCCCAGTATAGTATGTTAGTTTGAAGCAGGGATGGGCTTCAAAAAATTTAGCAACAATTTCTCTGCCTGGTTGCTGTGTGAACCTGGCCTTGGTGGGTGTGGCCTAGTTGGCCTCCTGCATCATGGCAGGGAAGGTGGCATTTTTGCCCTCCCTGGGCTCCAGAGGCTTTCCTCAAGCCTCCAGGAGGGCAAAAATAGCCTTCCTGGGCTCCGGAAGCTCTCTGGAAGCTGGAAACAGGCCCATTTCCAGCCTTCCCAAACTTCTGGGAGGCCCATTTTTGCTCTCCCTGAGCCTCCGCGTGCACTCTACACTTACCTGCATCCATAACGGGCCACGTGGGTGGGGTGGGGTGGAGTGGGGTGGGCGGGGCCAGCCAGGAGTGGGATTTGGGGGTTCTCTGAACTGTGAAGAATTTTCACTAGTGAACCCCCAGCAGCCCATCCCTGGTTTGAAGGTGTATTCATCTACATCCAGGCTTCATATATGTTTTCTTTCACAGATGAAGCTCCAGGAAACTGTGGACATTCTCAGAAAAACACTGGCAGAAGCAACAAAGCTGGAAGTCCAAGAGAAGGAGAAAACAGACCAATGGAAGGCAAGCCCCTAATCATGTCCCTATGACTCTTGACGAGCTCTTTTTTACCCTGAATCTTAATTAATAGGGTCATATGCAGAATTTTAAGTGGGTGTTTTTTAAATGCCTTGCTAGCTTTGTGGTGGGGGAGGTACATAGCCAGGCAGCTACAGCCTTTTAGAGGTTCAACAGGACCATATACAGTGAGGATGGAGTTTCATTCTTCGAGCTTCTGAATTGATTCCTAAACGTTTCATTACTGGGCCAGGTAATATCTTCATTTGACACACTCACACCTGACCCATCATGAAACCCTTCACAAGACCTTAACCTGATGTGACTTTGACCTGATGTGACCTCACATCACAAGATCTGCAGACCACACTAAGCCCTGATAAGCAGGAGAATATTGACACTGACATCCCCTAAATTCCACTGAAGATGTTACTTAGCCTGGTAATGAAACGTTCAGAAACCAACTCATAGAAACCAATTTAGAGAATGAATCTCCACCCTCATCTTATACCCGAGCTTTAGATGTTCACCACTATTGTGTACAAAGTTTTTGAACAGCTCCAAATATCCACTGCAGATCCCAAAGAAGAGATTCGACCAACCCTACTAATCACAAAGGTGTAGAATTGCTAGGCAGGTACATTAAAATGCTATATTGCACTCCATGAATCAATGGAAAGGTGCCCTCACTGCTGATGCCTGTGCTCTATCCTTCAGGAGCAAAGCCACAAGTGGCACTGTTTTTAGCATTTTAATGAAGGATAGCAATAGCATTTATATACTGCTTTACATTGCTTTACAGCCCTCTCTAAACTGTTTACCACTTAGAGACCCCAGCAATCTGAGTCCTCATTTTACTGACCTCAAAAGGATGGAAGGCTGAGTCAACCTTGAACCTGGTGAGATTTGCTCTGCCAAATTGCAGGCAGCTGGCAATCAACAGAAGTAGCCTGCAGTACTGCATTCTAACCACTGTGCCACATAGCTCATAGATGGATGATAGATAAACAGATAAACAGACAGACAGACAGATAGACAGAGACAGAGGGACAGACAGAGAGAAAGAGAGAAAGAGAGACAGAGACACTGTGGCTCATGTGGATAAATGAAGAAAGCAATATTTCATATATCTTACCACAAAGCCCAGAGAACAAGCAACAGTTTGCAAAGAACAAGCAACAGCTCCTATCCTTAATAGGTGATGGATGAGGATGGACAAGGCTTAAAATGGCTAGTTTGGTCACTTTCCAAGTTGCTCATCAATTATTGTTGTGGAGAGGTTCTGTGTCTCTCATCTGTGCAATTTGGGCTATATTTCTGCAGAGTTGTAGCATCCTTCTGAAATAAATTAAATCAGTATCCAAAAACTAGCCTGGTGGGATCTCACAATGTCTAGAAGAAGATGAAGCAGAAAAGAGTGGTCAACAATGACTATTACAAGAGTATGGCAGTACTGAGAGCCGGTGCCTGAGGCCGTAACACCTGGAAGTAACTCATGGAGTAGATAAAATAGCATCGCTTTCACCACTAAAGTAATAGAAACAGTAAGAAGTAGAACCATATGATATCCTTCATCGGCAGAAGCAAAGGAAATGTAATAATGGATTCAATGGTAATAGGATCAGGAATACACAGCTGACAGAACTGGTCCAAGAGAGTATTATGCTTATATTTTTTAACATCAGTCTTGTACTTTTTCAAAAGTGCTAAACCCAAATATATAAGGCAGGGATCTTCAACTTTGGCAACTTTAAGACTTGTGGACTTCAACTCCCAGAATTCCTCCTCCAGTCATGTTAGCACAGGAATTTTGGGAGTTGAAGTCCACAAGTCTTAAACTTGCCAAGTTTGAAGAGTTGTGAAAGGTCTGACTAACTCTTAAGACAGCAAGTGCCTCTGTGTAACTTGGTTATCTCTCAGCCAAGCCAAAATGGTCAAGGAAGGACGGTTTCCAGAAGTGGTTGGAAGGTGGGGGAAGAGGGGGTACCCACCAAGTCTAAAGTGACTTTAAAGCAGCTGGACTAGACTCTAAATTCTGACTGCGTCAGCATCCACATGCAATTTTCCACAGCAAAAAATCCTATTGGGTAAAGAATAAAAACCCGATCTTAATAGATAGGGTTTATGAAATAGATGACTTTATGCTCCTTCCACAGTGGGCTGAGCATAAAATCAAGGCAACCGAAGTCCACAACAGAAAAATATAACAGTTATGGGGGCCTATTTGTATAGTAGTCGGGGAAGTGAAGAACAGTCCCATACAAGGAATAGAAGCAGGACAAAAGGTGCCAAAGAAGTGATGGATTTATGTGGCAGGTTCCTCATTCTCAGTGAGGCAAGAAGTAGCAGCACACACTGACTGCACGTGTATTTGCCTCAGGTATGTTTGCTTTCTTTCCCATGAACTTTTTTACAACTCAGAAATGAGTCAGCAGTTGCTATTTGGCTCAGTTGTTGGGAAAGATCCACAGTTGCTCAAATTGTTGGTATATCAAGGCGTCTTTAAGCTCTCCAGGTTCAAAGATGAAAAATGTCATTGAAGCTGGAGAGCTTAAAGCTCCCTGGATATAACCTTCTAATCCTACAAGTGTGAGGAGCTGGTTCTGATGACCTGACCTCTGCTTGTGAGTAAAGTATTTCACCATTTCTCAGAGACTCTTGATTTGGGGGTTGGGATTATTATATGTGAAAGAACTGCAATTCTTTGTTTTGCTTTTTCAGTTATAAGGAATGTGGCTAAACTTCAACAGGTAGGAAGAATGACACATTTGCCTGAGACTCTTTACAATTAAACCATGGGGCTGCTCTGGCTGAAAAGATTACAGAAAGGAAATCCCCTTCCCTCAAAGAAGATTCACAAAATCCTGGGCTTGCATAGACCAGTTTAGGGTTTCTGGGCAACTTCCTAAAACTTCCTAAACAGTTTGAAAAACTGTTGGATTTTCAGGCACTAACATTTTCCCCAAATCAAACCACAATCGACTTGCCTCTCTGACTTATCCTTGAGCACTGATTTAAAATTTGCTAAGTAACCTAGGTATGGATCTCTAAGCACCAATTATTAGCTAAAATACCCAGAGCAACTCAAAACTCAACAGGAAAAAGAATTCTAGAGAGATCAACATATTGCTGTACTTTCTTACAGTTACAAAGTTTGTTTTGTAACACTTTAAAGGCAAACCACAAATCCGCTACAATAAAAAAATTGCACTTCGGCAGTTGTCAGTATAAATATATATAAAACATGGTTTTGGGAAACAGCAAAGAGGGTTATTTTAAAGACAGGAAAACCAGAAAGTACAGGTGGTGATGATGATTTAAGCATTGCTGAAAGCAAAACCATGCAATATGAAGTTCCTCCGTTCTTGTTCATCCGTTCTTGTTCAATAAAGTTCATAGCGGCAAACTATGCAAATCAACATGTTTCACATCACAGCAATAGATCATTTGTACATGGATCTAAGTACAGGTGTGGGATTCTACCGGTTCACACCTATTTGCTAGAACTGGTTGTTAACATTCTAAGGAGTTTGGAGAACCGGTTGTTAGAAGAAATTACTGGCCTAATCCTGTAAGGAAGGCAGGAAGGAAACATTCTGGTGTTGCTTACAGAAACTGCCTCTCCGTTAACCCTTATTACATTCTTGGTAGGACGAGACTTCCTGTCTCAGGAACTTCTCTGGAGTCTTTTTCCCCCTCCTTTACTGGTACTTTGCTTGTGTGGAGTGACCATTCAATGGCACTGAAAAAAGTGACTGATGACCATTTTTCACGCTTACGACTGTTGCAGCATCCTCACAGTCATGAGAGGCCAGGCGAGGAGATGCGTGCCTCGATGTGAGTGATATTGAGTTGGCCACGCCCAACCAGTCACATTACCACCAAGCCATGCCCACCAACTAAGCCACACCCACAGAACTGGTTGTTAAAAAAAATTGAATCCCACCCCTGCCTATTTACTAGCAATCTTTATTACTTCCCCCCCCAAAGCTACATTCCGTTTATATTACCTTTTACAAACTTGGTTAATTTGAATGATTTTTTAAAGGGCAGGACAATAAAGGATTCCATTTGTTGTTGCCATCTGGATGTGGGGGAATCTGCTTTGAGCTAAAGTGGCTCTGTAATGGATTTATTAACTATCCATTGCTCCTTTGTCATACATTGATGGATATTAATTTGATCCTGAATGCAATTATATATGCCCCTTAATGGATTATATTCTTTCTGGAAAAGGCAGGTGCTTCGGTGTTACCTCCTGAATGGGATTAGTATTATTAAGGAAAATAATATAATATCATTTTAATATTAATCATATTTTAATATTTATTAATTTAAATATTTAATATTTATTAAAATGTTTATTAAAAATGAAAAATATTTTAACATATTTCTTTCAAATGAAAGAAATATTTAATATATTTCTCTCATATATTTAATATATTCCTTTAATATTAGTTTGAATCATCCAATGTCCAGTATTGCTTTCTCTCAATCTCCCTGCTAGAACAAAGTCAAGAAACACAGAACACTCATTGTATTAGGGTTTGAAAAACGCCGCCAGGCAATGGCTGAAGAAGAGAAGCTGCTTTTGAAGCATCTTCAAGAGGAAGAGTTGGGAACACTGAAGAAGCTGGAGAGGAATTCAAATTTCCTTCTTGAGCAGTGTGTTGGGCTGCAAAACCTCATCACAGAGATGGAACATAAATGCCAAAAACCTGCGGCCATCTTGCTCAAGGTGAGGTTTTTCAGGATAAGCCAGCTGAAAGGAGTAAGAGAAAGCAATGGCTACATGCAGCAAATTTGCCATGGCCTCTTGCTGGAGAGGGCAGCCTAATGGCTCAGTGGTTAAGATGCTGGGTTTGTTAGCTGGAACAGCCTGCCGACAAGCATTGCATAATGGGGTGAGCATCTGTCTTCACCTAGCTCCTGCCCATCTAGCAGCTTGAAAGCATGTAAATGTGAATAAATGTGTGTAAATGTGTGTGGATAAATAGGTACTACTTCAGTGGGGAGGAAACAGCATACAGTAAACAGCATAACAGTAAAAGGGACTCCTTGCTAAAGAGCTCAATAATTTCTTGTAACTTTCTTTTCATGTTGTTTTGCTATGTTTCTTGTAGATATTAATCACCAAATTGTTCCAGAACTGGTGCTGCAAAAGGACAGAATATAGGATTAACAGAAGGCAACATTGGTTCATTGCCATTTGTGCAATTTTTCAGTTGCAACAGTTAGAAGCTTGCAAAATTGCATTTTGTAATGGAACTGGCTTCCGGGGAAGTGTTTTCAATTTTGTAGTTACTATCACATCCTATGTTTTTTTCTGAGCAATGTGACTTTGGAAGTTGAGGTAGCATACAAAGTGACTGATAAGCTATGAATTGCATATATCCTAGATAGAATATCCAAGCCCTGTGTTAAATCCTATGTTGTCTGAGGGATAACTTCTGATGTTGTATTTTAAGAAAATGGCAAAGCTGCTGAAAGTATCATTCCTCCCTCGCCCAACTTTTTAACTGGACTTTGTTCCTTAGAACCTTGAGGACTAGAAACAAAATATCTACTTTCCCCCTCACACACAAAAAGACAACAAATTGTATAATGTTTGATTGAGCAGCATTAACAATAGGATTCTTTGTAAGTTCTTTCAGCAACATTTAGCAAAAATACTGAAGCATTTACCATATTTTTTGTTTCTTCTTCTAGGATGTGAAAAGGACCTTGACCAGGTCAGTCCACTAAATTTAGATAGTTATTTGCAGACTTAATTTTGTAATAAATCCTGATTGAAGTTTGCTTCCAGATAAAGGCTAGGTAGTCTTCAACTTAGGACTACAATGGGCCCCAAATTTCTGTTGCTAAGCAAGGCAGTTGTTAAGTGAGTTGTGACCAATTTTGCAGCCTTTCTTTGTGACGGTGAAGTGAATTACTGCAGTTGTTAAGTGAATCTGGCTTTCCCCATTGACTTTCCTTATTGGAAGCCAGCTGGGAAGGTCACAAATGGCAATCACCATGATCCTGGCATGCTGCAACTGTATAAATAAATACATGCTGGTTGCCAAGAGCCTGAATTTTTTGATCACAGGACCACAGAGATGCTGCAAAAGTCATAAGTACGAGGAGTCGCTTTTTTCAGAGCTACTGTAAGCTTGAACAATCACTAAACAAATTATTGTATGGCAAGAACTACCTGCAGTCACTTTTGTTGTCCTTAGACTTTTTTAAAAAAGATGCTTTTAATGGGATAATTGAGGATCCAGATTGTTGGGGGCAATATGCTGACTCCATAAACAGCTGTAAAAACACTGTGAAATGGTATATAAGTAATCTAAATGCTATTGCTATTTCTCCCCAGGAGTGAAGGACTGACCTTGAAAGAACCACAGCCGATTTCATTGGAATTGCAAGACTCCTATGATGTTCCTGGGTTGATGGAGTCATTGCAAAGATACAATGGTAATTGAGAGGTGCTTATGTCATGCTGGGCTTAATGTATTGGATAGGTCATCTGTCCAAGTTCTCACTTGGATCTCAGGGATTTGGACAGGTTTCCCTCCTAGGATCACAAGATCATCAAGGGTGGGGAGGGGCAAATTAAGAGTCTGGCCCAAAGCTTGACAGTGGTATAGCTTCCTAAATTATAGAGGTGTCAAACTTGATTTCATTGAGGACTGCATCAGGATTGTGTTTGACCTCGGAGGGCCAGGGGGCAGAGGTGATATTCAGCAGGTTCTGACCAGTTGTGGAGAACCAGTAGCGGAAATTTTGAGTAGTTTGGAGAACCGGCAAATACCACCTCTGATTGGAGATTTTACAGTATCCTTCCCCTGCCACACCCACCAAACTACACCCATGGAACCGGTAGTAAAAAAATTTGAATCCCACCATTGCCAGGGGGCATGGCCAGGGTGGCTGTAGCCAGTTTAATGTCACTCACTGAGGCTCCATTTTCACAGGCAGAGGGCTCCAGGAGGCCATCGCAGCCCAAAACGGAGCTCAGGCGGGCCATGCGCAGCCTCTCCCGAGCTCCATTTTCATTTGCGGAGGGTTGCAGGAGGCCATCATGGCCGAAAGTGGAGCCTGGAAGGGCCACTGGCAGAGGCACCATGGGCTGGTCCTTTGCTGTTTCCAGCATGGGTTTGTGGGATCTAAGCACTCCATGGGCCAGATCCAGCCTGAGGGCCTTGAGTTGGACACCCCTGCTATATTACAACTGGAAAAACTAGAGCAGTCTTGATAATCTCTCTTTCTGCTTTCAGTATCGGTGACCTTTGATCCGGATACAGCTAATCCTTACTTGCTCTTATCCGAGGACCTCCTCAGCGTTCAAGTGGTGGATCAAAGGCAAGATCTGCCCAAGAGCTCTTCTCGCTTTGAAACATGTACTTGTTTAATGGGCCGCAAGCAGTTCACTTTTGGAAAACATTATTGGGTGGTGTGTGTGGAAGGCAAGTCCAGCTGGACACTGGGAGTGTGCAAAGAATCAGTGAGCCGCCAAGGTATCTTCACCCCCTCACCGGCAACAGGGTTCTGGACAATATGGCTGAGGAATGGGGATGAGTATGCAGCACTTACCTCTCCACTCACAGAACTAGTGGTCAGAGCAAAGCCAAAGCTGGTTGGTATCTTCCTGGACTATGACGCAGGAGAGGTTTCTTTCTATAATAGCAATACCGGTTCCCACATCTTTACCTTCTTGGATTCCTTCTCTGAGACCCTTCGGCCCTACTTCTATCCTGGAATCCGAGCTGGGGGTCTCAACGATGCTCCCCTCATTATCCAGCCCGCCAAAGATCAGTCAAATCTTTCTCTTCTGGCCATTGAGACCTTTTCGCATTTCTAGGGCTGGTTCCAGATGAAGCATTTAATCTGGAATGGGACAACCAGGTGATGCTATTCCGTACTTATGTCTATGGAGATTCCCAGCCATCCAGGCCATGGTTGTCCCAAAGGTGCTTTTTCAAGAGACAACTGGACTTTCTGGTTTTTCTTGGAAGGCGTTTCGCTTCTCAGCCAAAAAGCTTCTTCAGCTCTGATTCAGAGCTTCTTGGATAAGAAATGAAATGTCTTCAAAGAAAAACCAAAAAGTCCAGTTGCCTCTTGAAAAAGCATCTTTGGGACATTTCCTTACTTATATTATTCTTGTCTGGGTCTCTAACACATTTTCACCCTCTGAGACAGAGGTCATTCCTGCATCAGAAAAAATGTTTCCAAATGGACCTTTGGATATGGAATAGACATGGCTTATTCCTGTAATTTCATGCAATGTTGCCTTTCTACAGTTATACTGTCATAAAGCCCTTTATTTCTAAATCAGTCCCCCCCTCTTTTTTTATCCAAAAGAGAGTCTGAAAAACAATTCTTGGTGATTGAGGAGGTGATAGAGTAAGTACTGACTACCAAGGATGTATGTTAGCATTAGTCTTTATTATTATTGTTGATGTTGGATTTTTATGGATATTTATTTTAGTTAATATTATTTCCACATCTTTTATAAATTGCTTGGATACTTCTGTTGGAAGTGACACAAAAGTACCTGAAATAAATAAATAAATAAATAATGAAGGCAACAATATCTAAAATCATTGAATTTAATTTACCAGAGGAATAAATATGCAGAAGTTCAAAACAGCAAGAAACCAAATTGACATAAAAGGGTTTTCTGAGGGGACAAGTGTTTATAACATCTGAGGGAAGTTTGATTTAAACTCAGATGCTTAATTTCTTTGGGAAATCTTTTCTTCAGATCCTGTGGTTTGTATGTGTGGTTTTTAAAAAATTTCACTGTTTCTTTTATGTCTTTCTCTGACTTTCTTCTGTCCTTCCCCTTCCACACCTCTCCTTTTCCTTAATTCTTTGTTCAAATTACTTTTGTTTTTTCTTCTCTTTCTCCTCCAATTTGGCTATCTCTCTATATCTGTCTCTCTCTCCCTCTCTCTCTCTCTCTGTCTCTCTGTTTCTCTCTTTCTGTCTCTCTCTCTCTCTCTCTTGGATGGGAGGTATATTATGTAGCTGCTTTATAATAGCATTGATGGAGAACAATCCTAGATCCCAAATGCTAGGCTTTAGGAAAACTTCCTTTGTCACTAAAACTAAGTGTGCTTATACTCTAGGGCAGGGGTCACCAACCTTTTGGACCTCAGGGACTACCAAACTCAAACTTTTAAATCCTGGGGACCACTAATGTGAATTTTGACTGATGGTGGCTTGCTGACGTTGGTGAGAGAGAGAGATCTGTTTTAATCTCTCTCTCTCTCTCTCTCTCTCTCTCTCTCTCTCTCTCTCTCTCTCTCTCTCTCTCTCTCTCTCTCTCTCTCTCTCTCTCACACACACACACACACACACACACACACACACACACACACAGGATCCCTCACATACACACACACCCTCCAAGGCAGCCACATTCCTGCTTTTGAGCTCCGTTTGGGAGGGGAAGAGAAAGATCCGATCTAACATAGAGATCCCTCACATGCACACACACACACACACACACACACACACACACACACACACACACCCTCCAGGGCAACCACATTCCTAACCTGCTTAGAAGAAGAAAGAAGTGGAAGAAAAGTTTGATAGCCAGGCAAGTTCCCCCTCTCCACCCTTTCCCCCCTCCCCTCACTACCTCTTCTTGTTCCGACGCAAGCTTTGTGTTCCCATGGGCCGGCCATATGGGCGGCACAGCCTTGTGTTCCTGCGCCGCCTGGGTTAATTGCTTTGGGGAGTGCTCTGGGGGTGATATTTCTCTGCGGACCACCAAAATTTTCTCGGGGACCACCAATGGGCCACGGCCCACTGGTTGGCGACTGCTACTCTACTGCACACCTTTTCACTCCTTTGTGTGTTGATGGTACCAGCATGAAGATTAGGTGGCTTCTATTTAATTTGCTCATTATCTATTGACTGTCTTGTTTATTAATATATTTAATGTTTTAGCATTATCACTTTTTTCATGTTTGTCATTTACTGAGGATGTCTTTAAAATTTAGTTGCAGCATACTCTTTCACCGCTAGAGGTCTTCCTATCCTTCTGCCAATTGTCAGGCAGAAGTCAAAAGTCTCTGTCCCCCCTCCCCCAAGTTATTACAGTTCTCATTGATTGTCGACAAGCTGGCCTTGATGCAGAAGTATCCACAGGATCCAATGCTTTTGTTCAAATGCCAAAAGCAATGTAGTGCTGTCACAACGCAAGCTCTGTGTTTTGTACAGGTGGGCAATGTCATTACTCTTGTACAAATAGTTGACTACTTACTGCTCTTCCCTTCTTGCTTTCAGAGTGGATCTGTTTTCAGAGAGAAGGGCCAAGCTTATGATTTTTGAGCCTGATTATGCATTTCGGCAGAACCTTCATATATATCTTCATTAGATGCAAAGCTCTAGTCAGCAAGTGGCTCAGAGCAGCTTCCATATCCCTTGCAATAATCAGGTTAAAGAAACAACCATAAGAACAATAACATTCAGAATAACAATTACTCCAAGACAATCCAGAACGTAGTGCTGGGAAATCCCATAACCAGTAAACATTCCCATAAGGCAGGGGTGTCAAACTCAAGGCCTGAGGGCCGGATTTGGCTCGCGAGGTGCTTAGATCTGGCTTATGGGGCCGCCCTCGAAACAGTGAAGGATCTCCCAAGCTCCATTTTCACTGGCAGAGGGCTGCAGAAGGATCTCCCCCAGTCCCGCCAGGGCCACCACAGGTGCCCCCAACATGAATGGTGTCGAGCTGGCCACGCCCACCCTGGCCATGCCCACCCAGTTCCCCGAGTTCAAACACAACCCTGATGTGGCCCTCAATGCAACTGAGTTTGACACCTCCGCCATAAGATATTTTTTTTAGATCCCAGACGTTTGTCTTAATTGCCATATAGAACACTAAAAAGTGAAAGGGACAGTCTGACCTCCATTAGGAGAACTATTCCATAAAAGTGGGGTTTGGGAAGGGAAAAGCGAAGCTTGTCCCCAAAGTAGCAATCTTCCCTAACAGTAGGTTCCTAAGGGAACCCACCCAACCTGCTGCACAAGGAAAAGCCACTGGAAAAAGGTGGTTCCCAAAGGTCCTCAGGTCCCAAGACAAGAAGGGGTTTCACATAACATCCAGCACCATGAGTGGCATCCAGAATTCAAATGGTAACCAAATCAGTGCAGTGCTAAGAGCAGACCAATTAATACCCATACCTACCCAAATTATTACATTCTGGACCATCTGCAGCCAACAGAAGGAATGCAATTTAGTATCAAATAATCTCTTTGTCCTTTCCCAAGTGGTCCATTCAAAATATCTGTGTGATTCTTGTGAATTTAAGGGCCTGATGCTTTAGGTCAGGGGTCTTCAAACTTGACAGCTTTAAGACTTGTGGACTTCAACTCCCAGAATTCCTCCTCCAGTCATGTTAGCTCAGGAATTCTGGGAGTTGAAGTCCACAAGTCTTAAACATGCCAAGTTTGAAGACCCTTGCTTTAGGAAAAGCTGAACAGGAAAAAAAAATGTTACAAGAAGGATTGTGTAAGTATGAAATGCCCAAACTGCTTTCCTATCCTGGAGTTTTAAAATAAAAGGTCCCATACTCATCTAGGACCAAAAAAGAGAAGCATTAGGACCTTGACACATGATTGATTGATTGAATGAATGAATAAATGAATGAATGAATGAATGAATGATCCATCCCTAGAGCTGCCCCAGCAGCAAATACAAAAGTAACATGAGAAGGAAATCTGGCACAGAAAGTGAATCTTTCAGTTGTATCAAATTAAGTGGTGAAACCTGGCTCTTATCTTATGGGAGTGAACCATTATCAGGTTGAAATCATTAGCCCAAGCATTAATTGTGAAGTTTACATGTTGAATCTTTTGTAATTTTCTCCAGTGATAATATAAATAATGTTTTTGCCTAGCTTTCCTACCAGGACATTGTGAGGATACCATAAATAGTCAGGAAAAAACAAAACAAAATCCCAGACCATAGAACAAGACCATAGATCAAGGCACAGGCTCAGACTATTGTATGTTTAACAGACTATTATATGGAAAGACGCAGCTCCCACAATGCTGGTAAGAATGGAAAGAGAACAACTTTCACTTGTTGGTTTTATTGTATGCTGCCAGAGTCACTTCGTGTGAGACAGGTGGCTATATTCATTTGGGAAAGGAAAGAAGGAGAGGAGAGAAGAGGGGAGAGGGTCAGTAGTAAAGTAGACTTGATTTCAACAGTAATGAATGATACACTTAGATCTAAAAAGCCAAGCTGACAACTGAGACAATCTATCTGACTGGTGACTAACAGTCAACATCATCCAAGGCATTTAATCAATTATTTAATAAAAGAGGGTCACAAATGCCCTTATGGGAAAACTGAAGAACTTGGGAGGCAACATAAAGCAGAAGATAGTGATGTGATTTTTAAAGCTGGCAAATGTTCCCACCACATTGTAGAATAAAAGAATACCTTTTTCTTCCAGATCAAGCTTAGAATCTATGCAAAAATATATTACCCCCCAAAAGGGTGTGTGTGTGAATTGATAGATAAATGTTAATTGTGGAAGGGGAGCCAAAGGATGAATGGCTACAGAAATAGTGCAGGCTACATGTGAACTCATTTTGTTGTTGTTCCAATCCTTTCACTATCTTCTTTCGACATCAGCAGTTGTTAATTTCATGATGCCATCTGTATGCATGGCACTTTACTTATGTAAAGTGGCACACACACTGATGGCATTATGTGGACAAATCTATTTTGCATATGTGGCTTTCTTCCAGATGTGCATGGATCTAGGCCTTACATCCCAGGCCTTGCCTTTTCCTGCAGCTGCTTATTTTAGTATCCTAATTCTCCTCTTGCTAGATCACAACGGGTGTAATGACAATCACTGGATCCTTGTACGCGTCCCTGGAGATGCCTAACTTTGGATTCTGTGATTGTCTTACCAAATAATGGGAGCCATCATCCTCATCTTCTCAAACAGCTCAAATTACAGTGACACCCAAGGATACGCAAATGAACTTACGAAAGATGGGAACAATACAAGTGAGATCGCTTGGGATACAATTGTAGGGAAGTTCAGCAGTCCTCTCCAGGATGTCTTAATTGTTCTTTGCTCAACTGAGTTTCTCTTGGCTGAATGTAATTTTAAGCAGCCTAAGTAACTGGGTCTTACTCAGAGTTGAAGAATTTTTTTTTTTTTTGGGTTGGGGAGGAAATACAATTAGGAATAGGGAAGACTGCTTACAACACAGAGCCCACAGTCTTGACTAAAATCCTCAGCAGCACCTCACACATTTATGTTTGAATTTGTAAGCTGTTTTAACTAAGGTGACTCTGATGGCAAAAGTGACAATAACAATAATAAAAGAAACAAAATATATAATTACTGTTTTTATTCTAATTAATATAACAGCATTCAAGTCCCAAAAACCTCAAACAGATAGTTTTTAAAGAGTTTTTGGTAAGATCACAAAGGTTGAATCCCTCCCTTGCCTAGTGGTTAAGATATTTCAAGGGGGAATGGTTGCCTCAGAGAATGCCTATCTTTGGGACCCTTCCCCTTACACTTCTGAATAGGTGAGGATCTTCAGTAAGCTTTGGGGCTCTGTGTCCATCTTGCAAGGTAGTGCAGAAAAGAAGCAAGTCCAGATGAATTAATTCTAATTTATTGTCAACAAAATCTTGCAAGTTTGAAAATACTGTTTCTTCCCTGTCCAGAAATTAGGAAGGTAAAGATATTTGCTATATCTACATTTCTGCTGTGGGATAAGTTACCTCTTATCTGACCATTGGGCTGGCTGTGGTGCTTTCCCCTGTCTTATTCTCACATACTGTTATATTCTGTGCCCTTAGATTGTTTGGGTGGAATCTGTGTATGGGAAAGGCGGTCTTGAAAATATCTTGACCAAGATTGGGCTATACAGGTAATAATTAGCACCTTGAATTGCATTTGTGCTGCTCCCCCAGCAATTATGTTATGTAAAAAAGTGTTCAGTAACTCTAGATTTCAGAAAATCTACAACTCGATTTTCCAAGTGGACTTCAAATGCATTCCTACATAAAGCAAATCACAGCAATCCATATATGGGTGAGTGTTTACCTTAAGGGCCTTCTGTTCTAGGTAAATCTGTAATGTGATAGTCCAACTTCAGCAAGTGAAATGCCCACCTGACTGTCAACTCTGTTGGCTGTTCTTGCAGGAACCATGAAATTGGAGCGACCCCAGTTTTGGAGCCTGTTTTCCACAAGAGAGTGCAAAGATAGTAGAATATAGAATTGGGGGGCCATTCTGACTCATTTGTTCCTACTGATCCAGAACCTTGATAGACTCCAAACAGTTGCTCAGGACTTCTATTGACTTTCACTTGGGATGGAGATGGGTAACTGAGTATCTGTGCATGCTGGTGATACCTCACCCTCAACTGATGGGTGTTTTCTTCTTCCAAAAGTTTCTTATAGGTGTTTAAGACGGGAAGGGATCCAGAAAAAGTCAAGCAGGGCAAGATCAAGTTAGTATTTGGATCAGAGGCCATCAGGGAATCTCAATGCTGCTAATTACACTAGAAAATTAACAACAACCCTGCAGGTGCTGCCATACTAACCACTTTGTTGTTATTGACTTTAAGTTAGAATGGAAATTAGAGAATTTTGTAACATTGTGTAGTTTTTCCCTCCTGTTGTGAAAAGGAAATGGGCTGACAAAATCCTCTGTGCTAGATTGCAAATACTATAACCTATTATTTCTTAACAACTTCTTTTCTTTTTCTTTTTTTTTTGGTGGGGCAGAGGAAGCAATTAGGGCTATAAGAAAAACTCACACAGTTTAAACCTGGTATTTAAGAATTTGCAGCTGATCATTGTTCTGATCAACTTTTGCGTTGGAAATCTGATCTGAAGCATACTCTTAAAAATCAAAAGCCATTTAAGGAACTTTTTGTTTAATATTAATGCCATGATGTTAAACCTTCACCCAGTCTGGTGTTCCAAGCTTCCCCCCTCCCCAAGGAACAATCCTATTGAATTAAGCAAGCTAAAGGGCATTAAGATTTGATGCAAACTTGGAATACCACAGAGATGAAACTGTTCAATTCTTATCTTATCTAGATAAGCCAGAACAGTAGTTTCCTGGTTTATCCATTCTATCTTCAAATTAGATAGTTTGAAGATGAAACACTTAACAGGAGGCCTTGAATTATCTACAATCTCTGAAAGGTTTCATTGGGATAGGGGAAATGAAATAGCTGTCAACTATGGCGACTCCTCCATAGCAAGTCCCAAGGGAAATTAGCTTACAGAAAGATAGTGTCTTTTCAGATAATGGGAAAATGAGTACATTTATTGAATATTCTCTTCTCCAAATATCCATATCTTATATTTAAATGAGATTCCCTCCACCTGTGAATTGGGGCTGATGGCGTGGCAGTGGCTTTATCTTCAATAAGGATGTGCTGCTAGAGGAAGTTGTATTGAAAGTGAATAAATAGTAAAGGAAAATATTAATAAAAGTGGGCAAAAGGATGAAGATGCAGAAAAGGATGAAGATGCCTCTGAAAAACAGAGACAAAGAAAAGAACAAAGCTCCTGCTATTATTTCAGAGAAACTAGAGTAAACATGCTCATCCTGTTCTCACATTTTCCCTTGTTCTTCATGCATGGAAGGTTAGTGTTTCCCATGGTGGACTTCTATTCATGGTGATTCATCACACAGATGTTTTGTGTGATACAAACCCTCTTCCAGTGAGTGGGGACAATAAAGATGGACACAGCATAGACCAGGGCTGTCAAACTCCCTGTCCATCGGCCGGATGCGTCACATGGTGACCACGCCCACACAGGGTTTAGCGAAGGGGGAAAAGTCCTGATATATGATGTGACTCTGCTGTGATGACTCTGCTGTGGCTGGATGTGAGATGTCATTTCAGTTCAATCTTCCTCATATGCAAAATGCAACTGTTTACAGCAGAGGTGGGGAATGATGGCCCCTTTATGACTTGTGGACTTCAACTCCCAGAATTCATAAGCTCAGGAATTCTGGGAGTTGAAGTCCACAAGTCATAAAAGGGCCATCGTTCCTCACTCCTGACCTACTATATAAGGCACCCCCTCTATTTATTTATTAAAAATATTTATATAGACACCCATCTTTCAGCCAACTGGGTGTCTCCCAATCAAAAATCAACAGACATATAAGATCATTTTAAAAACTACAAAACACAACTGGTTAAACACAAAACATTAAAACAGTAAAAATGGCACATCTGGCACCATTCCAGATGTGCCATTATCTAATCCTCTGTCAAGCCTCTATGGAAGGCAAAAAGGGCAGAGATCTACTAAACTTCAGGAGGAAGAGTGTTCCATAGGGCAGGGACTGTCACAAAAAAGGCACACTTCCTGGTTCCCAAGAAATGACAACATTTGGGAAAGGGACAAGGAGTGTATTCAGTCTGTCTACCTGGTAGGATGGATAGATGTCCTTAAGGAAGGGCAGTCCCACAGATTGTCCAGTATTGTCTACATTAGCAAGGATTTATCATGGGACATAAATTCAAAGATGGACAGATATTTTTCATAGAGATTGAATGGGAAGTGCCAACTGTGTATACACAATTGTTTCACATGAATCTGTTGTGTGACGTGCTGGCAGGTATGAATTTGTGCCAAAAGATTATTTGATGAGCTTTCTCATCCAAATGGGTGGAGTAAAAGAATCTAGGTTCTTTGTTGTGGCTAGTATGTCAGCTAGAAGCTTTCGTCTTGCTAGCAATAAGAATAAATAAAAAACCATTTCTGAGTTGAAGGTTGAATTTTGGGGATTTTGGCCAACTTAGTTTCTTTCTCTATTTCCTGGATTGGCCTTGTTACTTGAGATATGTTTCTGCCACAAATGATAAGAAGTGCTGTTGCTGTTTTTTTTTTTTTAATTTGCTCTCTTGAAACAATAAAAAAGAAGAAGTAAAATATGTGTCAAAAATGAAGCAAGCTGGCCAAAAATTGCTCCATGGAGTTGACACCCTGAACTATAATACTGTATAGCAAACACCCACCCACCCACAGATAGAGATAGAGATAGAGATAGAGATAGAGATAGAGATAGAGATA
>BLBF01000021.1:19027813-19051494 GCA_015471245.1 Laticauda colubrina | reverse complement strand
ACACACACACACACACACACACACACACACACACACACACACACACCACCTACACACACAGTATATTCTGGGTTGTAATTTCCACCTTTTAAAATTATTTCTTTTATTTATATATTGCCATTTTACCTATGAACCTGATACCGGTTCTCTTACTACAGCCATAGATTGCTGGAGAAGAGCCCTCATTGTAGATAGCGAAAGATGCAATTGAATCAGAAAAGACTTTTACTGGAGACATTTTAGCAGAAATTGACATTCATTAAGGATGCCATAATTGTAACAACACCCCTGTACTAAAATAAGATTGAATGAGTTAAGAATCTGATCAGTTCTCATAATTTTTGATTCCTTGATTACCCTTTCAAGGAAGACAAATCTAGGGATATACAGTTTTGTAAATGTTTCAGAACTTGTCATTCATGAATGTCTGTCGAGATTCTCAGTCATCCAAGTCATGGTTGTCCCAAAGGTGCTTTTCAAAAGGCAGTTGGACTTTCTTTGTTTTTCCTTGAAGATGTTTCACTTATCGAAGAATCATGCCGTTCTTCAGATCCCCAAAGAACTTTTTGTTACATTTTAAGTTGGACAACCTTGCCCTGAATTGGTGATATAACAAGCAAATATATATTTGCTTGTTTGCTTGTATGCAAGCAAATAATATATTTGCTGATATAAGAAGCAAAAATGGGCTGAGTATTGAAGTGGTTAATCAAAGCCCAAAAAACCTCTGTATATTATTCCCTTATCTATCACACTTGGAATTTGCTCCTTTGTTGTTTCCATTGGGTTTGGGTTACATTTTTGTTGCATCAAGTGATGTGGTTGTTAAGGGAGGCATCACATGATTGGAACCAATGTTATGATCATTTTTATCATGGTTATTAAGTGAATTTACATAGTTGTTAAGGGAATCCAGCTTCCCCAACTGATTTGCTTTTTGGAAGCCATCTGGGAATGTTGTGATCACATGACCACAAGACTCTGCAACCATAAATGTGAGCTGATTGCCAAGCACCTCAATTGCAATCACATGATTGTGGGAAAGGGCAATGGTTATAATTAGGAGGATGGGTCACTTTTTCTGTTGTAACTTCAAGCCATCCTGAAACAAACAGTTGTAAATTGAGGACTGTAGAGTATAACTATCCAGACAACACTAAAATATAACAATATTGGAAAATAGGATAACAATCAGAATTGCCTCAAACTGGAACAATCCAGAATGTATTTTAGATGGGAGGAAGAATAAAATACTCCCTCTCACACATACACACACTTTTTCAAGCAAGCTTTGGATACTAAATGTTTGATTTCTTTTCTGATCATTAACATCTTGGCTTTTGGTAGCATATTGCAAAACTCAATGGACATTTAAAAAAAATCAGCTATTGTTTGTTGAGAATTATATTGTTGGATTGGGAAGGAAATATGATTGTCCATTTCAAATGAAACAAACAAAATGTAAAAAAGTTGTGATATTTATGTAATTACTGACCAAGCACATCTAAATTATATTAAAGTAACCAAAATATCTCTACAATCCCCAAGGCATGTCACAACTTTTGAGCACCCCTAATGTTTGGAAATTGAAAGCTGAAAAAATTGACACGCACTAAGCCCAAAGATGTAGTCATAGCAATCACATGTAAGGTAAGAGGGCTAGGCTATTCCTTGAAGAAATGATTATTGATCAATGCAGTGATAAAAAGTTCTCCTAGGATGTTAGATTAACACTAAGAAAAACAGCATGTGAATGCTCACAGAAAGCCACAGTTGTGCCTACAAATCAGTGCATCTTCCTTATTAGTCTTCAGTGAATTAGGCTGAGTCAGATGGCATTTTCAAGCAATAATTTCACAGACTTTTCTACCTTCAAGCTGAAACAGGGTGGAAATCAAAGTAGCTGGTGTGGGTGGAAGCATGGCAGCATGAGTAAAGAGGAGTCCAACGGGTCTTTGGATGCAAAGCAAGAAATACAGATGTATCAAGTTTCTTCTGACACACTACATTGGAACCAGCTCAACAGGCATATCTGATTGGGATTTTACTGGGGTTACTTTCAGTGGTGGGATTCAATTTTTTTATTGGGCGTGGCTTGGTGGGCATGGCAGGGGAAGGATACTGTAAAATCTCCAGTCAGAGATGGTATTTGCCAGTTCTCCAAACTACTCAAAATTTTCGCGACCGGTTCTCCAGAACTGGTCAGAACCTGCTGAATACCCCCTCTGGTTACCTTCCATATTGCAATTTCTATCCATTTTTATAATGGACAGATCAACTATTAAAGTGTTTATGAACCTCAAAAGCTCATTGTGACACAGAGATGCAAGAAACATGGAAAAAGAGCTTGGGAACCATAGAAAAATAGCTGCCTAGAGCATCAGGGTGTGGTATTTGCTTCAAGAATTTTACTTAGCTGGAAACATTTAAATTGTCCTCCATCTCACACTTTTTTGGGATGCTTTGCCAATGCTATCTTTGGTGATTTTTTTTAAAATTTTCCAGCACAGGCAACAGTTCTAAGATTTTTCATTTAAAAACTTTATTTAGTATCAAAATGAACACAAGTTAGAGAAACATGGAACATTTAAGAAAGCAGGAGATAACATACAGATAATAAAGCATGGGTAGATAGACAGTAGATGTAAGAATGAAGCTCCTAAATGTTTGTCATCCCACTTCTCTTTAATTAATTAAATTTTTATTTCATCTTTATTACTTTATACAGTACATAACTCAAGGTGGTGAATATATCTAATACTCCTTCCCTCCTCCTATTTTCCTTATAACAACAACAACCCTGGGAAGTGGGTTGAGCTAAGAAAAAATTAATGACCCAAAGTCACCAAGCCGGCTTTACTGTAGTTTTAATGGACACACTTTCCCTAAAAATCAAAACATGGAAATGTACACAAATGAACAATAAAAGCAACAAAATGAAAGTTTGGGAAAGGTGGATTTATTGCAACAATGTAACTAAAAGACTGTTCACATCCCCCCCGGACTCCTTCTGTACTTACCAAAGGGAATAATGTTACACAATTTAGAAAATCCTGAACTAAGGTATCATAAAAACAGATATGTTTCAGGATATGTATTATAATGGAATATTTCATATCCTTTCTCTAAAGAAGTCCCAAATATCTTTCTTGGACTTAAACCTAAGCACACATGGTGAACATGATCAATTGCTGAGATGGGCAGCTACAGAATAGAATATTAGAATGGAATGGAATGGAAGAGAACAGAATGCCTTGGAATTTTCTAGATCTAAACTTTAACCAGGCTGCTTAGTTTTCTAGGTCAGCTAAGGTTGATTAATATCATCAATTCCTTATGGAGGAAAGATCACATAGTCCTGACAGAAACTATATCCAACAGGAAAATGTAATCTGGGTGAGATGTCCCAAGAGCATAGTCTGACATAAACCATCTTCTCTCTTACTCACAGTTTGGAACTTCAAAAACACTTTTATGGCTTAATGATCCCCCTTGACACTTGGCCAAGTTGTGCAAGAGAAGCACTTAATAGATCATCATAGTTGCTGCAGTGCTCAAGTGCTTCTTTCATCATTCTGCTTCATGTTGATCTGACAACCGATTGCTAAGTGTTTAATGTTGATTATGAAATATGAATCATCACCAAAAGCGATGATAACAAGAAGTGAACATCTCATAGGTTGAAAGGACTGGTGGTGGTGGTGGGGGAGACCATAAATCACATTTCTTTCCCCCCCCCCGATTCTTAGAATCGAAATTAACAGCTCTAAGGTTGGGCTTTCAAATTAACTTTTCAAAATATGAGGGGAGACAATGGGAGAGAGTTTAATAGTATATATTATGTAACATTCAACAACTGCAGGTAATGCATTAAATGAATACAAAGAGCTTGAAGATCATTATTTTGTAAGAGAGCTGAAGGCAATAAAAGAGGACTTAAGGCTAGGTCACACTAGCCGACGGATGCAAAACGTATGTAAAAAGGACACAGCGGATGAGCAAAATTTCCATCCATTGTTATCTGCTCTCAAAAGTGCCCCAAATTTGCATAAACAGAGCGGACAACAACGGAAAGGAATGGATGGGGGGAGGATGTAGCGGGGATGTAAAGCGGATGTTTGTGGGAAGCCTAGCGGATGAAAGCGGATGGAAGCGGATGACACATCCGCAGGGCTTCCGGGAGAGAATAGCGAAGCGGACGCATAGCGGAAGGAACGGATGGGTAGCGGATGTGCAGTGGATGACGCAGATGCATCACGGACGCCTATAGGATGCATAGCAGATGCCTAGTGGATGCAAAGCGTTCACTGCGCATGCGGGGAGGATGAATTGCGGAAGCTCCATGGATATAAAAGGAGGCAGCTCGCAACCAGGTCACCATTCAGAGGAAAGACCTGCTGCCAGAGACATCTTGAAAGAACACCATGGGGAAGAAGAGGAAGTCTGTGCCTACTCTTGCCAGCCCTGGCAAGAAGGACAGAACCACCATCCCACCCCCTGGCGCTGACTCTGAAGCTGCTGGTGCTTCTGCTGCTGCTGCTGGTGCTCCTGGTGTTGCTGCTGCTGGTGCTTCTCCTGCTGGTGCTGCTGGTGCTTCTCCTGCTGCTGCTGCTGGTGGTGCTTCTCTTGCTGGTGCTGTTGGTGCTGTTGGTGCTGCTGGTGCTTCTCCTGCTGCTGTTGGTGCTTCTCCTGCTGCTGCTGGTGCTTCTCCTGCTGCTGCTGCTGCTGTGGTGGACCAGCCCCAAGGCCCTCAAAGCCCTGCTGCTGAAGGCCCTGAAGCCCCTGCCAGAGGGAGGAAGAGGCAAGGCAAGGAGAAAGGGGAGAGGAAACAGTACTCCATTTCCGAAGACCATGAGGAGGAGGTGCTGGAATGGCTGAGGGAGAATGAGTACCTGTGGAGGAAGGGCCACAGGCTCTATCGCGACACCAAGCGGAAGCAGGCAGTGTGGAGACAGAAGGCGGAGAGCCTGGGCTACACTTCAGATGTCCTCCTGGGGTGGTGAATACCACACCTGGTATGGCAAGCTGCACCTGAAGAAATCCGGGCAGGCCGCTGTCAAGCTCACTGACCGGGAGACCTATGTCATGGTCAGGTGCAGCTTCCTGGAGGATGAGATCCGCCACCAAGGAGCAGCCCCTCTGTCAACCCTCTCCCTCAGACAGCCCACAGAGAGCCACTCCTCTTCCAGCCAGGAGACAGCTACCTTGTCGAGGCAGGTGTCTTTGGAGGGCCCCATGACAGAGACCCCCCCGACAGCTGCACTCCCCATGCCAGAGGATGTGGAGGACCCCCTGTCTCAGATGGAGCAAGAAGAAGCAGCCACCAGAGACCAACCCACACCCACCCCCAGCTCCACCTCCACAGAAAGCAGGCAGAGAGGCAGACTGGAGGGACAGAGCCACACTGTCCTCTTGGAGATCAGGGACACAATCAAAACAAGCACAGATCTCCTCTCCCAGCTGGTCCACTTCGACATACCATCCTCCAACCACAAGCCCTTCATCACGTACGTGAGCCAGACCCTCATGGACATGCCTGAGGCCCAGTACCAGGCAATGAATGAGAGGATCACAGCTCTTCTGCACCACCCTCCAGGCCCAGCTGAACCTGCTGCTACCCACTCCAAGTCTGCTCCTCCACACCAGGCAATGTCACAGCCCTTCCACGGATTTCAGCAGCCCCTCGCCTACCAAGCCTACCACTACCAGGACTTCCCATAGCAGAGGCAGCCCTTCCCAGTCCAGACCCAGGTTCCTCGGACGGCACAGATGGCACAGACGCCTCAGCTGACCCAGCTGCAGACCAGACAGCCCCACTACACTCCTCCTTCCTCCACGCCACAGCCAAGCCCTTCCTCAGAATATCTGTCATCAGTGTTGGGCCTCACATCCCAGGTCCTTGAGGAAGTGCCCCTCAACCTCATGGGACTGAGTCAGCTCTCTGAGAGCTTCCTGCACACACCACCCCCTGTTGTACTCTCGGGACCAGGCACCCCAATGGCACCTCAGACCAGCATTCCAGCAACAGCCACCTCCACAGTCCCTGGCCCCTTTACATCTGAGACCATGGTCATGCCTCAGAGTGACTGAGAAGAGTGCCAGAGACTGAGTTGTTACCTGTTCACCTTATCTTTGCTTAAAGAAACTTTACTTGGGTCATTTTGCTTTTTAATAAAGTCATACAGTTTGTTATTAATAAAGGTTATCTTTGCTTCACACACTCGGTTCATTTTTTTTTACTGAATAAAGTGTTGGGGAAAACTTTGAAAAAGGGGTTAAGCCTATGCATGCTTGTGGGATGGGTAAGGATAGCTGTGGGATGGATAGCTGTGGGATGGGTAATGATAGCTGTGGAATGGGTAAGGATAGCTGTGGGATAAGGATAGTTGTGGGATAGATAAACCTCCAGTGCAAGCATAGTGGGACTGTATGGTCCACCCTTCCAGCTGCCACACATATGGCCCTTTATTATCAATAACAATGTAATCATTGATCAATACATTTCAACATAAACAAAACTCTTTATTAATGCCCTATTCATTGTAAGGCCACTCAACATACATGGCACAATCTCATCAGTGTTATGAGGCAGGATGAAGGAAGCATCCATTAAGCATCTACCATCCTGTCTTGCCACTCCACTGCTCCAGCTGGGGAGTTGCACCAGTGTTTCAGGAGGTTACGCTGCTTCTTCCCTCCACGTGAAGCTCTGTTGGGACCTTGCACATCCACAGTGTCTATCAGGTTTAATCCTTGCCTCCATTCCCCAGGCTCCATGTCCCCATTGCCTTGTTGATGGTCCACAAGCCTGTTCTTCAACACTAGGTAGCGGGTGCGCATGAGATTGTGCAAGATGCAGCAAGCTTCCACGATGCTCCTCACGGTCTGTGGGCGATGCTGCATGGTGGTGAGAAGTACCTGGAACCTGTTGGCCAGGATGCCAAAGGCGTTCTCCACCACCTGTCTTGCCCTGGACAGCCTGTAGTTGAAGATCCTCTCTTCACGGGTGAGGTATCTGGAAGTGTAGGGCTTCATGAGGTAGGTTCTGAGGGAGAAGGCGTCATCCCCCACGATGAAGGAGGGCAGATCTTGTGTGTTTTTGGGCAGGGGGTCTGGATCTGGGAAGCCCACGATGAGGTTGCGTTCCAGCCCACCCTTGAGGTCACTGGCGTTGTATATCTGGGCATCTGAAGCTGACCCGTTGCCTGAAGCATCGATGTACATGAACTTGTAGTCAGCATCAACCATGGCAAAGAGGATGATGCTGAAGAAGCCCTTGTAGTTAAAATAATTGGACCCTGAGTTGGGTGGAGCTTTACAGGCCACGTGCTTCCCATCTATGGCTCCAACGGTGTGGGGAAAGTTCCACCTCTGATACCACTGCTCTGCAACTTTCCTCCAGCCTTCTTCAGTGGTGGGACACTGGAGGAGCTCCTCCATGTATTCTTCGATGATGGCCTGCACCACTTCTTTGACCACAATGCTGATGGTGTTGTGTGGCACCCTCCAGGCATACTGCATGTTTCTGTACGTGGTCCCAGAGGCCAGGTGGCGCAGTGTCAGTGCCACCTTCAGTCCAGGGTCCAGGCTGGGATGGAAGTTGGTGCTTGGCTTGGTCAACCTGGGTCTCAGATGCTCCACAACTTTGTCAAACATAGCTGGTGGCATCCTCATGAAGTTCTGGAATGCACGAGGGTCTTCATTCCTCAGCTCCTCCATCAGCTTGTCATAGAGTCCAAACTCCATTCTTCTCCATCTTCAGACCCAGACAGCTCTTGGATGTCTCCTTCTTCCCCTTGCGTATAAAAGGTGAAACAGTCTGAAGAGGGCTTGGTTCTGGTGTTGAATTATGGCGGCTACCAAAAGGAGTGTGCGATGATCCATGGTGGAGATCAATGGATGATGTTGAAGAGCAAGAGCAAGGCTGAAGAGGTCTGCACACCAGGGCTGCTGGACTGATAGTGAGATCCAGGTGATTTCCTCCTCCTTTTTATAGGAAATTTCAGTTTTCCGCTAGGTGTCCTTCCACATACTCTAGACATCCTCCAGACATCCTAAATATCTGAGAAACGTCCCATATGCAAACGTTTTGTCCGTTTTAATGCTTTATATACGAGATGCATCCCCTTACATCCTTTCTATGTCCATGCTACTAACGCTGTGTGGACGTTCCGCATACCTTTCATTTCCTCCCTCTTTCTGTTTTCAGCTGGAGCAGATGTGAGTTGCGCGGATGGCCAGAGGATGCTGAGAGGATACATCAGACGTAGAACGTTTGTTGCCCATATGTGTTGCAGATGTAGATCGTACGCGGTGGAAAGTTCATCCGCTTAAAAAGTTTTGTGCAGCTCAAAAACCTTTTGAGTGGATGAAATAGCAGTAGACGGATGTTTTACGGATAGAGCGTATGAAAGACGTACGCAGTGAGTACACAATGGATGCATCGCGTTTTCCAACGGATGGCAAGCTTTTTTGTCTATTTTACATCCTCTTTGCATCCGTTGGTTCAGTGTGACATGGGCTTTACTTTTCAGTGTATTTAGGCTAATGTATTGTCACCATAATCAAATTAGGCATCCTTATGGCCAGACAGCCAGTAGGATTTAGGGGCTACAATTTTGGACTAGGATTGGGAAATCCCAGGTTCAAGCCCACGCTCATCCATGAAAACTGACAAATTGTTAGTTCAGTCCATCTTGTAGGGTCATTGTGGGGGAAAATGGAAAAAGGGAAGTCTATGCAATGCTTCTAGAGGAAAGGTGGCAGGAGATAAATCTAACAAATAAAAAAACTATTCATTCAGTCAGAAAGAGGACCGATGCAGGGGCTGGATTCATGCAATGCATCTAATCAGGTTACATTGTGGAGAACCATACAGAATGTAAACCTCTTAGTGTTTTAAGTGAACAGGTTTATTTGGTTCATCATGATTCAATCCAGTGGTGGGATTCATTTTTTTTTACTACCGGCTCTGTGGGCGTGGCTTGGCAAGAGAAGGATATTATAAAATCTCAATAAGGGGTGGTATTTGCTGGTTCTCCGAACTACTCAAAAATTCTGCTACAAGTTCTCCAGAACTGGTCAGATCCTGCTGAATACCACCTCTGATTCAATCTATTCTGCCACTATTCCAAATGGGTTAATTTTTAACCAGGTTCAATATGTTGCATGGATGAACACAAAACCCAGTTCAAAACTATTTGGACTTCATTTGAACTGTAATACAGGTAGTCCTCAACTTACAACAGTTCATTCAGTGACCATTTGAAGTTACAACAGCACTGGAAAAAGTGACTTATGACTGCGCTTTTTACATTTATGACCATTGCAACATTCCTACCGTCACATGATCCAAATTCAGAGGCCTGACAACTGGTTCTGTTGTTCTGCCTGACAATTGGTTATGATGGTTGTAGTGTCCCACAATCATGTGATCATCTTTTGTCTTTTGACAAGCAAAAGTCTATGGGGAAGCCTGATTTACTTAACAACCAGGTTACTAGCTCAACAACTACAGTGATTCCATTAACAACTATGGCGGGAAAGGTCATAAAACAGGATAAAATTCACTTAACAAATGTCTCACTTAGCAACAGAAATTTTTGGTCTCAGTTGTAGTAAGTCAAGGACTACCTGTATTTCTCCCTCCCACATAAATATTCAAAGTCCAGTTTTGTTGGTTGCTCTTCAAAATGAATCATGTTCTGAACAGATTTTAGAAATTCCACTGACAGCAGGAAAATTCTCTCCTTTTTCGCAAACACGTTATGCCAAATGCAGTTCCATGTCATTAACTGCCTTATTTGAGATGATATTTTTTACCTTTATAACTAGTTGTCCTAAAGAAAATAATATGGTTTGCAGAACAAGTGAGGACATGCATGAAGGTAGGCTGTGGGATTGCAAGTAAAACTATTTGAATGCTCCCTGCCTGCTTTATGAAATTAAAGGTAACAACAAGTGCAGAATTCCATTAGGCAGAGCCCAAGATTATTCTCTTTACAAATAATAAATATTATTATATATTACAGTATTATATTATATATAATATTATTGCAAATAACACAATGCCCACCAAGGCATGGCCCAAGCTCTGCTATAAAGAATAGCAAAATAAAAGAGACTTACTTGTCAACAAATTTGAAGATATTCGTGCAAATTTAGTTTTCTTTGTCTGCTGTGAAGCTGATGTGTGATTTCTTGGATTTGGGTAAAAGCAGTAGTAAATCAGAACAAACAGTGCAATGAAGAGTGAATCATTAGTCTGGCATTTCTGTACTATAATGAAAAAAGTGTGCTTTTGTGGTGAAATAGTCTCATGATTTTAGACTCAGAAAGGTGTGTGTGTATGTGTGTGTGTGTGTGTGTGTATGTTCTATGTTGATTAAATTATCTGAATTACTTGGGCAGGAGAAAGGAATAAGGCCATAATGTTTAGGACATTGGAAGCCAGTACCATTGGTAGCAGACATGGTATTCAGCAGGTTCTGACCAGTTCTGGACAACCAGTAGTGGTGTTGCAGCAGATCCTGCTTCCAGTTAAGGACACAAGACCACGAAGTGTTGGAGAACACAGGATTATTTGTGCAAAAAGTTCAGAGCACTAACATGACAGACTCTGAATCCTGGGCTATTCCCGAGATGTTACTTTTCTGAAGCTCATAGCCTTGGCTTAGCCCGATCCGCAGCCTTCTTTTCTACAAGCATAGAGAGACTTTTGGAGATCACACATGCAAAGATGGGGAGAATACATGGTAAAATGACACATCCAGGTGCTATCATGCTAATGAGTGTGAATATAGCCTGGAGACCAGATAGTTTAGGAAACCATGATCCGAATATTTCATCAAATTCGAAACCCTTCGATTTGTGGATGGGGACATGTGCAAGGTTTTCTATATGTCTAGCACTTTGTTCAATGATTTCACCAATATCGTCAAATTCCAGGCAACAATTAGTAAAGTTGAATTTTGCACATACCCCTCCTTCTATGGCCAGGAAATAATCTAAGGCAAGACGATTTTGGTATATTGCATCTCTAAACTTCTTCTGCTGGATTGCTATTGTGCATAGGGATTGAGCTGTTTCATTTGCAATAGGTTCTACTACTGCCTGCAATCAGATAATTTGGTTTAGCATATATATATGAGTGCGGTATCCATAGCTTCCATCAGAGGCCCAAGTGTCCAGGTGGTAATACTGAATGACCCGTTCGGGGGGGCATTCTTCATCGCTCCAGTCCCCTATTTTATAATCTGCCTTAAGTTGATGGTCCTTCCAATGATCTGCCCTCACTACTTGTAGTTGATTAAGGGGGTACATAGATAAGCCAGAGTTTATTATACCTAAACTACATGTTCCTTTCCATCCCAAGGGTAGAGTACTATAAGCTACTACACCACAAATCCAACGTACACCTGGAGGGGCTGCAGTGATGTTCTCTAAGGAGAAATTTGCCCAGAATTGGTTTGTGCTATTAGGCCAATAATGCCATGAGTTAGTAGTTTGGTTCCATTCTTGTACCTCTAGACAAACTGTGTCCCCCACTGATGGTCCTTCCCCCTGCGAATTGGCCAAACACCATTTGGCCACAATGGGTGTTGCTAGCTCCCATCTGGACTGAGGCTGATGTCAGGACATGGCAGTGACATTATAGATAATTGAATAATTCCATTCCTGTGCTGCCCATGGCCATTGATCCCCCATTTTTGTTCCTCCACAGACATAGCAGCTGGTGACATTTAAAGTATGGGCTATAGTAGAGGCCAATTCCAGAAACAGGTTTTGGGCCTAATGGGATGGCTGAAACTCTATGTCCACCTCCTTCCAAAATTCAAAGAAATACCTAGTATAATTCCTAGTAGGATGGTATCTAGTTTCTAAAGACAAATGTATAATACCTCTTGGGTCTGTGCCCTGGGCCCACAGTCTGATGCCCATGGTAGACCCATATCCGGAGATCCATTGCAGAGGGTTTGGTAAAGTAATGTTGACATAATTACACTGGTATGGCAGGCAATTTGTGAGTGCTGGTACCCTTGTTATCTGGAGAAAAGTTCCCTTGCCTTTATTTGAGGCATACGTTGCCCATGCAACACAACTCAAGTGGGACAAAATCTCTCATCGGTGTTGCTACAGCCCCATTTCCGAATTCCTCTTGGATATTTATAAGGGCAAATGTGGATATCAGATTGTGTATACATCCTGTGCCATGAAAGGGAAGACCCGCTTGAAGTAGGCCACTGGGCCACCTAACAGATATCAAATGAAATGGTTCCTGGACTTGTGGCTGACAATATCTGAATCTGGGATATAATTGGGCCACTATTTGAGCCTTGGCTTCTAGCTACCAGCCATGTTTGGGCTGGATTAATCCTGGGGTCACTCTGCAATTTGGTCACATATAGAGTACCAAGTTCCTTTATAACAACAAGGAGTTACTTTTCCCTGACACCTGTAATGGGTATGGTACACCAAAGTTGTAGTGACCAGTCTCCCTTTTAGCACAGATTTGATGCACACCATGCAATTGTTGAGGCATAAGAGTTTTTTAGTAGCTGGAGCACTTGATCTTTCAGCTCGCCTTTCACTTTTTATGTGAAAAGTAGGTGGGAGATCATCTTTGTAACATAAGACTCCCTCTGTTCCATTGCACCTTTTATATGCCTTTAGTTGCCTTTGACCATATGCACAGGAGGGTAAATGTAAATGAGTGCATGAGTCTGGCTTCCCAATCCTGGCTCGCAGAGCCTCTTCGGTGGTTTGACACTGGGTACATGAATCTGCACTTTGCCTCTTGGGTAACCTTCCAATAGGTGGCTTTCCTCTATTTCCTGTGTGGCGTGGTATATGGACATGTCTAATTAGGACTCATGGGGTGCATAAGAGATGACATCTTATAGTGTTATTGTACATGCATTGCCAATATCCGGTTCTTTCATGCTCACACTGAGGGAGATTAGTGGAAGGACAATTAGGGAACCAGGTCACACTATAGGTAAAATGTCTGCCCGTGGAGAGAACCATAAAGCACATGTCACATGGCCGGGTATCTCTTCCCGTATCCTGGTCCTCCTCTAAGTCATGTGGTTCTCCAGTCCCTAAGTCAGGTCTATTTCCTTCCCGTAGGTCATTGGGATCTGGTGAGTACCATTCTTCAACTGCATCTTTATCTAGGAGTATTTCCTTGTTAGTAACACCCTTCTCGGCCACTAACATCTTATACAAGTACATGGAGTTAAGGACAACACTGATTACCAATAGGATGGTTTACAATCCAGATAGAAGGCATAAGGCCTCTGCGGATGCATGCAGTTTCCCACATCCTCTGGTTAGCCTCCATATTGCATCAAGGGATATAAATCACCACCAACTCCCCCCCCTTTTTTTTTGAGTAGTTCAGAGAACCGGTAAATACCACCTTGGACTAGAGTTTTTACAGTATCCTTCCCCTGCCACACCCATCAAGCCATTCTCACAGAACCGGTAGTAAAAAAATTTGAATCCCACCACTGACTGGTAGGGTCTGTAGGTGCAAAATACACAGGAGTAAATAAACACATCAAACAGTATAGTTATATCTCATTGTAACAAGACAAATATGCAACAGCCACAAAAATGAATATTTTAAATGAATTACCTTCTGCTTTAACTTTAAAAAAATCATTTGAATATAATTTAATTAAAATATCCAGGAAAAAATATTTATTAAGATCTAAGATTTGTAAGAGTACTCTGTAGCTGGATGTTATATTGAAGAACGATGGTCCTGGGTACAGATTGATTGATTTGTGTCAGAAGCATCACAATTAAAATAAGGCATACTGTACAAAATAAAATATAAAATACAACATTAAAATGTGTACAAGTTAAACAAATTTTGCTCAGAAACAAGCAACTTTAATTGCATCCTGTCATGTTGCCATAACGTCCTCAGGTGTACACTGATCAGGACACAATTGGCAGGGGTACATATGTATTGTGATCCACATGTCACCACAATCACGAAGCGCAAAAGCTACCAGATAACCCCCATTCGGTCAGTGTCTCTGAATCTTAGTACAGATGTGGGTCCTGATGCTATTTCAAAAATGTAAAAAAAAAAAAAAAAGATGATTCCATAGGAGACTTGTTTATTTTGTGACACATGAAGGTTGTTCCATATTAACATTCTTGTAATACTCTCACCTGATTGGTTAAGACGGACTGCACTGTGATTGGACGGAAGAACGACGGTGATTGGTCAGTAAAAAATCTTCCGCGATTGGCCGAGCCGATCGTGGGAGATTCAGAAGGCTGTCATTGGGTAAGAAGAGTTGCCGCTATAAGAAGAGTTGCCGCGGCTCGCAGGTCCAGCACAGATCTATACATTTTAATAAAGAACTGAAGTTACACTGGTCTCGAGTCTCCTTTTTTCCCGCGCTTCTACACTGGCGACGAGGATGGGATTCTGAGACAAAGAGACCAGTTGGGCATGTGGCAACCGAGCTGAACAACTGACGAGATGGCTGGCAGCAATTCGCCACCTGCACCATTCGACCAGGCAACCGAGGACTAGGAATCATACATCGATCGATTCCTCATGTTCCTCGAGAGCAACAACTTGAAAGATGCAAACGACCACTGGAAGAGAGCTGTGTTCCTGACCCACTGCAGACCAGCCATATTCAAGATGGCCAAAGCGTTGGCCAAGCCAGAAGACGTGAAAAAGATGGCTTGGCCAGACCTAGATTGGCTACTTCGAAACCACTACGCCCCGGCCATTCCAAATCTGACCCGGAGACATGAATTCTACCATCGAGATCAGAAGGACGGAGAGAGCATCGGGGATTTCGTGGCAGCACTAAGGAACATCGGAGGTGCATGTGGCTTCTAAAACATGGACGAGGCTCTGAGAGACCGCGTGGTTCTCAGTCTCAGAGACCCCATACTCCACAGCAGACTAATGGCTCAGGCGGACATTACAGTTACCGAGGCCATTGCTGAAGCCACCGCAGCCAAGGCTATGAAGAAATCAGCGGCCAAGATGTGGCAAATGAACACAAGGGACCTGCTAACAATGTCGGAGACCAACGCATCTCCTGAGAAAAGAAGCGAGGCTGGTCACAAAGCCACAACAGCGCACCATGAGGACGTCGAACTCTCACCCAATACCGAAGACGAGGAGGAGGAGATCCACAGATTGCAGGCAGAGCGAGACCGGCGGAGAGGTCATAAGTCAGGTTTCCAGTGCGCCAGATGCGGTGGCGACCACCCCTGTTCAGAGTGCCGGTTCTTAGATGCCATTTGCTGGTACTGTGAGAAATGGGGGCACATCACTAAGGTATGTAGAAACAAACGAAACTACAGCCCAAGGCGATGCGACAACACCCCCCCCAAGAACCGGGAGAATTGAGGCAAGCGGCTCAGCGAAACCTGACGACGTGAAGAAACCCACCAAGCAGTCACCATCGGCCACTCAGACAACTCAGACACAAGAAAAGTGCATGTGCAGGTCAACATCGAAGGCAGGCCATGCAGAATGGAAGTGGATTCCGGATCCTACTTATCCATGGTATCCTGGGACACGATTAAGAGGTTAGTGCCCAGCTTACAAAAACAAGAGTTGGAGAACCAGAAACTAACCATTAAGGACTACCAAGGGAACAGAATTCCTGTGATAGGAATTGGACACTTCCATGTTACCTTCAAAAAGCATGGAAAAGTACTCCCGCTAACAATTGTGGACAGAGACGGCCCAAGCCTGCTGGGTCTAGAATGGTTTGTGCCATTAGGAATCGAGGTGATGGGCATCAACCACGTCGAGAAAACAGACTGGGAGGAGGAGCTGATGAAGGAATTCCAAGAAGTTTTCGATGGACAATTAGGCAAGTACGGGGATTCCCAATATCATTTAATGTGAACCCCAATATTGCCCCAATCCGTCTTAAACCAAGACGAGTTCCTTTCGTGCTCAAGCCAAAAATAGATGAGCAACTAGATAAGCTCATTGCGCAAGGGGTCCTGGAACCAATAGATCATGCACGCTGGGAGACCCCAATAGTCACCCCAATAAAACCAGATCGGTCCGTAAGAATTTGTGGGGACTATAAAGCAACCCTTAATAATGCACTGCAACAGAGTGCATACCCAGTTCCGGTGGTACAGCACCTCCTACACTCACTCGGGGGAGGAAAAATCTTTGTGAAGCTCGACCTGACACAGGCATACCAACAGCTGCCGGTCGACACTGAGACTGCGGAAGCGCAAACCATCGTGACCCACAAGGGGGCCTTCCTGTGCAAAAGACTCCAATTCGGAGTCAGTGTGGCACCAGGGGTGTTCTAGAGCTTAATGGAACGGTTACTGCAAGGCATCAAAGGAGTCGTGCCATATTTCGATGATGTTTTGGTAGCAGCCAAGGACAAAAGACAATTGGGAAGCCGACTCAGGGAAGTCCTGCAGAAATTTAAAAACGCAGGACTAAAAGTTAAAAAAAAAAAAAGTGCCAGCTATGCACTGAAAAAGTTGAGTTCCTGGGATATTTAGTGGATAAAGACGGAATCCACCCCACCCAAAAAAAGATTAAAGCAATAAAGGAAGCCCCAAGACCTCAAAATAAGGCTGAATTACAAGCCTTTCTGGGACTAATCAATTTCTACAATGTCTTTTTGCCACAAAAGGCAATGACAGTGGAACCTCTGCATAGGTTACTCGACAAGACGTCCACCTGGTCCTGGGGCAAGCGGGAAGAGGCTTCATTCCGGAAGATAAAAGATCTCCTCACATCAGAATCAGTCCTCATCCAGTAAAGCGAAACCCTACCACTAACGGTGACCTGCGATGCCTCTCCATTCAGCATCAGAGCTATACTGAGCCATACTCTGCCAGACGGGAGAGAAGCGCCGATTGCATACTTCTCTAATATGCTATCAAAGGCAGAAAGAAATTATAGCCAGCTCGACAAGGAGGCACTAGCAGCGGTTACTGGCATGAAGCGGTTTCACGAATACTTGTACAATAGGCACTTCATTCTCATCACCGATCACAAACCACTCCTGGGGATCCTGGCAGGGAACAAGGCCACCCCCAACATCCTGTCACCCCGGATGACAAGGTGGTCCGATTTCCTTGCTGCCTACAACTACCAGCTAATACATCGCCCTGGGAAAAGCATCTCGCACGCCGATGCATTAAGCCGTTGCCCCTTGCCAGATCCAGAGGACAACCCTGCACCCACCACATCCACCCTACAAATAGAGACATTGCCCAACCAGCCAACAACTGTGTCAGACATTGCTAGAGAGACAACCAAAGACAGCAAACTGGTGTGGGTTTTGAGCTGGGTGGAAAAAGGGTGGCCGGAAGCAGAGAGCAGTGACCAGTTTAAACCCTTTTGGAACCAGCAGACTGAACTATTCTCCCAAAAGGGATGTATACTATGGGGCAACAGAGTGGTGGTTCCAGACACCTTACAAACAAGAATATTGCACATGTTGCATGAAAAGGGCATCGTAAAGATGAAATCCCTAGCCAGAAGCTACGTGTGGTGGCCAGGGATAGACAAAACCATTGAAACCTGGGTGGCAACATGTAACAAATGTCAAATATCCAGACCAAACCCTCCCGCAGCACCAACCCTCGAGTGGGAAACACCCAGGGGCCCATGGTCAAGGGTCCACATAGACTTTGCGGGACCCACAAAAGGGCACACCTTTTTAATCGCAGTAGACGTTTACTCCAACTGGCTGGAGGTAAGCCTAATGCAATCCACCATGACGGAAGTGGTTATAAAGCAACTAAACACTTTTTGCCACCCATGGCCTACCTGACTTTATAGTATCTGACAATGGGCCACAATTCACGGTGTTGGCATTCGAACAATTTCTCTCTGAGCAGGGCATAAGACACGCAATGACAGCGCCCATTCATCCAGCGGTGAACGGGCGAGTGGAACGAATGGTCAGATACACCAAAGACACTTCAGAAAAAAAGGACATAGGGAGCATACATGAGAAAATCAATAAAATATTAACAATACAACACATAACACCAAGTGCTAAAACCAATAAAAGCCCAGCCGAGCTCCTGATGGGAAGAAAACTCCAATCCCATCTAGACAGACTGCACCTGGCATACAACCCCGAAAAACCACCAGACTCATCCAGCCGTTACCGTACATTTAATCGGAGAGACACTGTCTACACCAAAAACTTTTCAGGGGACCCACTGTGGGTACCTGCATCAATAACCCAAGTGACAGGCCCCTGATCATACCGGCTGGAATCAGAGGATGGAAGGAATTGGAAATGACATGTTGATCAACTAAGATCACAAATAACTTCAAACAATGCCAAAAGCACACAAAATCCACAAAAAGACATGAATAAAAAAACTAGAAGGGGGGGAGAAACCCCAAACAATTATCAAAAAGAAGGAGAAAATCCTCCTACGACACAGCAGCAAACCGAACACGACCAACCAACACAAACTGAGCAGTCAATCCATACACCAATAAATAGAAAAAGAAACCAACAATACTCACTGGAAAGCAAAGGCATCAGAATGGTACCAGCAGAAGACGACCCACACATAACCTCACCTGGAAGGAACAGCCAAGCCAGTTCAACCAGCCTGGAAAGACCGGCCGGGAACAGAGAAGCCGACAACTCAACCGAGCCCAGTAGACTGGATGGGAGTTGTGGCAAAAGGCCTGACTCACCCTTCCAGGTGGTTCCATGGAGAAGAGCAGGAGCGACAAAGATCCCATCCGAACTGTCTGAAGACCACGCAGCAACTGAGCTGCGCAGGTCAAGTAGGCAGGTTAAAGTCCTGCCTACCTACGCGACTACGTCACGTAGGATGGACCATACCAAGAGGGGAGGGGTGTTCCATATTAACATTCTTGTAATATTCTTACCTGATTGGCTAAGACGGCCTGCACTTTGATTGGACGGAAGGACGACGGTGATTGGTCAATAAAGAATCTGCCACGATTGGCCAAGCTGATCGCGGGAGATTCAGAAGGCTGTCATTGGGTAAGAGCCGCCGGCAAGCTCTATAAGAAGAGCTGCCATGGCTTGCAGGTCCAGCACAGATCTATACATTTTAATAAAGAGCTGAAGTTACGTTGGTCTCCAGTCTCCTTTTTTCCCGCGCTTCTACAAAGGTGATAGTGATAGATAGATAGAATTCTTTATTGGCCAAGTGTGACTGGATACACAAGGAATTTGTCTTGGTGTAAATACTCTCAGTATCCATAAAAGAAAAGATATATTCGTCAGGAGTTGAGAATCATCAAGGACAACACTTAATAATAGTCAAAAAGTACAATAAGCAATCAAATCATATTAGGAAACAGTCAATATAAATCGTAAGTATACCAGCAACAAAGTTAGTCATACAGTCACAAGTGGGAGGGGATGAGCGATAAGGAGTGATGAGAAGATTGATATGTAGGTGATATGTAGGTGATTATATATGCAGTAGAATTGTGTCATGTGTAGGGAAGTAAGGAGAGAAATGTGAAAAGGAAAGCAAGGAGAAAATAGTTGACTTTCCCAGTGTTTTTAAAAAGCTTTCTCTGCTTTGAATCTTTCACAGCAATTCTCCATGGAAAAATGTAGAAAATACTTTTTTTTCCTCCATGGTGTACTTTGAGTTTGATTGTTTGCTTGCTTGTTTCATTACCTGACTAGTTAACCTCCTCAATGCTAGTCAGTGGTGGGATTCAATTTTTTTTACTTCCAGTTCTGTGGGCATAGCTTGGTGGGCATGGCAGGGGAAGGATACTGTAAAATCCCCATTCCCTCCCCACTCCTGGGGAAATGTCACTGCAAAATCCCCATTCCCTCCCCAGCTCACTAACCTGCTTTCCAGCTCTGTTCTCCTGTGCAGGGCAACAAAAGAAGACCCAGCCCATCAGCTGGGACTCAGGAGGCAGAGAATAGATGGAAGTGGGGCCAGTCTGAGGGGGTATTTGCTGGTTTTCTGAACTACTAAAAATTTCAGCTACTGGTTCTTCAGAACTGGTCAGAACCTGCTGAATACCACCTCTGGTGCTAGTGAGCGAGGTTGCAACTAAACAGACAAACAACACCAGACAATCAGTCAGAAAACAGTATCTTAACCAAGAAAAAAAACCACACTCTCAGCAGCATGAGCAGGACAAGCTACTGTATCTAAACAAGGAGCAAACCCCACACTCGCTAGCACTGATGCTGTTGCCTAGTTCAGTAATGAAATGACTACAAGCAAATAACAAAGCTCAGAAAGTACCAAGGACTGCACAGGTTAACCCCGAGTTATATGTATTCTCTTCCATTTATTTATTTATTTATTCTTGTTTGGGATCTCTTCTTCGGCCAATCCAAATTGAGAATTATATGTTTGCTTTCCTCGGTACAATTAGTTTGGAAGTAAGCCACTGGCAATAGAAGATGAATTTGACTTAGTTCCAGAAGAATGTTATTAAGTCTTTGTGTGTGTGTGTGTGTGTGTGTGTGTGTGTGTGTGTGTGTGTGTGAATTCAGATAATAAAAATAGGTGTTAGGGTTCCGACGGATGCCCTAATTAATTCATGACACTTGAGATTAAAGATGAAAAAGGTTCCTGGTAGATAAAGTATATGAACCATCTTCCAATTACGCTTCAGGAAATGAGAGAAACCTCCCTTGGAAGGGGAACTCAAAATGCAGAAAGACTTCAGGAAGGCTTCTGAAATTGATCTCAGTAAATGGATAGGTGTCAGCTCTGAGATCAGCTGCCACAAGAAAATATGTGTAGGGGGGTGAGGGAGTTGAACAGTTCAAGGTTATTTAGTATGTTGCATTAAAAAATTCCAGCTGCAGTTAATCGGTTCTTGTGATTTATGAAGTGTAGTAAGTGGGAGGAGATAGGGAGGACTTTGTGTGGTACACTGGGAATGAGTTGTTTTGGAAATTTCCATAGAGGTACCAGAGCTGTTTCTAATAAATCAATCAGAGATTATGTTTGTCTCGGAGTTTACTATGGATAATTTCTGGATGCCTAACAATAGGTTTATAGCAGGGGTGTCAAAACTCAATTTCATTGAGGGTTGCATCTGGCTGTGGTTGACCTCGTGGGACAGGGTGGGCATGGCTGACTGGCTGGGTGTGGCTTAGTGGGTGGGCATGGCCAAGTGGGTGGGCGTGGCTAGTTTGACGCCACTCCCCAAACTGCTAGAATGTTTCCTCTTTGCATTGGGTAGAACGGGCCAAAGCTAGGCTGCCCCGATCTTTCCTCTTCACACTGCGTAGACCAGAACATCCCCGGGGGCTGGATCCAACCACACTGTGGGCCAGATGCAGCTCACAGGCCTTGAGTTTGATACCCCTGGCTTATAGGAATAAGTAGTCCTTGATATATTCTAGGCTTTAGTGTTTTAAAGATCACCACCATTATTTTGAGTAGGTACCTAAAACCAATGTGGAAGGCAATTCAATCAAGTGTTCTCTATGTGCCACCCATACAGCATCGGGGTATTGTAATCTCTATACATTTCGAGAGACCCCCTTTCTCTGTCAATATTCAAAGGAACAGAACCCAAATGTTCTTGAAGCCAACTTCTAGATGAGGGAGATACTCCATTAGACCTCAAATACTGCATCAGGATAATCTTTTTTATTGCCATTTACTGCTAATCATGGCCCTGCTAATTATTTTGCCTCTCCCAATATACTTTTACTTTTCAGCTTTGTATGGTCCTGTGGATTCCTGCAAAGGACGATGTAATGAAAAATATAACAAGGAAGATGTGTGCCACTGTGATGATAACTGTGAACAAAATCAGAACTGCTGCGAAGATTACCACATCCACTGCAGAACAGGCAAACTATTTTCTGATCAAACTTGACTAAGTGGATGTCACTACTATATATTAGATGTCCTGAGATCAGAATAGAAATAGTTTAGACGTTGCCTTTTCCCTATGTGTTAAATGTTTCAGTCTAGCCACAGATTTGGTATACTATCTATAGATAGATAGATATAGAGATAGATAGGCTATCTCCTATCTTACTATTTACCAGGTCTGACCTACCTATTCTTAAATTATCCAGGATTAGCATCAGACTGTCCTCTGTTCAATAGAGCAAATTCAGTACAAACTCACAGCAAGCAAATTTGAGAGACTGAGCTAGCCGATGGCAGATAAATAGATCACTGAATGATTCTATGAGCAACTCAATCTGCCTGCTTTGCCTGATTTTGGATAAAAGTTGCTCTTTTTTTAAAAATAAAAAATTCAATATTTACACACATGGTGTGTTGTGAGTTAATTTTGTGAGTTTGCTTGCAAGCAAATTTTATCTGACAGACTTAGCTAGCCAATAGCAGATATGTAGATTTCTGAATGAATCTGTGATTCTGTGAGCAACTCAATCTACCTGCCTGCTTTGCTTTTGGGTAAAAGTTGCTCTTTTTTTAATAAAAAAATCAATATTTATATAAATATTTATAATATTTACATGCAAACCATGCCCAGCCAGTCACATGACCAGCAAGCCACATCCACAAATTAGGCCATGCCCACAGAACCAGCTGGGATCTAAAATTATGAGTTTGGTGGTCCCTGAGGTCCAAAAAGTTGGTGACCTCTGCTCTATTGAACACACACACACACACCAAATAAATCCCCCCATGGAAAAAGTGACTTTAATGGATATCCATATTCTCCAAGTTTGTGTAGATTTTACAAGAGATAAGGTAAAATGTTCTATAATCATTCCTTGTTTCAAAAGTTAAGATCATGTATAAAACACTGTATTGTCAAATTAGAGACACATAATCTGAAATAGAGATTGGTGACTTCTTGTTGCTGCAGGCTGTTTGTGTCCAGCCAAAGAAAGTATGTGGATCCAAGCCAATGGAAGAAGGGGATTTACTAGGCTATATAAACCAGGTCCCATATTTTGCCAGTTTAAGACTCTATTTTGTAGGATGGAGTTACAATCCAGGAAGATCCCTCCCCCCCCAAAAAAAACCTCAGAAGTCCAAGCCATGTGGCCTCTGTACATGCCTCCCACTTCAGTTAAATTCCAAGGGAAGAACAAAAATAGAAAATATATTAGTAAACAACATAAAATGTAAAAGAGGTCGTAATTATATATTCACAATAAGATGTATTTGTAAATATATCACCAATATTGATAAGAAACAAGGAACGATAGAGTGTCGACAATAGAACTGCTAGTTTTTTAATCTATTTTTTCCTTTTTCCTTTTCTTTCTGTGTGTTATGTATGTGCTTGTTTGACATTTTAGTTGTATAATCAATAAAGACTTTTTCAGTAGCAGCATTGTTGGTCTTGCTGCAAAATTTCTTTCTTCCTATTGTATCTATCTCGAAATCAATGAGATGTTGCCTTTGAGGATGCAAAGCAAAACAGGACATTGACATGTCATGGGGACTGTGACCCCAGTGAAGAACAACTAGCAATTCATGGTCTTTTCATTACCGGGCAAAGCAATTTTGATTTTGAATCAATGAACACCCTGGGTTTGCAAGATAGTGTTGTTATATGCTTTGGATGTGAGTGGCTACTTGTGGTTTATTCTTTTAGCAATATGTATTTAAATTACAACGTTATGACATTATATTTTAAATGCTTGGGATTTTATTGGCTGATTGCAATCTATTGTAAGCCTCCCTGGGAAAACCTGAAGGTAACATTTAAATGTTTT
>BLBF01000021.1:19002294-19021780 GCA_015471245.1 Laticauda colubrina | reverse complement strand
ATCATCTATCATCTATCATCTATCATCTATCACAATCTATCTAGAGAAGAGCATTTCATTAACAAGGTATCTTAGAGGTTTCTTCTTTTTTTTAGTATTTTATGAAGACAGAGGCAGGATCCCCTGAATTTGTTTCAAATGGAAAAATGACATAAAAACTATGTCAACATTAATATAAGAAAAGTCCTTTAAAAAACCCTATTTCAATAAAGGCATGAAAGATTGTTACAGTATAGCAATAGCACTTAAGCCCATGTCCCACTGCACCAACGGATGCAAAGAGAATGTCAAACGTTAAAAAAAGCTTGCCATCCTTTGGAAAATGTGATGCATCCGTTGTGTACTCACTGCATATGTGTTTCATACGCTCTATTCATCGAGCATCCTTCCACTTAGATTTCATCCGTGCAAGAAGTTTTGAGCTGCACAAAACTTTGTGAATGGATGAACTTTCCGCTGTGTACGATGTAAATCCATGACATACGAGCAACAAACATTCTATGTCCATTTATCATCCTTTAAACGTCCGCTGTATCCTCTCTGCATCCTCTGGGCATCCTCGCAACTCACATCCATTGCAGCTGAAAACGGAAAGAGGGAGGAAACAAAAGGTACTTGGAACGTCTACACAGAGTTAGTAGCACAGAAATAGAAAGGATGCACAGTGAACGGTTTGCATCCGACATACATCCACTAGGCTTCCTATGAACATCTGTTTAACATCCCCGCTACATACTACTCACGTCCGTTCTTTTCTGTTCTGTTTATGCAAATTTTCACCACTTTTTGAAGCGGATGACAACGGATGGAGCCACCCCCGAAATTTTGCTCATCCGCTGTATTCTTTTTGCATACGTTTTGCATACATTGGCCAGTGGGACAGGGCCTTCAGACTTATATACCACTTTATAGTGCTTTACAGCCCTCTCTAAGCAGTTTTACAGAGTCAGCCAATTGCCCCCAACAATCTGGGTCCTCATTTTACCTACCTCAATAGCATGGAAGGCTGAGTCAGCCTTGAGCCTGGTGAGATTCGATCTGCCAAATTGCAGGCAGCCGGCAGTCAGCAGAAGTAGCTTGCACTACTGCACTCTAACCACTGGCTCTTAGTATATTAACAATTAGCCCTATTTTGGGGGTGCAAGGTTTCTCAAACTGTAACCCAATGTTGCTGATATACAGATGTGTATCTCAGCAAGATGAGCAGGGAGATGTGTAGTTTTGGGAAAGCGGACTTCCTCTTCTCTTAGTAATGCAGAATGGGCTCTTTAAGACTAACAACACTGGAGCCTTCATTCATTTCCTCTTCTCCTATATGACACACTAACGCACCCTCTTGTTCTAGGAGCGTCTGGGACACAGCAGCAATTTCTCTTTCTCAGAGAAGCAATGGTTTGATTTTTCTCTTAGGGAAAAACAGTAGCACCCCTCCCTCCCTTCTTTCCTTCCTTCTCCCACTGCATCAGCCTTTTCAAGTCCCCCTTTTCATAGACTATGTCACATTTCATCTTTCTTCACCAAGCACCACTGCTTTCCCCAGTCCACTTGATCTTTTCTCCCCTGCTCTTGGATCAGAGTTCGAGCAGCAAGACCAATCAGGAGCTTCCACTGGAGCCTTCTTTTTGGCAAACACTGTGTTAGCCTGCCACCTAGCATTGCCAGTTGGTGAGACAAGACCAGGTGATATCTTGGTATGGGATGATTTCTAGAGTATCACAAGAAGCTTGAACATGTTGGGTATTAGGATGACAGTCACTTGTGGGACTATAGCCCAAAGCATTTTTCTGAAGCTGAGATATTTTGATAAATGGCATCCCACCTCCCCAAGTCCAGGTCTAATGCTTGGCTATGTTATTTTGATAGGCAGATACACCTACAAATATATCTGCCCCTGTATATATGACTGTGTGTCCTTATACACACTCACATACACTTTAAATATGTTTAAATAACTACTTTGATCCATGTTCATGTTGTTATCTCCATCTAATGGTAGCATTGGCCATGGTGACATGTTTATATCCATTGACTATGTTGGAACTCTGACTATGTTGGATTCTGAGCCAAGCAGGGGTGGACTGAGAGTTAGAAGGTTGAGAAGAGTTCAGGAACTTTTCTCTATTGAGCCTTTTCTTGGGCTGGTTTAGGCATAGGCCACCATGTGATTTATTTTAATCACTGCCATGACATTTGTCACCCCATTGATTACCAGGGTTGATTTGATTTACCTGGCTGGCTAGATGGGTGTCCCCTGCCTCCCTCCCTATTCCATGTGCAGCCAGAAGTTGAATGCCCATTGAATGAGGACAATAATCTCCAATAGAAGGAGTGTACTTTTCTTTCTAGAGTCTAAAAAACAACATTGGTGGCCCCATTGATCAGCTTTATGTGGGAGGTTATGTGGAACAAACACTGAACTTGCCATATGACAAATATGTTTCTCCCTATCACACTGCTGATAGAACATGATATCCCTCTTACGTTCATTATTCTTCCCAAATAGTCATATCTCATTGAGCTGGATATTAGAATTTGTGATTTGTATGGTTTCACAATGCAAAATTCTTCCTGGAAATATTTTATTGTTGCAAACACTGTAGATCAAAGCTCTTGAAAAATTTCCAGCATTTTTTTCTTCCCTCTCTTTAGTGGACCTCCTATCCAGATGTGTTGGGAATGCAATTCAACTTTGATGGATTTTACAAACAGGTTGGAAGTGCTTTTATTGGAAGCAGTCCTGAATTTGAATTTGGACTCTATTCCCTATGTTTCATTGCTCGGCCTGGAAAAGTGTAAGTATATTGTTAGGGCCAAGTGTTATTTTCATGGTGGTTAAAATGGGAAGATGCAGTGCCAATAAAGGATGGTCTGGAAGTCAATGCATGTTTTTAATGTGCTACTTTCCGTGTATCAAAAGTGAAATTATTCACAGTCTGAATGAAATTGAATCATTCTTTCCAAGTGAAATGAAAGCTTCAATCCAGTCAATTGTTTTTAGAAAGAGAGCTGACAAGCAAGGAATGAAATAGCATTGACTATACACTCCCTAACATCTGATATCAAAAAGTCTGCCATTTTTGAAGACAAAGGTTTCATTTAGCTATCTTAGTCAACAGATAGCAATAAGACATAGCCCCCAAATTAAAGCCTGAGCAAAGTAATGGCCATTAAAACATCTCAAGATAGGTAGACTAAAAGTTCTGAATTTTTCCAGTAATGTTCAGACAAGTAACTTTCACCATTTAGGAGTAGCATGTACAATAACTCCTTGCAGAATTTAGCAGCCTTAAGGCATGAGTCACATCAGTGGGTTCATTCAAGCAGTTTATTTAAAGTTGCTCCATAAACAATCCTATTCATGGAATATCTTCTGAACTTTTCATGAAGAGGTTTCAGGGGTGGGCTTCAAATTTTAGCACGGGTTCCCTGCCCTGTTGCTGGTTGGCCGTCGCTATGGTGGGTGTAGCAGAGGTGGTATTCAGTAGGTTCTGACCAGTTCTGGAGAACAGGTAGCAGAAATTTTGAATAGTTAGGAGAACTGGCAAATATCACCTCTGACTGGAGATTTTACAGCATCCTTCCTCTGCCACGCCCACCAAGCCACGCCCACAGAACCGGTAGTAAAAAAATTTGAATCCCACCACTGGGGTGTAGCCTAGTTGGCCTTCTGCACCACAGTGTGGGGGGGAGTTTTTGCCCTCCCTGGGCTCCGGAGGCTTTACTCGAGGCAAAGATGGCCTTCCTGGACTCTGGAGAAACTCTGGAAGCCAGAAAGGGGCCCATTTCTGGCCTTCCAAACTTCTGGGAGGCCCGTTTTTTGCCTAGCACTTACCTGCATCCAAAACAGGCTGCGTGGGGACTCCTGGGAGGGGAGGGGCAGGGTGGGCAGGGCCAGCCAGGAGTAGGATTTGTGGGTTGTCCGAACTGTGCAGAATCTTAGCTCCTGAACCCCTGCGAACCCCCAGCAGCCCATCCCTGAGAGTTTTCCAAGTGGCAAAACAGACAACATTCATAAAGGTGGTGCTACAGAGAAAAGGTGAAATTGTTGCAAGGCTTGATTCAGCTAGCAATTTGACTCAATTGTAATCTATTCCAAATAATTATCTGGAGCTTTTATTTAAGAAAGATGATTGTGCACCAATTTTTTATCCTTCAGGTGTCATCTGAAAATTGGAGGCCACAATCTGGATATCCAAACGTATACTTGGGATAAATCCACTTATGGCAATGGCAAAAAGTATATTGCCACAGCTTATGTGGCTACCTCATGAGGTTGCAAGATTTAAAAAAACCTTCTTGAAAGACCCAGAAACAATCCACAGAACATCCAATGTTAATCTCTCTTCATGCCATTTCACAACTGCTGTATATTGTATGTGTTCTTTGATCTTTTAATATTGTATTCATGATAGCTGGAATGGGTCATAGTGAAAAGAGATTATAAATCTACAAGTCTTTGGCAGGCTAAATTCAGCTGGCAGGCATAGATACGAAGTAACTTTTTTCTGGAGATGACACACATTTCACTTAAAGTAAAAACAGGATGGAAAATAAAATCATGTTTGATTTTGAAAAGAACAAACAACGGCAAGCAGGCAGGTCTACATTTAAAAACATTTCTAAAATTACCTGCCACTGTCTTTTTCTTGAAATAAACCAGCTTTCTACTTAGGCAAAAAAGAATGAAGAAACTTTGCAATAAGTGGAACGTATGTGTGTGTGTTTGCACACACACATATACACAACACACACACACATTTCATTCATTTACTTATTCATTCACACACTGTTTAGCAAGAGTAGCTGCTCCGGAAACTATTCAGAAATGGGGACAAGAAGGGGAAGAGACTCTAAACCAGTATTTAGTATAACTATGTGAAATATCAAAACAGAAATAAGAATGGTACTTAATTTCCTATTTCTGATCCATTGGGTTGGTCTCTGATTTCTTTTTTGGTATATTGTTTAAAAAAACAAAACCAATTCTGCCATGTCACAGAAACTGGCACACATTTAATTGTCCAGGGTTCTTTGAATTCATTCCCTTATGCTGGCCAGCCTCTAAGCAGCATTAAAATTCAGAAAACTAAGAAATTGCACTAAAAGCTTAACATTTATGTTCAAAATGTTTCTGAGCCATGGACCAAGTGACTAGTCTTTGACTAAACCACCATTTCTCAGGCCTTTGATTGGTCATATGGAGAAAATGGTCTCCTACCTACCTCACAGTACTGTTGTGAAGTTGTAAAAGGATGATGGCAAAATATATATGTAATAAGATTCAAAATATTATATATTAAAAATATAATGCATCTGTGTGATTGGGTTAATAAATCTGTGTTTGAGTAACTTATTTTTAAAACAGCCATTATGATGTTTACATTAACTCTTTATCCTCAGGAGTGATTTTTTTTTTTCCGGGAGATATGCATATCTTGCAGCTCTACAGTTTCTTCAGCTTTTCTTTCTGAATCTGGTAATTGAATTATAACATTCAACTGAAACTTGATGAAATGTCCAATAAATTCACATTTGATACGGTGAAAACTGTGTCCTATTTGATTGATTTTATGGCATTCCAGGTCTAAACTCAGGAAAGATAAATATGTAACTGATCTTCAAAAATCTATTTCAGTTTAGAAGCCAAAGTTTATGAGTTTCTATTTCTGAAACTGCCTGTCATTCCTACTGAGTTAATAGAATAAATAAAGTTCTAAGCAGAAATTTTCAGACAAAAGTTTGCCAGCACATTGGGTTCTGAGAATTTAAGTCATTATCAGATAGCTGAAAATAATTATTGAGGATAAATTCACTCACAATAGACTTTTAGTTTTAACTTGTTTAATTTCAGATTTTTAGATCAATACAAAACCAAAACAGGGTTACCTTTCGAATTTCATACCTATCAGAATTTTGCAATAAAGTTGCTTCATAATAATAATAATAATCCTGTCATGATACTTTTAATACCATCAAACAACAACACCTGGCTAACCCAAGTTCTTGGGAAAGACTTGATAGGTGGACAAAAATGCCAAATCCAGCCTAACCACCTGGCTGTTTGTATAACCATACTCTTAACAATGCAATAATATATATAAACCTGCACTACAATTATTTGCCAAGTTGAACTACATTTGGGAAAACTGTAAATCTGTGGACATGAGGTCATGAGGCATTATTGTAAATGAAAAATCCTATAGTAGGGGAAATAGACATTAACACTAATCTACAATACAAGCTTTATTTTTATTTTTAAAAATCAGGCTAATAAAAAAGTGGAACAAAACTGATATAAGAATGGAAAATGAGGAAATGAGTGAAACCAAAATCTATAGATTCTTTTCTTGAAAACCTCCAGTGATGAAGCACGCACAACTTCTGGAGTTCCACTGATTTATTGTTCTCACTTTCAGGAAATTTCTGCTTAGTCCTAGGTTGGATTTTGCTTTAATGATCTTCCACTTGTAACTTTCTTGCCCTGTCTTCAGTTGTTTTGGAGAATACATTGACCACCTTTTCTCTGTGATAGAAGGCTACTGTCATATCACCCTTAATCTTTCTCTTCATTAAATTCCCTCAAACATTCATTATGTGGTTTAGCCTCCCATCCCCTAATCACCTTTTTTCCTCTTTGCAGTCTTTCAATTCCTTTTTTGTATCAAGGTGAGCAGAATAGGACACATTATTCCAAGTATGGTCTCATCAGTGAATTGAACTGGATCACTCTATTCAATATGATGTTCTCTCAAATAAATGCACAAAAAACTGCAACCTTAATCACGAGTCCCTGGACTATTAAAGAAATGGAGTCCACCCTCCCCATAAATTTTAATTACAACTAAAGCTGCTATCCTTTGCTAATTTAGCAACATCAGCCCAGGATATTAGCCCAGTTCTGGGTTTTTGCAACAACCTGCTTTGAGCTTGTTTAGAGTGGCCCACAGATCCACCATCCCAAAGTGCTTCCAGAACCTCTGTCTAAAATAAGACAAGACAAGGTAAGGCAAGATAGGTATCTCATCTATCTTGCCTTACCTTATTTTGTCTTATCTTAGACAGAGCTTCTGCAATCATTTTGGGATGAGTTAAGACATAAGATAAGATATAAGATAAGATATAGGTAAGTTATGGGATAAAATAAGACAAGATAAGACAAGACAATAAGATATAAGGAAAGGTATGTGCTGAGATGAGTAGATTGACATTTGAAATTAGAGAACAAGAAGATAAACAATTTTATGCAATTTGGGGTTTTTTTTATCAATGGTTAGATGATAAAATACAATAATAGAGCATTAATATTATATATATGAAGAGTTTTTAGGATTGTTTTGTTATGATTATATGATAAATTATAGAATAAACTGTTTGAAGTATTGTTATCTCGCAAAGCATGAATGATTAAAGGTATAGTCAGAAAAAGATTTTTTTTTTTTTTTTTTTTAGTAATATTAGAATATGGATTGACAATATGAGTGGTTATGCAATATAATTGTAATTGACACTATAAAATGAATGCACAAAACTGATGAACCAACCGATACACCGGAAGTATATATGAGAGTAGATGTTTTTAATGTTTTGTATGTTTGTCTGTTTGTAGAAAATTAATAAAGACTTTAAAAAAAAAAAAAAAGATATAAGGAAAGGTAAGGCAAGACAAGACAAGGCAAGGCAAAATGAGATGAGATGAGTTAAGATAGGACAAAATGATAAGATTATAAGATAAAATGACAAGATAAGATGAAATAAGATGATAAATTAACAGATCAAACAGACAATCAGAGTTGGAAGGGACCTTGTAGGTCATCTAATCCAATCCCCCCAAGCAGAAGACCCCACACCATTTCTGACAAATGGCAGTCCAATCTCTTCTTGAAAGTCTCAAGTGACGGTGCTCCCACAACTTCCGAGGGCAACTTCTGTTCCACTGGTTGATTGTTCTCACTGTCAGAAAGTTTCCCCTTATTTCCAGGTTAAATCTCTCCTTGTTCAGTTTCCATCCATTATTCCTTGTCTGGCCTACAGGTGCTTTAGAAAATAGCTTGACGCCTTCCTCCCTGTGGCAGCCCCTCAAATATTGGAAGACCTCTCTCATGTCTCCCTGGTCCTCTTTACACAAAGCCCAGTTCCTGCAACCGTTTGTTGTATGTTTTTATTGTGATTTTTTTTTTACTGTGAATGCACTATATACTGTATCACTGTCCATTTTGAATATATACACAGCAGGAGGAGGAAACTTGAGCGTTCACAAAGTCGATGCTATACGGAACAAAATTGTGACTGAATCTAGATGTTCTGCTTTAGAAACCACAAAGCCTCCTTATAGAAGGTAAAAAGGAAAACAGGTCATGAAGAGGATGTGTAATGTCCCAGACAATACTGCAGATCCTAATCAAGCAAAGCCTATATGCCATGTCCCAGATAGACAGAAGTGAACTGCCAATAATCTTCTCTGCCCTCCTCACCACTCTCTGTCACACCTTCCTATCTGAAGCAGTAATTCTTCCAAACCAGCCTGTAATGCAATATGACAGGATGCTCTCGATTGTCCCTCTATAGAAAATGGGAAGGACAGAGGAAGGAAGTTGTACTTTTCTCAAGCAATGCAGAAAATGCAGGTGCTGCTGTGCCCTCTTCACCAGCGACCAAGCTAGCCTACTCATTAGTGACACACCCAGAAACTTGATGCTGCTAACCACCTCCACAGGTGAATCATTAATACACCGAGGTGTGTGGCTGTGCCTGTCTTTCCTGAAATTGACAATGATTTCTTTAGTTTTTCCCTATGTTTAAAAGGAGGCTGTTTTTATTACACCAGTCTACCAGTGGTGGAATTCAAATATTTTTACTACCAATTCTGTGGGCGTGGCTTGGTGGGCATGGCTTGGTGGGCATGGCAGTGGAAGGATAGTGTAAAATCTCCATTCCTTCCCCACCCTACTAACCTGCTTTCCAGCTCCGTTCTCCTGTGCAGGGCAACAAAAGAAGACCCAGCCAATTAGCCGGAGTTCAAGAGGCAGAGAATAGAAGGGGTGGGGCCAGTTAGAGGGGGTATTTGCCGGTTCTCCAAACTACTCAAAATTTCCGCTATCAATTCCCCAGAACTGGTCAGAACCTGCTGAATATCACTTCTGCAGTTCACCAAACCCTCTACCTCCTTAGCATAAGCACTCTTAATTGTCATCCTCAATAAGGCCCACTTCTGTTGTATCATCTGCATGCTTCACAATATGGTTCATGGCACAACAGTCATTGATCAACAGGGTGAACAACAGCGGACTTAGGACACAATCCTGAAGAGAGCCCAAGTTCAAGAAAATGGTGTTAGAAGTATCAGTCCCAACTCTATTGGTACTCTCTTCCCCACTGCACCTCCCAGCTCCTCAGTGTAAGAGAGGAGCAGCAGCAAAAGCAGCCTCCAGGGTGGACAGATAGACTAAACATGTGCACGAAACTTGCAGCAGCTTGAACAGTAGCCTAGTGGATGCTGAGCTTCAAGCTGGAGCTGCAGAGAGCTGAGCCATGAGCGGTTTGACAGATGGCTCAGCTGCAACTGTTTCAGAGCAAAGGGGTTGGCCTCCCTTCACCATCTGCCAGGGGATCACAGGTGACACCCAAACATCGGGGTCATGTGTGTGTATGGGGGGAGCTAGAGAGTGATCACACAAACAGAAAGGGAAATGCTAGGGACTGATTTATAGGCATGCATTTGTTGGGCTCAACTGGACAATTTGCTTCTTCCAAAAGATTCTACACAGAGTTTACAGCAGTGGCCTGTGTAAGCTTCCTGAGTGGAGTGGAAAGAGAGGGCCATGGACCTCTGCTAAAAGCACATTAGCTGGTACGCATCAGCATGTGGCAAGGCAAGCTGACCATAGTGCCCAGACCATATATTGATAAGATGTTCAGCTGACTTGTTGGCCAAACCTCTCTGAGGCTCTAAGCACACACAGCCTGACTTTTGCCAAATACCTCCATCTTTGTTCAGAGGTGGGTCTTCACACAATGAAAAAACAACGCTTTGAGGGAGTGCTGCTTGTAAGTAGGGAATGCTTAATAACCAACTGCTTTATTAACAGCTTTGTAAGTCCATCTGCAGCAGGACAGAGAACAAGAGAAGAAAATGAAGTCACACTCATCATGACACCATCATGCAAATGATGTGTCATATGGCATTTGAAGTTGTGATGCAGCTCATGCAAATTACGTAATTTGTGCTATTGGTATGTCTTCGTTGTGATGTCTGCCAAAAGCCTATCCTGTGATACAGATGAGGATATAATTGCACGGCACACTATGTCATCTTATTAGAAAATGAGGGTCCTCCCATCTTACAGTCCTGTGTGGCTCCTTATCCAAAGTCAGTGGCTTTCCCAGATTTAAGCATATCATCTGAACATGGAATAGAGCCATTTCCAGTTAACTGAGCATTTTTCAAACCTTAGTTTGTGTGAATTTGAAATAGCCACTCTGAGTTTAGTCAATATCAGTACCATAGGAAAATTACCAACTATGATCAACAAACCTCACAGGATATGGATGAGCTGTGGTGGCGCAGTGGTTAGAATGCAGTATTGCAGGCTGACTCACTGCTCACTGCCAGGAGTTTAATTCTGACCGGCACAAGGTTGACTCAGCCTTCCATCCTTCTGAGGTGGTTAAAATGACTCCCCCCCCCCCAGATTGCCAGGGACAATATGCTGACTCTGTAAACTGCTTACAGAAGGCTGTAAAGCACTATGAAGCAGTATATAAGCTCTAAATGCTATTGCTAAGTGTTGCAGATTGACAGCATCAGATTTACATCCACCTCTAAGAGAAGCTTAGTGTATCATGAGAAATGTTCAAAAAGCAGCATTATTTCTCAGGATTATAAAGCCCTAAGTATCATGTGTTGGCTGCAAGGACTGGTATGGTATGTTTCAGTAGGAATATTATTCAAATTCTTCTTCCTAGCTTTTTGTGTTTTGAGATCCTGGACATACAAAACATATTGGAAAAGAGATGCTTCTGGTAATTCCAAGAACAGCAGAAAGCAGAGATTGGAAAATAGAGACCTTTCTGAGGTTAGGTAACAGTGGACAGAATAAGCTTAAATAAATCAACACTATTCATGGATCACATTTCATCTATGGAACAAATTTGTCAGGTTCTTTGTAGTCATACCAAATCACATTTCTTCTTTACTACTTCCTCATATCCCCACAGATAACTAGCCTTGCTGATTCCTAGAAGATTGATTTTCATTCCAAAAGGTACAGCATGTGGGCTATTTGATTTCATGAACAACAATTTGTTGACAATGTCATTGTTTTATTGATAATGAAATGCATTTACCTCCCCTTCCTCAGTCAGTCTGACATACACCTTTCTGTTGGAATGAACCACAGCAATGCATGACAGGGATCATGTTTTAAGGCTTGGCATTCTGTCTTTAAGGCCCTGCAGGAATACGGCTGTCCATTTAGAGTAGGCAGTTCTGAGTCACCAGCATGTCAGCTTCTTATTTTGTTTAAATATATTTGATATTTTCCGGCAATAGTAAGAGACAAGAAGCAGAGATTGGCTGTGCTGTGTGCCTTTAGTTCTCATTTTTCAGGTAGGCATTATAAAGTTTGGGCAGAAGGGGGAAGCAGTGTGCATTTTTATATATGTGTTTATTATGGAAAAGTGTAAAGCAAGAGGAGGACAATCTAATTCAGCCATCATTTTCAGGAGTGACTTTTTCAGTGCCGTGACTTGGGAAGAGAGGGAGGGGCAGAGGCTGGCAAGTGGATTGTTAGACATCTGTTGCCATGGGGCTCCCCTAGGCTTGCATCTGACAGGGGGAGCTTCATATCTCAAAGGGCTTGTCCAAGCATCACACCCCACCTGAGCGCAGCCAAGTTGGGGAATTTAAAAGGGTGCTGAAGCCAACCTTTCCCATGAGTTCCTTTTTAGTTGTGTTTAGTTAATGACTTTCCAACCGAGCAACTGGGTGATAGTTGGACAGGAGTCCCTGTAGGTTGCTTCCTGGCACAGCTTGGAAACAGCAGAAGGGGCTTCTAATGAGACATGGCTAGTCCTAAGAGGCATATTCTTCTCTAAGTAGGGAGTGGTGAAACCCTCTGCATATTTTGGCTCAGAATGACAAACCATTTCCACCTACCCTTCAACTGCAATTCTAAATAGCACTGTTACAGCCAATGACGCTAATACTGTATAACATGCCTAGAATTTGAGAATAGCTGACGGGGGAGATTTAAGAATTTTGCCCTGGGAATGGATCCCACAGCCAAATGTCAGAAGTGATGTCTAAAGCCCTCCTGACAGCATCGTTTTCAATGTTGAGATTAATACTTGGCCTGAATTATTCAAAGAACTGTACAGAAAAATCTGCCAAGGATTTTGGAAATTTCTCAGGAAACTAGTTTTCCCAGAATGAATGACCCGAGATAGACTAGTGGAAGAAGTTTAATTTCCCCAATGTGTATTAATGCATGCCCCAGTTTCGTAATACCACAGTCCCTGTAGAAAACTAAGAGCATCAAACCAAATCAGTAGCTGAAATAATTGTTTATGGGCATCATGTCTTGACAGATAAAGCATCATGTTTCCTGATTCCCACTGCAAAAAATTTTTGGAGTGGAAGATAACCCATAAGTTTTTACTTACATGGATGACCAAGTGGAACCATTATAAAGTGGATGTGTAGCTTTGGCAGTTAAAGCTAAGTAGCCATTCCCTCCACAATACCTCTGCAGAAGATAAGGGGGAGTTATATATTTGAAGATTAGCTCGATACCCATGCTTCACTATGAAGTTATGTGGTCGGGCTTAGCTTTTGGAGAGGAAACTAAGGGGGAAAAAATTGTGCCTCCACCTACCAGTATCCATCAGTATTCATCTGGCTAATGTGCTGTCAGTGTGTGAGAGAGTTGAGAAACTGAAACAGTATTTGCTGCATGAGCAAGAAGGAAACAGCAAGGAGCTTGGATGTGGCTTAGCTCAATTGTTCTGTACTAAAACTGCTTGGTGCTGTGAAACCAAAACTGAAACTGAAGCTCTTCTCCTCTGCTTGTGTTTTGCATTTGGAACAGATTTCTTTTTAGGTGAGGAGGGGGAATAGAACTCCTTAAGCCCATGTCCCACTGCACCAACGGATGCAAAGAGGATGTAAAATGGACAAAAAGGATTGCCATCCATTGGAAAACGCGATGCATCCGTTGTGTACTCATTGCATACGTGTTTCATACGCTCTATCCGTCGAGCATCCGTCCACTGAGATTTCATCCACGCAAGAAGTATTGAGCTGCACAAAACTTTTTGAGCGGATGAACTTTCCGCCGTGTACGATGTACATCCACGGCATTTATGGGAAACAAACATTCTATGTCCGTTATCATCCGTTAAACATCCGCTGTATCCTCTCGGCATCCTCTGGCCATCCTCCCAACTCACATCCACTCCAGCTGAAAATGGAAAGAGGGAGGAAACGAAAGGTGCACGGAACATCCACACAGCGTTAGTAGCATGGAAATAGAAAGGATGTAAGCAGATGCATCTCCAATATAAAGCATTTAAACAGACAAAACGTTTGTATCTGGGATGTATCTCGGATATTTAGGATGTCTGCAGTATGTCTAGAGTATGTAGAAAGACACCAAGCAGACAACCGATATTTTCTATAAAAAGGGGGAGAAAATCATCTGGATCTCAGTATGAGTCCAGCAGCCATGGTGTACAGACCTCTTCACCCTTGGTCTTGCTCTTCCACATCATCCATTGATCTCCACCATGGATCATCACACAGTCCTTATCGTAGCTGTGATCATTCAACACCAGAACACAGCCCTGTTCAGACTGTTTCACCTTTTCTACACAAGGAGAAGAAAGAGACGTTCAAGAGCTGTGTGGGTCCGAGGATGGATCGGGAGAAGAATGGAGTTTGGATTGTATGACAAGCTGATGGTGGAGCTGAGGAATGAAGACACTCGTGCATTCCAGCACTTCATGAGGATGCCACCAGCCATGTTTGATGAAATTGTACAGCGTCTGAGACCCAGGTTGACCAAGCTGAGCACCACCTTCGGTCCCAACCTGGACCCTGGACTGAAGGTGGCACTGACTCTGTGCCACCTGGCCTCTGGAACCACATACAGAAACATGCAGTATGCCTGGAGGGTGCCACACAACACCATCAGCATTGTGGTCAAAGAAGTGGTGCAGGCCATCATCGAAGAATACGTGGAGGAGCTCCTCCAGTGTCCCACCACTGAAGAAGGCTGGAGGAAAGTTGGTATCAGTGGTATCAGAGGTGGAACTTTCCCCACACCATTGGAGCCATAGATGGGAAGCACGTGGCCTGCAAAGCTCCAGCCAACTCAGGGTCCAATTATTACAACAACAAGTGCTTCTTCAGTCTTTTCCTCTTTGCCATGGTTGATGCTGACTACAAATTCATGTACATCGATGCTTCAGGCAACGGGTCAGCTTCAAATATGCCAGTGACCTCAAGGATGGGCTGGAACGCAACCTCATCATGGGTTTTCCAGATCCAGACCCCCTGCCCAAAGACACACAAGATGTGCCCTACTTCATCGTGGGGGATGACGCCTTCTCCCTCAGAACCTACCTCATGAAGCCCTACAGTTCCAGATACCTCACCCGTGAAGAGAGGATCTTCAACTACAGGCTGTCCAGGGCAAGATGGGTGGTGGAGAATGCCTTTGGCATCATGGCCAACAGGTTCCAGGTACTTCTCACCACCATGCAGCATCACCCAGAGACTGTGAGGAGCATCGTGGAAGTTTGCTGCATCCTGAACAATCTCATGCGCACCCGCTACCCAGTCTTACAGAACAGGCTTGTGGACCGTCAACAAGGGAATGGGGACATGGAGCCTGGTGAATGGAGGCAAGGACGAAACCTGAAAGACACTGTGGATGTACAAGGCCCCAACAGAGCTTCACGTGAAGGGAAGAAGCAGCACAACCTACTGAGACACTGGTGCAACTCCCCAGCTGGAGCAGTGGAGTGGCAAGACAGGATGATAGATGGTTAATGGATGCTTCCTTGAGCCTGTCTCATAACACTGATGAGATTGTGCCATGTATGTTGAGTGGCCCTACAATGAATAGGGCATTAATAAAGAGCTTTGTTTATTTTGAAATGTGTTGATCAATGAATAAATTGTTATTAATAAAAAAGATCCATATGTGTGGCAGCTGGGAGAGTGGACCATACCATCCCACTGTGCTTGCACTGGAGGTTTAGCTGTCCCACAACTATCCTTACCCATCCCACAACTATCCTTACCCATCCCACAAGCATGCAAAGGATTAACCATTTTTTCAAAGTTTTCACCAACAATTTATTAAGTAAAAAAAAATGAATCAATTGTGTTAAGCAAAGATAACCTTTATTAATAACTGTTTTCAGTAAACTGTATGACTTTATTAAAAAAGCAAAATGAACCCAGTAAAGTGTCTTTAGCAAAAATAAAGTGAACAGGTAACAACTCAGTCTCTGGCACTATTCTCAATCACTCTGAGGCATGTCCATGGTCTCAGCTGTTAAGCGGCCAGAGACTGTGGAGGTGGCTGTGGCTGGAGTGCTGGTCAGAAGTGCCATTGGGATGCTTGGCCCCGAGAGTACAACAGGGGATGGTGTATTCAGGAAGCTCTCAGAGAGCTGACTCAGTCTTGTAAGGTTGAGAGACCCTTCATCAAGTACCTGGAATGTCAGGCACAAGACTGATGACAGATTGTCCGTTGACGGGCTTGGCTGTGGGGTGGAGGAAGGAGGAGTGTAGTGGGGCTGTCTGGTCTGCAGCTGGGCAGGGTGTGGCATCTGTGGCATGTGATGAACCTGGGCCTGGACTGGGAAGAGCTGTTTCTGCTGTGGGAAGTCCTGGTAGCCATAGTCTTGGTAGGTGAGGGGCTGTTGAAAGCCGTGGAAAGGTGGTGACATCGCCTGGGGTGGAGGAGCAGACCTGGACTGGGTCGGAGCAGGTTCAGCTGGGCCTTGAGGGTTGTGCAGAAGTGCTGTGATCTTCTGTTTCATCACCTAGTATTGGGCCTCGGGCAGGTTCATGAGGGTCTGGCTCACGTAGGTGATGGAGGGCTTCCGGTCCGAGGATGGTATGTCACTGTGGACCAGCTGAGAGAGTTCTGTGCTGGTCTTCATTGTGTCCCTGATCTCCAACAGGACAGTGTGGCTCTGGCCCTCCAGTCTGCCTCTCTGCCAGCATCCTGTGGAGCTGGGGGTGGGGGTGGGTTGGTCTCTGGTGGCTGCCGCTTCTTGCTCCATTTGTGACAGGGGATCCTCCATGTCCTCCGGCATGGGGAGTGCAGCTGTCGGGGGGGGGGGTCTCTGCTGTGGGGCCCTCCAAAGACACCTGCCTGGACAGGGTAGCTGGCTCCTGGCTGGAAGAGGACTGGCTGTCTGTGGGTTGTCTGAGGGAGTGGGGTATCAGAGGGGCTGCTCCTCAGTGGTGGACCTCACCCTCCAGGGAGCTGCACTTGGCCATGATGTACATCTCCCGGTCAGTGAGCTTGACAGCGGGCTGGCCAGATTTTTTGAAGTGTAGCTTGCCATACCAGGTGTGCATGTGCTTCCACCATCCCAGGCGTATATCTGCAGTGTAGCCCAGGCTCTCTGCCTTGTCTCTCCAAGCTGCCTGCTTCTTATTGGTGTTGCGATAGAGTCTGTGGCCCTTTCTCCACAGGTACTCGTTCTCCCTCAGCCATTCCAGCACCTGCTCCTCATGGTCCTCGGAAACGGTGTACTGTTTCCTCTCTCCCTTCTCCTTCCCTTGCCTCTTCCTCCCTCTGGCAGGGGCTTCAGCAGCAGGGCCTTCAGGGGTGGAGCAGCAGGGCTTTGACTGCCTTGGGGCTGGTCCACCACAGCAGCAGCAGCAGTAGCACCAGCACCAGCAGCAGGAGAAGCACCAGCAGCAGCAAAACCAGCAGCACCAGTAACAGCAGAAACACCAGCAGCTTCAGAGTCAGTGCCAGTGGGTGGGATGGTGGTTCTGTCCTTCTTGCCAGGGCTGGCAGGAGTAGGCACAGGCTTTCTCTTCTTCCCTGACTGAGTAACCATGGTGTTATTCGAAGATGTCTGTGGCAGCACATCTTTCTTCTGCTGACTGCGTGCGAGCTGCATCCTTTTATATCCGCGGAGCTGATGCAATTCATACTCCCCGCATGCGCAGTGAATGCTTTGCATCCGATATACATCTGCGTGGCATCCACTTTGCTTCCTATAGGCGTCCATGATGCATCCACGTCATCCGCTATGCATCCGCCCCTTCCGCTATGTGTCCGCTTCGCTATTCTCCCCCGGAAGCCCTTCAGATGTGTCATCTGCTTCCATCCGCTAGGCTTCCTGCAAACATCCGTTTAACATCCCCGCTATGTACTAGCCCCGTCCGTTCCTTTCCGTTCTTTTCCATTCTGTTTATGCAAATTTGGGCCACTTTTTGGAGCGGATAACAACGGATGGAGCCACCCCCAAAATTTTGTTCATCCGCTGTGTCCTTTTTGTATACGTTTTGCATCCGTCGGCCAGTGGGACCTAGCCTTTAGCATCAGAGTGTGTTAATAATAATATAGGAAATACTAATGCTCTGGTGGTCATTTAAAAAAAAAATCCTTTCTTCATGAGCACCTTGGAGCCAAGAGGAACATATATACCAAATTTCAAGTTTGCAGGCTTTACGGTCCTGGAGATTTTGATGATGATGCTTGAGTGGTATTTCGCTTTTATATATATAAATAAGGGTAGGGAGTTATATATCTGAAGACTACCCAAATGGCACAGCTGCTCTGAAATATAGTAGCACAGGCAGCAATGGCTTAATGCCCACGTATCATCATCATTGTTTTTTTAAAAAAATCTGTTCTATCATTCTCCCGTGAGTTGCACTGGTTACTGGTCGGCTTCTGGGTGCAATTCAATTTGGTTGCTGATTGTTGTGTTCATGGCATATGCTGTTCATGGCATATAGCTTGGTTATTGGAGGGACCATTTGTCTCCAAAATTTTCTGCATATCCGCTAAGATTGGGCAAAGTGAGGATGCCCTGAGGCCCCTCAATTAAATAAAATCACCTAACGAGAGCCCAAAATTATGCTTTTTCTATCAAGGCACCTGCCCTCTACAATAGCATCCCCTCCCCCCTCCAATTCCCCCTCCCCCGCATAATTTCTATCCTTCAAGGGTTCCACCAGTCTTTTAAAAATGACTTTGCTCCCCAGTGTGAGTGAGGAGTCCTGTCTGTCCTTGGTGGTTGTTGCTGGGGGCAGTTTTTTTTGTAATGTGTTACACTTTTATTCAGGCATACTTTTTTCTCTCTGTTTGTATGATTTTTTTTAAATAAATGTTTAACTATGTAAGCCATCCAAAATTATTTGAGGGTTGGGCAGTTCTAAATCTAAACAAACAAATAAACAAACTTGATATCAACTAAAAATTAGCAAAGGGAAACAGAAAAGAAGTATAAAAAACTTGTTCTTTGCTGCCATGTAGAACTCATCTAGATTTTTGTAGCCATGATCAGGCCACGGAACAGAAGCACACTTTCATATTCTAGTTTTCTCTAGGATTTCATTGTGCTTTATCATTCCCAAATGAACCAAAAATGTACACCATCTTTGTTTACTTTCTCTCTCTCTTTCTCTTTGCATGGGCTTATGTGTTTTGTTCATTCCCTGAATGATGGGAATTGTAGCCTAATATATATGGGTTTATGTATGCTTGTTTGTTTGTTTCTCTTTTAAATCCCATCATCTATTTTTAGTTGTGAAATGTTTCTCCTCCATGTAAGTATAAAATATATATCAAAAACCATTCTGAGAGTGTGGTAAGTCCCCATGTTGATGACTGTGGCTTTAACATGGCCAATGTACCAGTCCCTAGCTTATATTTTTCCTTTTTTTGAAAACATATTCTTTTCCCTCAACCCCATACACCATTCTCAGTAGGAACCAGAACTAGACCAGCCCCAAGTTCAGAATACGATACGTAGAGTCACGGATGTCTATCCACATTCTGAACTGACTATTTATTTGCACTTTGGGTTTTTTTTTTCATTCCTGTATAAAACCTGGACAGGTATACCAGAGGCAAGTATAGCCAATAAATTGGCTGATTGGGAATGCAGGTATGCTGTTAGCTTTGTCAAGAATTTGTTGTGATGAATCCAGGCTGATGCAGTTTCCATAAAGTGAGCCCAAAAGTGGTTTACTGCCTGCTCTGACACTGATTTCAACAAATCTGGCTGTATTAGATGCTAATCCTGGAGACCTCTGGGATGCTACATAATACTTTCCAGTAAATGATATGGCTCTAATTACCCTGATGGGACTCTGGGCACATCTGGTAGTAGATGGGACTCTGGGCACATCTTATAGTCCATAGCTGTCATCTATTCTATCATCTGTATCTGTAACTATATCCATATCCATATCCATATCCATATCCATATCCATATCCATATC
>BLBF01000021.1:18973366-18986890 GCA_015471245.1 Laticauda colubrina | reverse complement strand
AGAGAGAGAGAGAGAGAGAGAGAGAGAGAGAGAGAGAGAGAGAGAGAAAAAACAGGAAAATTAGAGCTAATAGTTTTTCTGTCCCACCTGCTGTATTTGCTACTTTTCCTCCTGTTTCATGGGTGAGCAAACCAGAAGGTGCAAAGATCCTAGAAACTGGGAAAGTGAGACTTTCTAATCGTGTGGCATTTCTGGGATTGTCACTATCTGTTGAACATCTGCCTGCCTGAAGATGTCAAATGCACAGGGACTATGCCGAGCAGGAGAAGAGAGGAGTGCATGGGTATGTGACTTCCCCAGCCACACCCACCAAGGCACGCTCACCAAGCCACACCCACAGAACCAGCAGTAAAAATTGTTTGAAACCCACCACTGCTTCTGCATAACAAGAGTAAGGAAGTCCCAAAGGTACTTTTTCCAAGAGGCAACTGGACTTCCTGGTTTTTCTTTGAAGATGTTTCACTTCTCATCCAAGATGCTTCTTCAGCTCTAAGTCGGAGAAGCTTCTTGAATGGGAAGTGTGCTGGTCAGACAGTATATAGTTAATTGGGAATTGGGAGCTGTCCCCTTAAGAGAATACCTCATGGTAAATGTAGTTAATGGGAAATATAGTTCCCTCATGGGAAATATAGTTCATGTCATGTGGTCACATCTGTAATCCTGATTGGTATCTAAGTGACCCTTGGTTGAGTTGGGGAGGAGTTTCTTTTATTCTTGCGTGGACCGCAGCATCATGCTGGTGTCTTTTCCTTTGCTGCATCATTATGGGATGAAGATAACCATATTTTCACACTATGAAGTCAATTATGCAAATATTGGACATTAGATGAATCCGGACATGAATCTCCTCAAGTTGTAACTTGAGGATGCCTTGTGATCCAATAAAGAAACTTTGTATGGAAGCCTTTGTAGAGTTTTAACTGCTTATTTTAGGCATCTTTTGGCAGATAAATATTGCCTAAGACAAGACAAGAAGTGAAATGTCTAATTGCTTCTTGGAAAAAGCACCTTTGGGACAACCATGACTTGGATGACTGAGAATCTCCATAGACAAGAGTAAGGAAGCTTTTGCTTAAAAGTCTCCATGTTACTCTTAATGCAGGCAACTAGGCTGCAATATTTATGTGTTAACATCATTATGCATTTGTTACCATTTGCCCCTATGTGTTACTGTGATGCCAATGGTAGTTAATAGGTTTTGATAGTTTTTCAGCTGGGGTCATCTTTCATTTTTTTAAGTGCTCATTTTGGCCTCTGAGGACTACAGAGGACGTGCTTGGTGACTTGGTGATGGCACCAACGGGGAAGGCTAAAAATGTGTCTTCTTTTTTTTTTTGTGAGGATGTTTCAGAGTTAAGAAATGGGTGATGGTCAGAGATGGTATTCAGCAGGTTCTGACCAGTTCTGGAGAACTGGTAGCAGAAATTTTGAGTAGTTCAGAGAACTGGCAAATACCACCTCGGACTGGCCCCTCCCCCATCTATTCTCTGCCTCCCGAGTCCCAGCTGATCAGCTGGGCCTTTTATTACCCTGCACAGGAGAATGGAGCTGGAAAGCAAGTTAGTGGGGTGGGGTGGGAATGGAGATTTTGCAGTATTTTCCCCTGCCATGCCTACCAAGCCATGCCCACAGAACCAGTAGTAAAAAAAATTGAATCCCACCACTGGTGGTGGTTTTGCCTTGCAGAATTTAATGAATCAATTTTGTCCCTTATTTTAAGAACAACAACAACAAACCATTAAAAGCAATTCCCAGTTTCTATGGCATGATCTGTGGACATTCTGAGAATCATACAATCAAAGACCATTCAGTTTAAAACCATGGTTTGGATATTGTATCTCATTCTATTTCCAAAATACAGATAGGGAGTAGTTATATCTTGCTGACCTATAATTCCCAGGTTCCTTCAACTTTGGTTATTCTTCCTAGGCAGTGGTGGGATTCAAATTTTTTTTCCTACCGGTTCTATGAGAGTGTGCTTTGCACGTGCACGCAGTGTTTAAAAACTGCCCATTTTAAGCTTTAAAACTTTCCTTTTATGTCAACGCTGGTGATTTAAACAACTGAGGTATGGCAATCCGCTCTGCCATGCAAATCAGCTGAGCTGAAAAATGTGGAAATAGAGGACAGGATAGGGCAGAGGTTAGTGGGCGGGCCAGCTGATCATTGGAGCTTCCGGTTCACTAGAACCGGTCTGAACCATCAGCACCACTGTTCCTAGGGAAGCTGGGAAAGGTAGTTCAGCCACATGTGGAGTCCTGCAAGTTGCCCATCGCTGCAAGTCATAGGTTGCATCGAATATAAGCCTGTTGAAGGAGCCTTACATATATAAATAACTGTTGTTATGAGGGGAGGAAAGCGAAATGAGAAAGGGAGATATCAGGGACTACCTCGAACCATATATTGCCAGAGCAAACTTGGATTGGTTCTCTACTCCCTCAGAAATCAAGTATTGGAGGTAATTCAAGTTTTAGATTTTTCCTCTTTTCTTAGTGTTTCCCCCCAATTTTTTTTCTATCACAAATCAAAGGGAATTGGGGAGCTGCAGACAATGGTGTGCACTAGCCTTTTCTTCATATCTGAGGCCACAGGGAAACCCATTGCAGCTTGATTTCCTAGGAATGCAAACCCTGTTCTGCTCACTGTAATTGGGGCAGTAAGAGAGAAAATACTGGGGATGGTCTTGGAAGAAAATAGGATGTCGACCCCTGAGTGGAATGGTTAGCTGGACTCTCTGGTAAAGACTCGTATTAGTTTTTCTGGGGAGGCTCGTTCAAGGCCATCTGAGCAGATGTGGGGAGAGGAGGCAGAAGCACCATGGATTAATCTCCTGCCTGTGGCCACTGCTAAGCAAGCATTCTGTACTTCTCCTGAAACAGATTGAAATCCCGGCTGATCTGGAGCTTAGGGAGCTTTGTGGAGTGGGAGCCGAGATTTACCCAAATTACAAGCTTGTATCTCATAATCATTGAGGAAGAATTTATATGCATAGCTGAAACTTCTTTTTTAATGTCTTTCCCTCCCTCCCTCCTCCTCTCTCTCTTTGTGTGTATGTTTATGTGTGTGCAGGCATGCATTTATAGATAGCAAACCATTCTTCCAATTTGATAGCCTACAAATAGGTTAGACCAGAACTCCTAGCATTCTTACTCAGCATCACAGCTTGGAGTGATGGGTATTATATTCCAACATATTTGGAAAGTATCAGGGTGCAATTCCAGGAACTCTCAGCAAGAAAGACACTTGTAATGGCATGGCGGCATATAAGCTGGGAAAAAATTGGCACATTCTTCTACTTCTTGTTTCCTGCAATAACCCATAGCAGGGGTATCAAACTCACGGCATCACGGCGGTGTCATGGTGGCATCACGTGATGTACCATGACTTTTTTCACCTTCGCTAAACCAGGTGTGGGCATGGCCAGCACGTGTCACATCCAGCCCGTGAGTTTGACAGCCCTGACCTACAGGAACTTAGCCTGAGAACTGAATAAACAGCAGATCTTCTTTTCAGATAGGAGTTTTAGCATGTTAGCCTTTAGGAGATTTTGGAAAAAGCACAGAGAAGAGCAACTAGGATGATTAAAGGCCTGGAGACTGAAACATTGCAGGACTGGTGGAGCTTCTTTTCTCTCAGCCACAGGCGAACCTAGGCTAGAACATCTCCTAACACAACAAGGGTTGGGAAAGAGAACAAAAGAGGATTCTAAATTTTACAAAACTTCTGTCTGTGAACATTTATTTAAAGAGGGATGCTCACCTTTACTCATACTAGGTTTGAAACAAAATATAGTATAATTCAATTCATCAGTTCTGGGTGTGCCAGTTCAGTGATTCCTAGGGAATATCTTGAAGTTGCTGTTCTGGAACAATTCTTTATTGTAAATCCATTCCATACTGCCTTCGATTTATTAGTGCCTCTTTCTGTTTAACTTCATTAGTCTTTCATCAATGGAAAATAAAGTGGCTCAGGTATGCCTCTCTTACCCCGGGAAACCCACTCTTGTGATGTAGGAGAAGCAGGTTTAGGAAGTTCATTTAGAGGTATGAATGGGCAATGAGCTGCTGTCAAACTCCTAAGGACTGTTTCTCCAGCTTTGGAAATCCCAAGGCCACATGCCATCAAGATTTGGAGTAAATCACTCATTTTGGGGGGCATGAGTTTAAATAAGAAACCCCAAGATCAAAGCATTAGAAACTCTGGCCGGCTTAAGCAGCCTTTGAGTAAAAAGGAAAAAAATCCAACTAATACTCCAAAATAATAGTAATCAAAAACCCTTAAAAATCCCTCCAATGATACCCTTTCATCATCACTATGTTTTCTGTCACCTATGAAGGCTGGATTCCACCACCATCCCCTCACTTCTGAAATGTGGCTCCTGGATGCGAAACAATTGTCACCCCATGTCTCTCTCTCTCTTGCTCTTTCTCTCTCTCTTTAACTCTCTCTCTATATTAATTAATTAGTATATTAATATATATATTATATTAATTAATATATTAACACACACATATTGCTATAACATATAAACAAGTGCTATTCCTAATCTCTCTCTCTCTCTCTCTTCTTGAAACAAATAAAAGAGTGAGAACAGAGCACTTAGCAACAAGCAGTGCTGAATGTGAAGCTTTAAGGATGTAGCTAGGATGAGGCACTTTTCTTACCTTCACCTTCTTTTCCAGATCTCTATTTCTTTTTCTTTCTATTTTCTATTCAGACTAGAAAACAGTGGTGGCTGCAGACTGATGATTATAAGGTTTTACTTACTAAAAACAGATAATAATAAATGATATCAAATATCCTCAAAGAAATATATTGGGGCAAGCTGACTGCCTGGCTTGAGAGGACTAGCAAACTGTTCATTGCTGATTTTCTTTTCTATCTATTTGAAATTATGATATCATTGCTGTAAATTTCCAGATTTGCCCAGCCATCATTGCAGGCTATAAGAAATAATTTTTGGGGTTGTGCAAGGCTTCTTTGCTGGATCTCAGTTCTTGAGGAATCCAAGCCTTCCCTGGGTTTATCCAGGGAGCCTGTTCCAATTTGTTTCAGGTATAATGTGAATCTGGTTTGGAGTAATGTTTTACAAACTCGTTAGTAACTAAATGCATAAATATGGAACAAATCATAACCCAGAGACCCAGTTGGTGTATTGGTTAAGGTGTCAGGTGGGAAATCATGAATTTTAGTCCTGCATTACACAGAATGCCAGCTGGGTAACTTTGGGCCGTTCGCTCTCTCTCAGCCCTAGGAAACTGGCAAAGGCAAACCATTTTTGCAAATGCTGCCAAGAAAAACTGAAGGGATTTGACCAGACGGTCACCAGGAATCAACACACACACACACACACACACACACACACACACACACACACACTATAACCTATTAGTGACAGCTGCAGTTTTCAAAAATCAGTCTGCCATATTGTAATTTCCATTGACTGCAACTTCTGTTCCCCACCATTCTGCTCTGCCCTTTTCTATTCTTCCCCTCTTTCTTCAGTCCCTATAATATATATTATTGTACAGCCCCATTGAGAGGTTACTTATTCAACTAAGCATGCAGCAAATTGTCCTCTTGTACACTCTTCTGTGACCTAATGACCTCCAGATCTGTTGGGACTACAGTCTTCAGTATATGTAACCAGCACAGAGGGCAATAGGTTGTGTGTTTTAATACCTTTGCATGTGATTATAATATTAATTTTGATGACAACTGTCAGGGTCAGATTATTGAAAACTACAGCAGGTATATGTGATCTCCAAGCTGAAATTTCTCTTGCTAATCCTTAAAGGATTGTTATAGCTACATTTTTTTTTAAGGTAACAGTGATGGTATACAGTGTGTCTACAAATAGAAAGGCTGTTTGTCTGGAGTGGCATAGGGTTTTCTGCTTCAGCAGGGAGTTGGATTAAAAGACCAAGGTCCCTTTCCAACTCTTATTCTACATTCTGTAATTCAGTCTGAATCCTTTGTAAAAAATTACAGGTAGTGCTCAGTTATTGATGCAATTGTGATTGGAATTCCATGGCTTAGCAGTGTGGTTGTAAAATGCAACATAATGTGACCACACAGCTTAGTCATGGCAATTCCAGCTTCTTGGTTGCTGTTTTTATGTAATACTGGGTAGGTGAAGTGAAGTGAAGATGTCAGGAAGTGAAGATGTCAGCCTTCAAGATTTTATCCCTTTGCTTTGCATCTTTTGGCTGTCATAAGTAATGGGGGGAGGAGGGGGGAATGGTTATGGGAAATGAGCTGGAGGTCTTACAAACCAGAATTGTATAAGCAGTGTGTGTGTGTGTGTGTGTGTGTGTGTGTGTGTGTAGATTCTTGCTTAGGTTTCTATCCTATGCTATGCGCAGCTGCAACTCTTTTTCAAAATATGTCAAGGTCACCGGACAGAGACCTCATCACCACCTGAAGATGCCCATATGATGATATACACAACTTTTAATTGGATGAGCCAATTGAACTATTGAGGGTGGGAACATTGCCATTACTTTGTATATGTGATTTACACGCTCATTTTCTCAGATTCAAAATTCTTTTGTTGCTACCACTTGATTTCCAGAAAAAGATATCTTTTCTCTGATTAATGGAGTCGAAGTATTTCTTTTTTGGATTTTGAATGGAGCACCAGCTGACATTATTCTGAATCTCCACATTACCAGCCCACCTGGAGAATTAATAAATTTTCTTCTGAGGGGGTCTGAACACAATGTCAAATCCAGCCAGTGACCAAGAAGACCTGGGAGCGACTGGAAGACAAGATTCCCTGCTGTTAGAAGCAGCAGGGGAAGCCAACTTGTTAGCAGAATTAAGTCTTGGTGAAAAACCAGCTGTAAAACCCAATGGTCCCTGGGAGTTGGCTGGAAGGATCCTGAGGAAAAGCCTCCTCCAGGAGTGACCACTACCTGTCGGCGTGGAAGAGAGGAACCATGGCAAGAGAAGGAAAGAAAGAATTTTCTCCTAACTCAAGCCATGCATCTTCTAAATGAAGCTATTGGAGAACCTCAAACTGATCAAAGGTATGAGGGAGAGGAGGGGGAGGCAGCCCAAGCCAGAAGAATCAGAGCAGCCACTCCCATAAATCAACCTGGGCTAGCGCAACAGGCAGCAGCAGTCCAGGGGCCCCCAGTGGGGGAGTAATTGCCAGAAGACATAGAACTCCAAAGGTGCCTCCATTGGAAGTAAAATATGGGGGGGATCTCAAGGAGTTAGGATACTTCCTGGCAGAAGTCTGGAGCCCTATGGAGGAATATGGAGGGGATTTTTCCTCAGAAGCAGCCAAAGTTAGATGTGTTACCAGGGCTCTGGAGGGAACAGCTGCAAAGTAGATGGTGACTTTGCATAATGATAATGCCCCTCAGCTGATGAATTATGACTTGTTCATGACTGTACTGCGGGCCAGGTTTGAAGACCCACTTGCTGAACGTAAGGCCAGAATTAGGATGAAGACCATAAATCAGGGGCGGAGATCAGTGGCCGGCTACATCCAGGAATTTAGAGAGCTGACATGTCATATTTGAGGCTGGTCCCAGGGAGCCCTGATAGGAGCTTTTAAAGATGGGTTGAACGAAGATGTATATCAAAGCTATATTGCCAGTAGAGACCCCAGTAAGCTGCATCTGTGGTATGTGCTGGCAGCAGAGGTGGAAATTGATCTGACCTGAAACAGATGCTGGGGGGGTCTTGGTTGGAGCAAGTCCTCTCTCACCAGCCCTCAAGAAGCCTTAAAACCTCAAAAGGGAGGAATGGCAGCAAAACCCAAGACCACTGCATGCTTCCGATGTGGGAAGGAAGGTCACCAGGCTGCAGACTGCCGTGCCAAGCTAGAGCCAAAGGGGGCGCCTGGAGGAGGAAGAAAACCTGAAAAAAAACCCAGCAAAGCCTCACAAAACAGTGCTTAAAGCAGAGGTTGTAGAGATCGCCCCTCTGAAAGGAGAGGAGCTGGGAACTCCAACCTCTTCTGAAGAGAGTGAACCCAAATCTGAAGACGACTCACTGTTAAGTCCAAACAAGGGCCCTATGACAATTCCAGTGAGATTAAGGGTACCCACGTTGGGAGCCAAAGGGGTAATGCTGGCCTTGTTAGACTCTGGGTGCAAAGGTGTGTAATCAGCTTGGAGGTAGTAGAGAAAATGGGCTAAAGGCTAAAGACTTTAAAAATGCCCATAGCCTTTTGCCAACTGGATGGATCGGTAGCTGGGGGCGGCCTTGCACATTTCATAATGGAACCAATAGAAATTACACTGAGGAAGCATAGAGAGACTTTGTGTTTTATTGTGGCTCCAGGGATGGAGCACCCCCTAATACTGGGGTTGCCCTGGCTCTGAAAATGGAACCCCCACATTGATTGGAGGAGGGGGTCATTGCACATACATACTGACCAATGCCCAGAAGGGGAGGGGCAATCTCAACCAAAACTCAAGAATCCCACTGAGCTGGCCTCCACTGGCACCGAGAGCCTGAAGGGGGAGGAGAAAATTCCAGAGGAATATTGGGACATAAAGGAGGTATTCAGTGAAAAGGTCTCGGATGAGCTTCTGCCCCATCGCTCAACAGATTGCAGCATTGAAATTTTACCTGGGGTGAAACTCTGAAAACCAAAACTGTACTCAATAACACCATGGGAGCTAGAAGAGCTGCGGTCATTTGTCGATAAAAATTTGGAAAGTGGTTTCATCCAATCTGCTAGACCCAGGGTAGCAGCCCCAGTATTGTTCCGTGAAAAGATAGTTCCTTTCGTTTATGTGTTGACTACAGAAATCTCAACGCTATTTCAGTGGAGAATGTGTACCCCCTCCCCTTGATGAAGGATATGTTGGCCCACTTGGCCAAAGGGAAATTTTTTACAAAACTTGACCTGAGAGAAGCATACTACCAAGTTCGAATTAAGGAAGGGGATGAATGGAAAACTGCTTTTAACTGCCCAGTGGGCTGTTTCAAATTCAACGTTCTTCCATTTGGACTACAGGGGCTCCCTGCAGTATTCATGCAAATGATCAATCAGGTGTTGCATGAACATCTATACAAAGGGGTGTTGGTTTATCTTGATGATATTCTTATCTACATGGAGACTCGTGATGAATATGTGAAACTAGTGTGGTCAGTTCTGGAAAAACTTTGAGCTGATGAGCTGTATGCAAAGTTGTCCAAGTGTGAATTCCACCAGGAAAAAATTGACTATCGCATCTCACATGATGGCATAGAAATGGATCTGGGGAAGGTTCATGCCATTTTGGAATGGGCCCCTCCCCGCACCAGGAAGCAACTTCAAAGTTTCTTGGGATTTGCTAATTTTTAGTGTCAATTTATCCCTGCTTTTGTGGCGATTGCAATGCCTATCACAAATTTCCTAAAAACCAAAGGGGAGGTGAAACTGAAGCCGAGTAAACCACTGAAGTCGTCCATGGAATGTCAAGCCGCTTTTGAGAAGCTAAAAGGTCTGTTTGTTGCTGAACCAAGCTCCTGGACATGGATGCTCCTTTTGTAATCCAAGCCGATGCGAGTGACATAGCAGTCGGGGCAGTGTTACTACAAACAAATGAGACGGGGACTCTGCAACCATGTGCATATACTTCCTGTAAACTAACTGAAACTGAAAGAAGATGGGCCATGTGGGAAAAAGAAGCTTTTGCAGTTCACTGGACTCTGTTAACCTGGAGGCATTTCTTAGAAGGGGCAAAACACCCATTTGAGGTGTGGACAGATCATAAAAATTTTGAGGCTTTGAAAATGCCTCGGAAGCTGTCTCCCAAGCAAGTTCGTTGGGCACAGTATTTTAAGTGCTTTAATTTTTCACTGAAGTACATTCCAGGGGGGAAGAAATTCATGGTGGATGCTTTATCCAGATTACCTCAATAAAACAGTGCTCATCAAGAAGTGGTACAGCCTATTGTCCCAACCAAACAGTTGGCAGCTCCACTGGTTACCAGAGCCCAGAAAAAGAAGGGGGGTGATTTATCAAATGATTTGACTGCACAATTAAGAGACGCTCTAAAACTTGATGATTGGTTCCTTGCTCACTCAAATAACTGTACGGTTATAGATGGATTGGCATGGGTGGGGGCCAAATTATATGTGCCAGCAAAGCTGAGAAACCAAATATTACAGCAAGCTCATGACTCTAAAGCTGCTGGACATTTTGGATTCATGAAAACCTTACACTTGGTTAAAAGGCAATATTGGTGGCCTACCTTGAAAAAGGACATTGAGACTTATGTGACTAGCTGTCCTATCTGTGCCTCAGCCAAACGGCCTCCTGGTAAACCAGCAGGCTTACTACAAAATGTGGCTAGACCAACGGCTCCATGGAAGGAAACTTCTATGGATTTTATAGTGGAATTACCTGAAAGTGGGGGGAATACAGTTATTTGGGTAGGAACTGATTTGTTTTCCAAACAGGTACATTTCATACCTTGTCTGCGGAAATGTTGGCTCAACTGTTTATTTTATATATCTACAGGTTACATGAGGTTCCTGAATGCATAATCTCAGACAGGGGTGTCCAGTTTACCTCAAACTTTTGGAAGGAGTTCCTGAAGTTATTGGGCTCTGCCCAGGGCTTAAGCTCCGCCCACCACCCACAAAACAATGGTGCTTGTGAGAGGACTAACTCAGTATTGGAACAATATCTTCGATGTTACATAAATTATCAGCAAGATAATTGGGCTGACCTATTGCCATTCACTGAGGTGGCATATAACAATTTGGTACATAGTAGTACTGGGTTTACTCCATTTAAAGTGGCTTCAGGACAAGACTTTGTACCCATACCTGAGCTTCCACAGGAGAAACCTAACATTCAGTCATTAGATGAATGGATTACACAGCTCCAGCTTTCCTGGCCGGTTACCCATAAAGCATTAGATGATACTCATCAAGCTCATAAAAAATTTGCAGATAAAAAGAGAACTCCACAAAAACCATATTAAGTTGGTGACAAGGTCTTTTTATCCACCAGATATTTGCAGACCACACAAAAGTCAAAAAAGCTTGGACCTAAGTATGTTGGACCTTTCTCAATTGAACAAATTGTGAACCCTGTGGCAGTTCAACTGAAATTACCTTAAACCTTTTGATGGATCCACCCTGTTTTCCATGTTAGTTTATTAAAACCCGAACATACCTCCGACTTGAGACCAACTCAGGTTGATCCTCCTGTACCATTGCTAATTGAAGGTGAACAACATTTCGAAATTAAAGAAATTTTGGATTCTTGAAAACAAAGTGGTTGACTCCAAAATTTGATTGTTTGAAAACATTTTCCTCCTTCCCAGTCTGAGTGGGTGAATGAGAAGGATGTTTGAGCTCCTAAACTTATCAAGGCATTTTGTACTAAATATCCTGATAAATCCTAAAAAATAGTATGATAGTGTTACACGTATATTTTCTATTACCTTCTATTTTTATCTTTTTTAGGACTAACGTCTCTTTTGCAGGAGGGTCGAATGTCAGCCTTCAAGATTTTATCCCTTTGCTTTGCATCTTTCAGCTGACAAAGGACCTCATGTGACTGCATCTTCCAGCTTCCCATTGGCTTCCCCATTGATTTTGCTTGTGACTGAAGACGTGTTATGATGGCTAGAAATCAAAAGACAAGTCATAACTATCACTTGTTCAGCTCTGTTGAACAGTCACTGAACAAGTGGCAAATGTATATCAATGAGAGAAAGCAGTTTTACATCTCTGATTTCTTGGTATCTATATGCTTCCAATAGGGAAACCTACTGTTCTCCTTTTCCTAAAGCATCAACATTAAAAATCTATAATCAAAATTGCACTTTCTCTCCAGAGAAATGGAAAAGATAGCTAAGCTAAGGCTACAAACCCTGGGCTGCAAAAAAACAGGAGAGCCAGTAGGTGGCTACAAGGAATCTTAAAACCCAACTCTTTGCTGCCATCTTGTGTTCATTTATGCTTTTTCAACCCAGATGTGATCTAGTCACAACTATAAAAGAATTGTTTTATTGTAAAATCAGTAGCCAGATCTTTTGATTTAGAATGGACGAAATCCTCAGCGCTCATTGTGCTGGGCACATTAGAAACCCACTGGCTGATGGAATTATCAAATTACACATTCTCAGAATCATAATCCATAAACCAGGATTTTAAAAGATTTAGTGATTATACAGCTGCATGGAGGAAAAGACCAAGGCAGCTGTCAGTCTTGGAGCAGACAGCATGGTTCCTTTCTCTATCTTGCTCTGCCATAGTGGAAAAAGATGTCCAAATAGGCTTGTACACTGGACTGTGATTTTCTTCTAGCTATAAGACAAATCTTTTCCAGGATTGGAGAAGGGATAAACTTGAACTTGTTTGATTTCTATCGAATGATTAAATCTTAGAAAGTGAGAAGTCATCAGTCTCATCAAGGATGCCAACCAGACTATTGCCTCATCAAAGATTGCCTCCAGAAGTTGTGAATTCTCCAACAATGGAAGATTTTAAGAGATTGGACAACCACAGGGGTGGGATTTTACCAGTGTAACAATTGGTTCGGTGAATGCGCACTCCGCATTTTTAAAAATCCTATATTGACCTTCAACTGCAGCCTCTGTAATTGTTCTGATCCAAGCCTCGTTCAGATCAAATAAACACAAAGTATATATAAAAGCAAACATTATTAAGGTGTCTCTGTGAATTCTGTTCATTCACAGCAAAGTGTCATTAAAACTAATGACATGCCCATTGTCCCACATGCCCAGATGCGAAAAAATATTGGACTAAAACACATGGGTGGAAAAAATGATAAAACAACATATAGACTTTAAGCCAGAGATATTTTTATTGGGAATCATACCAGAAATATACAATAAAGAACTGAAATATTTGATTGTAAATGTACTGATAGTGGCTAGAATTGTATTTGCTAAAAATTGGAAAAATGAAAAAATGCAAACACAGGAGGAAGTCATTAAGAAAATTATGAAATGTGTTGAAATGAGTTAATTGACATTTGAAATTAGAGAACAAGAAGATAAACAATTTTATAAGATATGGGATTTATTTTATCAATGGTTAGATAAAAATACATGGAAATGAAATATGTTAGAAAATTTTAAAGGCAATAGAATGATACAGAATATATACATACATACATACATACATACATATATATATATATATATATGTTTTTTTAAGTTATCGCGGGTACTTACATGTGTGCTGTTTAGCTTCCTTCGGGTATTATCCCACGTCATTGTAGTTCTGTTAAAGTTGTAGCAACGTTTCAGCAGAATCTCATCTGCCATCATCAGGCTTCTGTTTTGAGTTAGTTCCTGGTTTCAAATTTGAGGCTGGTCCATTCTGATTGACTGGGAGCCTGGATCTGTGTTCATTGGACTTGGAGTTTGATTGATTGGTGTTTCTGGTTTCTTCTGTCTGTTTTGTGGCTTTGATTGGCTGGCAACACTCTGTTCTTGTGTTGGAGGCTTTCAGTGCAGCTTGGCTCCGTGTGAAGGGACGGCTGCTCTTCATTAGCAAGCTGCTATTCATTAGCAAGCTGGGTTTCACCTG
>BLBF01000021.1:18945184-18963366 GCA_015471245.1 Laticauda colubrina | reverse complement strand
ACTTTGGAAGTGTTGAATAGAAATATTAGAGATGACAAAAATATAAAAGGAATGAAAATTAAAAAGGAAGAATTAAAACTACAAGCTTTTGCTGACGATTTAGCTTTTATTCTGGAAGACCCGTTAGAAACCGCTCCAAAGTTATTGGAAAAGGTAGAGACATATGGTGAGATGGCTGGCTTGAAAATAAATAAAGATAAAACAAAGATTTTGACAAAAAACATGTTATTGAGACAAAGAGAAGAACTGACAGATCTTTTGAAAATTCAAATTACAAACAAGGTTAAGTATCTGGGGATATATTTGACAGCAAGATGTAGCACATTAAAAGAGAATAATTATATTAAACTTAAACAACAGATAATTACAGATTTGAAGAAATGGGAAAATTTACAATTGTCATTAATAGGGAGAATTTCAACAATTAAGATGAATATTTTACCTAGAATTTTATTTCTCTTTCAAACAATACCAATTAGACTTGGAAAAGACTATTTTGAAGATTTAAATAAAACTATGTTGAAGTTTATATGGCAAGGTAAAAAAGCGAGAATAAAGTTAAAACTTTTGCAAGATGCTAGAAATAGAGGAGGTTTTGGCCTGCCTAATTGGGAATTGTATTATCAAGCTGCAAGTTTGATGTGGGTCAAAGAATGGATAACATTAAGAAAACATAGATTGTTGACATTAGAAGGACATGATTTACTGTTGGGCTGGCATGCTTTTTTATGGTACAAGGGAACTAAAACACAGGGGTATTTCAGAAGACATTATATACGGGAGTCTTTGTGGTTAAATTGGGAGAAGATAAAAAAACAATGTTATTTGAAAATTCCAATTTGGTTATCGACTATTGAAGCATTTTCCTATCCTATGATCTATAAAAAGGAACAAACAGTTAGATATGGGGAACTGTTGGATGAAAAGGGTGGATTTAAAACGATCCAAAATTTAGAGGAACAAGGTATAAGGATGAATTGGTTTTCATATGCGCAAATACACTCAAGATATCTTGAAGATTTTAAAACGGAAGGATTCTATGATAAACAGACTGATTTAGATAAGATATTGATGGGTACTGATGAGAAAGTGATTAAAAAGTTATATGGTTATTTATTGGGAATTAAGCTGGAGGAAGAACAAGTTAAAGAAACTATGATTGCATGGGGGAAGAATTTTGGATATGGAATTGATTTAGAGCAATGGCAAAAATTGTGGTCTCAAAATTATAAAATGACAATGTCAATAGCATATAAAGAAAACTTGTATAAGATGTTTTACAGGTGGCACCTTCCCCCGACAAGAATAGCAAGAATGTTCAAGAATAAATCTGAAAAATGTTGGAAATGTCATCAGATACCTGGCTCATACTATCATATGTGGTGGACTTGTGAGAATGCTAGAAAATATTGGACTAAAATTCACATGTGGTTGGAAAAAATGACAAAGAAACACATAGACTTGAAGCCAGAGATCTTTTTATTGGGAATTTTACCTGATATATATAATAAAGACTTGAAATATTTGATTGTAAATGTATTAACAGCGGCTAGGATTGTATTTGCTAAAAACTGGAAGAATGAGAAAATACCATTGCAGGAAGAAATTATTAAGAAAATATTGGAATGTGCTGAGATGAGTAGATTGACATTTGAAATTAGAGAACAAGAAGATAAACAATTTTATGCAATTTGGGGTTTTTTTTATCAATGGTTAGATGATAAAATACAATAATAGAGCATTAATATTATATATATGAAGAGTTTTTTAGGATTGATTTGTTATGATTATACGATAAATTATAGAATAAACTGTTTGAAGTATTGTTATCTCGCAAAGCATGAATGATTAAAAGTATAGTCAGAAAAAGATTTTTTTATTTTTATTTTTTTTTAGTAATATTAGAATATGGATTGACAATATGAGTGGTTATGCAATATAATTGTAATTGACACTATAAAATGAATGCACAAAACTGATGAACCAACCGATACACTGGAAGTATATATGAGAGTAGATGTTTTTAATGTTTTGTATGTTTGTCTGTTTGTAGAAAATTAATAAAAACTTTATAAAAAAAAAAAAATACTACCTGAATTTTGCTCTGGGTTCCTTCAATGCCTGAGGGAACCCGCCTCTGCAGATGCGTAATTAACCTTGTTTTCCTTGGATCAATGAATCTTTTGGTGGTCTTTTCATCAGTTCAACCTCACAATTTGGCACCCAACATGGGCCCCGACGGAATTTTGACTGGAGAAAAGGGACTGGGTAAGTTTGCCACCACCGCCTCCCATTGTAGAGGGCCCCTCCCTTGTCTCAGTTGGATCCCGGGGTAACTGCACTTAGCAGACGATCCTTGGAAACAAGAGAGAGAGAAGCCGGCCTGACGCTCCGGGAGTGTCGTTGATCACCTGAAGTGGGGACGCCCACACTCCTTTTGTCTCCAGGAGACCAGGGGTGTATCAGGTGAGTTTGTTGCCTTTCGGGATAGAAGAAGGGGTATACTGTCCTTAAACTCTGGGAATCCAGCGACTGCTGGAGGACAGCGGAAATCCCTGAGTTGGGAATCTCTGGGAGATTGTTGGTGAGTAGCATGGAGAATGGGAAAGGGACAAAGCAAGTGTGAGACGTTCCAAGAGGGAACGGGTATAGAGATAGAAAAGACCCCGAGAAGGCCGATTCCGACTGATTCCCTGTTGGGTCAACTACTACAACAATGGTCATTGCCCCATCTGAGGACTTACACTCGGAGTCTAGAGAAAAAGAAAATGATCTACCTATGCCAACATAGGTGGCTGAAGTATCCCCTAGTAGACCCTGAGTTTCCTTACCACTGGGATCCCGAAGGGAATACCAGCATGTACTGGATAACTCAGTTGAAAGAGTATATAATGAAACACCGGATGAAGGAGCAAATACCCTATGTGGAGGTATGGTATCATGTTCATTTCGAAGGTCCAGTTCCACCAGAAACAGAAGTAGGACAGTTTGTCAACAAGGTGGAGGAAAGCGAAACTGAGGACTGGATGAGGAGTCCACCGGCATCGGCTCCAGCAGTCCCGGCACCACCGCCCCTGCCAGCTCCAGTTGCCCAGGCTTCACCTCCACCTGCATATCCAGGACTCAGAAGGGAACTAGCTCAATTAAGCAAGGACCTAGAGAATTTGCCTCTAGGAGGAAGGTCGGCCAATCCCATGTTGGCCTTCCCAGTCAGAGAAGTCCCAAATGGCATGAATGCGCAAGGGAATCCAGTCACCGTTTTTGTGGCTGTCCCCATAAAATCTGCCGAGTTACAGGATCTGAAAAAGACCCTTCCAAAACTCCATGAGAATGCTCATGAAGTGGCAGAACAGTTGGAATTGTTTCTGGGGCCCAATGAATACACATACCAAGAACTGATGTATATTCTTGGACACCTTTTCACCCCCGAAGAGAGGAATCTCATTAGGAGGGCAGCAATGGCTGCCTGGGATAGGAGACATGCAGGGCAACAGGGAGCAGTGGCTGCAGACACAAAGTTCCCCATAGCCGATCCAAATTGGAACATCAATGACAACGCTCATAGGGAGCACATGAGAGACATGAAACACATGATCATTGAAGGAATTAAATTGCCCATCCCTCAAGGGAAAAACTTGACCAAAGTATTTGAAATAACACAAGGAAAGGATGAGTCCCCAGGGGATTTCTGTGCTCGGCTCCGGGAAGGGTTAACCAAGTACTCCGGAGTGGAGCCAGAAACCCCTGCCTTCGAGACTCTCCTGAAGATGCAATTCATCACTAAAGCATGGCCAGATATCCAGAAAAAGATTCAGAAGATAGAGGGATGGACTGATTTGGGCATGACAGATTTGATGAGTTTTTGTGAACCGAGACTCAGTTAAAACCAAACAGAAGTCTCAGATGATGGTAGCTGCTGTGCAGACGGCAGCCAAGAATGAAGTTAGGACAGGGAGTTAGGACTCCCTAAGACAGGGAGACCTGGATGTCAGATCCGAGGCCAAGGTGGAGAGATGAAAGATCTCCCAGCGGGGAGTGGAGACCCCCAGTTAGGTGAGGAGGTCCGGGGGCAATCGAGGCGGTCGATTCCAACGGCTGTCCCAGAGTAGAACTTGCTTCAGATGCGGGAAGGAGGGACATTTTGCGCACGAATGTCCCAAAACCCCAGAGGAATGAAGCTATGCCCTATACGATTAGGGAGGTTCCGGCTCCCCAAGAGGGACCCGTGGGGAGCCACTGGTAAATGTGTTAGTGGGTCCTGATCATCAGGAATGGCTGTTCCTGATCGACACCAGCGCAAGCCGGACATCTGTATGTGATCTGGTCAAGGGAGCATGCAGGTCGAAACAGACTCTAAAAGTGGTTGGGGTGAGTGGGAAATCCCAAGAGGTCAAGATTTTGGAAGAGGTGAGATTAGAATTGAATGATGTGGTTACTGAAACCGAAATATTGTATATTCCGGATTCAGGGGTGAACTTGCTAGGAAGAGACTTGTTGGATGTTTTTGGAATAGAATTGTGGGATAGAAGGAAAGAAGTTTGCATGTGTATGTTAACAACGGAAGATGAGGAGAAGATATCATCAAATGTGTGGGCAGGAGGTGAAGGGGTTAGTAGGATGGCAATACAGCCCATTCAGATCAAGATACAACCAGGGATAACTAAACTGTGGACTCCACAATATTCTCTGAGTAAGAGAGGTAGGGAAGGGTTGAAACCAGTGACTGACAGATTATTGAAACAGGGACTGTTAGAACCTACTATGTCACAGTTCAATTCACCTGTCTTAGCAGTAATAAAAAAGGATGGGAAGTATAGATTGGTTAATTATTTGAGGAGGATCAATGAGATAGTGGTTCCTAGATTCCCAGTGGTTCCTGATCCCTACACCATCTTGGGGCGGATCCCTCCCAAAGACAAATGGTTTACTGTGATAGATCTGAAGGATGCGTTTTGGGCATGCCCCTTGAAGGAGGGGAGTAGAGACTTGTTTGCTTTTGAATGGAATGTTCCTGAGAGTGGAAGGAAACAGCAGTTGAGGTGGATGGTACTTCCTCAGGGATATACTGAGAGCCCTTTGTTGTTTGGACAGGCGTTGGAAGAAAAGTTGGTGTTGTTTGAGAGAGAGAAAGGAATCACCCTAATTCAGTACGTGGATGATTTGTTGTTAACTGGGGAGAAAGAGAAGGAAATGAGAGCGACTTCTGTGGGTCTGTTGAATTGGCTGAAGGAGCAAGGGCTGAAAGTCTCAAAAGAGAAGCTTCAATTTGTTGAAAAAAAGGTGAAATATTTGGGACATTACATTCAGCAGGGGGTTAGGTCCTTGGACCTGAAAGGGTGAATGGGATCATGAGCTTGGCTCCTCCCAGGAACAAGACAGAGGTGCGGAAAGCATTGGGATTGTTGGGGTACTGCAGAATCTGGGTAGACCAATTCACAGTGTTGGCACAGTTTTTGCATAGAAAGTTGCCTGGAAAGGGAGAGCACATAGAATGGGAGGAGGGAGATAGTGAAAGGTGGGAAGAGCTGAAGAAGGCTTTGTCAACCACTCCGGTTTTAGCCTTGCCAAACCTGAAACTACCGTTTCATTTGTATGTGGCGGTGGCTCAGGGAACAGCAGTTGGAGTTCTTGCCCAAAAGAGGGGGGGGCAGTACCAGCCAGTAGCCTTCCTAAGCAAGGGTTTGGAGCTGGTTGTGAAAGGATGGCCAGTTTGTGTTCAGGCGGTGGCAGCAACAGTGATGTTGGTGGTGGAGAGCAAAAAGTTGACTTTTGGGGGAGCTTTGGTGGTGCATTCACCTCATCAGGTCAACTCAGTGTTGAGTCAGCTGGCTACCACTTGGATGACCAAAGGGAGGATATTGAAGTATGCAACCATTTTGAGAACCAGTCCTGATGTGGTAATAGGGACAGACAAGAATCTGAATCCAGCAGAATTCTTGGAGGGGAGAAGGCAGGTGGAAGGAACCAGAAGACCATGATTGTCTATTGCAAGTGGATCTCATGATGAAGGTTAGAGAGGACTTGGAAGAGACTCCATTGGAGAAGGGAGAGAGGTGGTTTATAGATGGATCTAGCAGTGTGGAAAATGGAAAGTGAGGTAATAGAGAAAGGGTCACTCCCAGCTGCTTGGTCAGCCCAGAAATGTGAATTGCTTGCCTTGATCAGAGCCTTGGAATTGGCTGAGGGGATGGAAGTAATGATTTGGACTGATTCCAAGTATGCATGGGGGGTGGTGTACACGTTTGGGAAAATCTGGAAAGAAAGAGGGTATATCAAGGTGAATGGGAAGCAAATAGAGCAAGTGCAGTTAGTAGAGCAAGCCTTAGAGGCATTGCAACTTCCCAGCCGAGTATCAATTGTCCATGTGAACGTACATCAGAAGGGGAACACACCGGAGGTTGTGGGAAACCGATGGGCGGACAAATGGGCGAAGGAAGCCGCAGGGGAGATAGAGTTGGTAATGATATCTATACCAGTACTGGAAAAGGAGGACGAGAGGGAGGAATGGGAGCCAGAGGAAAAGGAAAAGTTGGAGTTGGAGAAAGAGGGATGTGTCAAAACCCCAGAGGGATGGAAAATGTCGGAAGGAGTCAAGGTGGTGTCCCCCATTGTCATGAGGGGAATATTGGAGAAAGTTCATGAAGGAGGACATTGGGGAACGGAGGCCTTGGTCATGTCCGTTAAACCTCACTATTGGAGTCTGAGGATGTGGACGGTAGCTCAGAGCATCTGCTGAAAATGTTTGATTTGTTTGAAAGTAAATAAGAAAGCGGCACACAAGAAAGAAATGGGAGGGTGACCCCTGGTGGGTTGGCCTTTTCAGAGAGCACAAATTGATTTCACTGAGTTGCCAGAAAAGGGGGGTTGGAAATACCTGCTTGTGATCAAAGATCAACTAACCGGGTGGGTAGAGGCTTATCCCACTAGAAGAGCCACAGCTCCCACAGTAACCAAGATCTTACTAGAACAGATCATCCCATGATATGGAATGATGGAAGCAATAGATTCAGACAGAGGAACTCATTTCACCCAAAAGGTTCTGCAAAGGGTAATGGAGGTGGTGGGGGTGAAATGGGAATTACACATGCCATGGCATCCTGAATCCAGTGGAAAAATTGAAAAAGCGAACGCGGAATTGAAGAAACACTTGACCAAACTGCAATTTAAAAATGGCTTGCCATGGACAAAGAATCTTCCCCTAGCTCTGTTCAGGATCAGAACTTGTCCAAGGAAAGACACAGGGGTCTCTCCCTTTGAAATGCTGATGGGGAGACCCTATTTGGCCAAACTAGGCAATCCCATACCAGAGTTCAGGGACTTGTTCCTTCAAAAATATTTGCTGGCACTGTCCCGGTCTTTGCTTTCTCTTCACAAACAGGGACTGTTGGTGCAACGACCACCTTTGGCTGGTAGCCAACACCCACACGAGGCTGGAGACTGAGTCCTGATAAAGACTTGGAGAAGTGAAAAACGGCAACCTAGCTGGGAAGGTCCATACCAGGTGCTGCTGATGACTGAATCTGCAATCCGTACTCGGGAAGGAGGCTGGATGCATTACAGCAGAGTCAAGGAAGCACCGGAACCTGAGAAACTTGAGTAATCCCAGTGGACGGTCAGCCGCTAAAGGTAACTTTGAAGAAATAGCCAGCAGAAACCACCATGGAGGTGTTGGCTGAATTCTGGTGAGGACTATTTGTTACAATTATATTTACATTAATACATCAAAGAAGTTCACAATATGTTGGACCTGCAGGTGACTTGGGAACAGACTTGTGGGATGGCAATGTGTTCATACAGGATCTCAAGAAGGTCTCACATTCCTTGAACATCACCAATTGCTGGTTATGCATGCACATGCCAGGAAGAACAGGTGAAAGATTAATTCTACACGCTATTCCATTTGATCAGAACAGACTAAAACCACAGGGGGACGGGATAGAGAAATATGGTGCAGAACGAAATATAACAGGAAGGATTTTTGTTCATTTAAAGGAAATGGCGTATGTGTGTTTTAAGAGAAATGGAACTAGAGGGCTCCATTTAGGAGATTGGGAAAAATGTAATAAGACTTTTGATATGCCATCATCTTGTAGTAACTATAGCTATACCAAGAGTTATCATAAATTAGATTACTTTAATCAAGATCAGTATCAGATGTGTATGTATTTTGAAGATATGATTAATTGGGCCCGAACATCAAATCAGACCTATGCTATGAAAAACTTTAGGTGGGTATTGTGTGGGAAATATGCATACAGGGAAATGTCACTTCACTGGAGTGGCACATGTACAATCGGGTATGTGATACCGGTGATATATAAACTTGATGGCTTTCCCCAAAGCCGGATACATAATAAAAGACACTCAGAATCTGGCCTTACCCAGAGTCTCTGGACCCAAGTTTCCCATGGTCTAATAAGACCATTGGGAGTAGCCATGAACTATCGAGATATACAAATTCTAAATAACTTCATGGTAGCAATGTTCGATGATACAATAAAGAATATTAAAATGATCAACACCGAGCTTTCTGAAGTAAGACAGGTTGCTCTACAAAATAGGTATGCTTTAATAGGTATTAGCTGCAAAAGGGTGTGTGTGTGCTCTGATTCATTCACATTGCTGTGTATACATCCATGATTTCCAACCCAATATTACAAAGACAGTAAAAGTAATGGAAGAACATATTCATTCTAATCCATTATCACAAAGAGGTGACTCCTCATTGCCAGACCTGTGGGGAGCAATATGGTACTGGCTTCCCAGTTCCACTTGGTTGAGATCTACCATCATGGGAATTATATTGATCATTATATGCTGTGTATTGTTGTGTTGTTGTGTTCAGTGTCTCCCTGGTGCAATAACAATGTGTGGGAAGATAGGGAAATCCTTGGGTTCAAGATTTGAGAAGAAGCAGGAAGCAGAACCTCTGATGATGTATCAGAGAAAAATCATTCTGAAAGAAGCAGAGGACCTGCTGCTTGAGTTTGAGACAAGAGTGGAAAAAGAAAAAGGGGGGATTGTGAACAGAACCGAAGTCATGTTGGATGGCCCATTGAATTAAATAAGGAAGTGTCTCAAACACAGTAGCTCTGTCAAATAAGGAAGTGTTCCAGTTTGTGCACAAGAGAGAAAAAAACAGAATGAGGTTAGAACAATGGGGAATTGTAATAAAGTGCTGATGTGTCAGAAACTGTGTAACTGCTTTTGCTAGATAGGGAAACACATAAACCTTCGAAAAATATATGTGTCAATTTGAAAACAGAAAGAATGTGAGCCAAGCCCTCGTATGAGGGGGCAGACAGTTAGGGTATAAAAATACTACCTGAATTTTGCTCTGGGTTCCTTCAATGCCTGAGGGAACCCGCCTCTGCAGATGCGTAATAAACCTTGTTTTCCTTGGATCAACAAATCTTCTGGTGGTCTTTTCATCAGTTTAATGTCACAACAGCAAGATCTCTTCAATCAAAAAAGACTACTATGACAAATTAATAATACAAATCAAAAAAGAATTGGAAATATGGAGGAAATTACAGCTATCACTACTGGGGAAAATTGCAGGAATTAAAATGTCTATCCTACCAAAAATGCGATATCTTTTTCAAACTGTATCAATAAGATTGGATAAAACCTTTTTTAGAGAATTATATCGAATAATAAGTAAATTTGCTTAGGATGGGAAAAAAGCTAAGATAAAAATGAAATTGTTACAGGACAAAAGAGAAAGCGGTGGCTTTGGACTCTCTAACTGGGAAATGTATTATCAGGCTGCAGCTATGCTATGGATTAAAGATTAGATCAACCTGGAAAATAGAAGAGTATTGTCGATAGAGGGTCACGACTTGCAGAGAGGGTGGCATAGTTTCCTATAGGATGGGAAATGTAAACAGCATGCATATTTTCAGAGACACATGATTAGAGATTCATTAATTCAGACATGGAACAAGATTAAAAAGAATCATTATACTAAAATATTGAGCTGGCTGTCAACTATGGAAGCACAAATCTACCCAAATGCAATGGATCTGGGAAAAAAGAGGAATTACAAAGACTTATTAGACACACAAGGAAGATTAAAAATGAGACAAGAATTACAGCAAGAAAATATAAAGATAGATTGGTGGCCATACATGCAAATTCAGGTGAGATATCAGAAGGACAAAGAACAATTTGGTTTCTGCTTGGAAAAGCATCAATTAGATAAAATTCTACAAGAAATGTAAAAGAAAATGATTTCAAGAACATATAACTTTCTATTAGATTTTAAAATGGAAGAGGAGGTGGTCAAAGAGATGATGGTGGTATGGACAAAAAATGTTAGCCACAATATAGACCTGGAAAATTGAGAGAGAAAGTGGGGATCAAATTACAAACTAATTACATCCACAGCATACAAGGAAAATCAAAACAAAATGTTCTACAGGTGGTACCTTTCTCCTGCTAGATTGGCAAAAATGTTTAACTCAGACCCAAATTTTTGGAAATATGGGAAAGAAAAAGGCACTTATTTTCATACCTGGTGGACATGCCAGGAAGTGAAAAAAATTGGAATACAATTAGACAATGGATAGAAGAAATCACAAATCAGAAAACTGAATTTAATCCAGAAACTTTTTTATTAGGTATAATAACACAAAAATGCAATAAAACAGATAGATATATTATTAACAGTTGCAAGGATTTTGTACGCACAACTCTGGAAGGAAAAAAGGGTTCCACCAGAAGGCATGGTTATTAAAAAAATAATAGATTGTATAGAGATGGACAGGCTAATGATGAAAATAGAAGACAGAGAAGATTCAATTTATTATAGGGCCTGGTATGCCAGGTATGAGTGGTTTAGAAATAAAAAGAAAATAAAATGGCAATTGGAAAAAGAATGAGGGAATATATAAATATGTAATATACCATGGAGAAGATTGAGATGTAAGGATAAAAGATATTGATTTATAGTAAGAGTAAGATGTAATGGTCAAGGAATAAGTAAATACATATACTGAAAAATGTGAGATGCAAAAGATGTCCTGATGTTGATAATAATGTATAAAGTTTTATGTTTTTAAAATTTGGAAACTTAATAAAATTTATTAAAAAATAAATAAAAACTAGGCTTCAAATTATGTAAACTTATACCAAAGAAGTTAAAAACCATTTACATTTAGTATACCACCTGCCCTGAATAAAGCATATGCATTAGAGGGAATGATGCATATGCATCAGAGAGAAATACTTGAAATATGCATACATTCTTATGAAATAATTAAAATAACCAGGAATCCCCAATTAAAAGAGTGGCAAAATATATTTGGGGTTTTTTTTAGAACAGACTGACCATCTGGTTTTTTTTTCACTTATCGTATTTTAAAACTACTCATCTTCCTCAAAGACAGTCTCTATCCATTTCTGAGGATAGCATGTTCCAAATTGAGGTGTAGCAATTGTATAGTGCTGCCAGGGTATCCCCAGATGAACCACTGCAATTTCATATATCATTTTAAATGTACAGTTGGGAACATTTAAAAGTAGGCCCTTTCTCAAGGCTAGGTCCCACTGGTCATTTCGGGGGTGGCTCCATCCATTGTTATCCGCTCCAAAAAGCGCCCCAAATTTGCATCAACAGAATGGAAAGAAACAGAAAGGAACGAACGGGGGTAGTACGTAGCGAGGATGTTAAACAGATGTTCGTAGGAAGCCTAGTGGATGACAGCGGATGGAAGCGGATGACACATCTGAAGGGCTTCTGGGGGAGAATTGCGAAGCGGACGCATAGCAGAAGGAGCAGATGTGTAGCAGATGATGCGGATGCATCACGGACACCTATAGGATGCATAGCGGATGCAAAGCATTCACTGCGCATGCGGGGAGGATGAATTGTGTCAGCTCCGCGGATATAAAAGGATGCAGCTCGCAAGCAGTCAGCATTCAGAGGAAAGACGTGCTGCCACAGACATCTTTGAATAACACCATGGTTCGTCAGTCAGGGAAGAAGAGAAAGCCTGTTCCTACTCCTGCCAGCCCTGGAAAGAAGGACAGAACCACCATCCCATCCTCTGACACTGACTCTGAAGCTGCTGGTGCTGCTGGTGCTGCTGGTGCTGCTGGTGCTGCTGGTGCTGCTGGTGCTGCTGCTGGTGCTTCTCCTGCTGCTGGTGCTGCTGATGCTGCTGGTGCTGCTGGTGCTTCTCCTGCTGCTGATGCTGCTGGTGCTGCTGGTGCTTCTCCTGCTGCTGATGCTGCTGGTGCTGGTGCTACTGCTACTGCTACTGCTGCTGTGGTGGACCAGCCCCAAGGCCTCAAAGCCCTGCTGCTCAAGCCCTTGAAGGGCCTGCTGCTGAAGCCCCTGCCAGAGGGAGGAAGAGGCAAGGGGAAGGAGAAGGGAGAGAAGAAACAGTACACCATTTCCAAGGACCATGAGGAGGAGGTGCTGGAATGACTGAGGGAGAATGAGTACCTCTGGAGAAAGGGCCACAGACTCTATCGCGACACCAAGAAGAAGCAGGCAGCTTGGAGAGACAAGGCAGAGAGCCTGTGCTACACTGCAGATGTACTCCTGGGATGGTGGAAGCACATGCACACCTGGTATGGCAAGCTACACCTCAAGAAATCTGGGCAGGCCACTGTCAAGCTCACTGACCGGGAGATGTATGTCATGGCCAAGTGCAGCTTCCTGAAGGGTGAGGTCCACCACCGAGAAGCAGCCCCTCTGACACCCCTCTCCCTCAGATAGCCCACAGACAGCCAGTCCTCTTCCAGCCAGGAGACAACTGCCCTGTCCAGGCAGGTGTCTTCGGAGGGCCCCACGGCAGAGACCCCCCCGACAGCTGCACTCCCCGTGCTGGAGAACTTGGAGGATCCCCTGTCACAAATGGAGCAAGAAGCGGCAGCCACCAGAGACCAATGTACACCCACCCCCACCCCCAGCTCCACAGGATGCAGGCAGAGAGGCAGACTGGAGGGCCAGAGCCACACTGTCCTGTTGGAGATCAGGGACACAATCAAGACCAGCACAGAACTTCTCTCTCAGCTGGTCCACAGTGACATACCATCCTCAGACCGGAAGCCCTTCATCACCTACGTGAGCCAGACCCTCATGGACCTGCCCAAGGCCCAATACCAGGTGATGAAGCAAAAGATCACAGCACTTCTGCACAACCCTCAAGGCCCAGCTGAACCTACTCCAACCCAGTCCAGGTCTGCTCCTCCACCCCAGGTGATGTCACCGCCTTTCCACAGCTTTCAACAGCCCCTCACCTAGCAAGGCTACGACTACCAGGACTTCCCACAGCAGAAACAGCCCTTCCCAGTCCAGGCCCAGGTCCATTGCACACCACAGACGCCACACCTCACCCAGCTGCAGAACAGACAGCCCCACTACACTCCTCCTTCCTCCACCCCACAGCTAAGCCCGTCAACGGACAATCTGTCATCAGTCTTGTGCCAGACATCCCAGGTACTTGATGAAGGGCCTCTCAACCTCACGGGACTGAGTCAGCTCTCTGAGAGCTTCCTGAACACACCATCCCCTGTTGTACTCTCGGGGCTAAGCACCCCAATGGCACCTCAGACCAGCAATCCAGCCACAGCCACCTCCACAGTCCCTGGCCGCTTAATAGCTGAGATCATGGACATGCCTCAGAGTGACTGAGAATAGTGCCAGAGACTGAGTTGTTACCTGTTCACTTTATCTTTGCTTAAGACACTTTACTTGGTTCATTTTGCTTTTTTAATAAAATCATACAGTTTACTTAAAACAGTTATTAATAAAGGTTATCTTTGCTTAAGACACTTGGTTCATTTTTTTCACTTGAAGTGTTGGTGAAAATTTTGAAAAATTGGTTCATCCTTTTCATGCTTGTGGGATGGGTAAGGATGGTTGTGAGATAGGTAAGGATAGTTGTGGGATAGATAAACCTCCAGTGCAAGCATAGTGGGACTGTATGGTCCACCCTCCCAGCTGCCACACATATGGCCCTTTTTTATCAATAACAATTTATTCATTGATCAACACATTTCAAAATAAACAAAGCTCTTTATTAATGCCCTATTCATTGTAGGGCCACTCAACATACATGGCACAATCTCATCAGTGTGATGAGACAGGCTCAAGGAAGCATCCATTAACCATCTAATATCCTGTCTTGCCACTCCACTGCTCCAGCTGGGGAGTTGCACCAGTGTCTCAGGAGGTTGCGCTTCTTCTTCCCTTCATGTGAAGCTCTGTTGGGGCCTTGTACATCCACACTGTCTATTAGGTTTAGTTCTTGCTACCATTCATCAGGCTTCATGTCCCCATTCCCTTGTTGACAGTCCACAAGCCTGTTCTGCAATACTGGGTAGCGGGTGCGCATGAGATTGTGCAGGATGCAGCAAACTTCCACAATGCTCCTCACAGTCCCTGGGTGAAGCTGCATGGTGGTGAGAAGTACCTGGAACCTGTTGGCCATGACGCCAAAGGCATTCTCCACCACCCGTCTTGCCCTGGACAGCCTGTAGTGAAGATCCTCTCTTCATGGGTGAGGTATCTTGAAGTGTAGGGCTTCATGAGGTAGGTTCTGAGGGAGAAGGCGTCATCGCCCACTATGAAGTAGGGCACATCTTGTGTGTCATTGGATAGGGGGTCTGGATCTGGTTGTATACCTGGCTATCTGAAGCTGACCCGTTGCCTGAAGCATCGATGGACATGAACTTGTAGTCAGCATCAACCATGGCGAAGAGGATGATACTGAAGAAGCCCTTGTAGTTGTAATAAGAGGACCCTGAGTTGGCTGGAGCTTTGCAGGCCATGTGCTTCCCATCTATGGCTCCAATGGTGTGGGGAAAGTTCCATCTCTGATACCACTGTTCTGTAACTTTCCTCCAGCCTTCATCAGTGGTGGGGCACTTGAGGAGTTCCTCCACGTATTCTTCGATGATGGCCTGCACCACTTCTCTGACCACTTTGCTGATGCTGTTGTGTGGCACCCTCCAGGCATACTGCATGTTTCTGTATGTGGTTCCAGAGGCCAGGTGGCGCAGAGTCATTGCCACCTTCAGTCCAGGGTCCAGGTTGGGATGGAAGTTGGTGCTCGGCTTGGTCAACCTGGGTCTCAGATGCTCTACAATTTCATCAAACATGGCTGGTGGCATCCTCATGAAGTGCTGGAATGCATGAGTGTCTTCATTCCTCAGCTCCACCATCAGCTTGACATACAGTCCAAACTCCACTTTTCTCCCGATCCATCCTCGGACCCACACAGCTCTTGGACGTCTCCTTCTTCTCCTTTCGTAGAAAAGGTGAAACAGTCTGAACAGGGCTTGGTTCTGGTGTTGAATGATTGCAGCTACCATAAGGAGTGTGTGATGATCCATGGTGGAGATCAATGGATGATGTGGAAGAGCAAGACCAAGGGTGAAGAGGTCTGTACATCACGGCTGCTAGACTCATACTGAGATCCAGGTGATTTCCTCCCCCTTTTTATAGGAAATATTGGTTTCCCGCTAGGTGTCCTTCTACATACTCTAGGCATACTCCAGACATCCTAAATATCCGAGATACATCCCATGTACAAATTTTTTGTCCATTTTAATGATTTATATACGAGATGCATCCGCTTACATCCTTTCTATTTCCTTGCTACTAACGCTGTGTGGACATTCCGTGTACCTTTCACTTCCTCCCTCTTTCCATTTTTAGCTGCAGTGGATGTGAGCTGCGAGGATGTCCAGAGGATGCCGAGAGGATACAGCAGACGTTTAATGGATGACAACGGACGTAGAACGTTTGTTGCCCGTATGTGTTGCGGATGAACATCGTACACGGTGGAAAGTTCATCCACTCAAAAAAGTTTTGTGCATCTCAAAACTTCTTGCGCAGATGAAATCTCAGTGGACGGATGCTCGACGGATAGAGCGTATGAAACACGTATGCAGTGAGTACACAATGGATGCATCGCATTTTCCAATGGATGGCAAGCTTTTTTGTCCGTTTTACATCCTCTTTGCATCCGTTGGTGCAGTGGGACATGGGCTTTAAATAATGCTGAACAAAGGCCTTTGGATTTCAGACAATGGCCAGCATTTTGCCTTTCACGCTGAAGGAATTGGTCTGCCAGGGCAATACATCTAATACTAACATGATCCTAAGTATGCATAATTCTCTGCCATCTGTAAGAATTTGACATCATTTTCTGGAAGGCAGAAGAAGCAGACAAATTCAGTCTGGAGTGAAAGAGAAGAGAAACTGTCTGGCATTTCTTAGAAGTCCCAGCAAACATATTTGCAAGCCTGATTTAATCCTTGCAGATAGTTTGGTTACTTTGATATCTGTGTTTTTTTGGGGGGGCAGTTGTATATGTCTGGCTATTTACCACATTCATAGGCTTCATGGCCCGCCATCCCATCCATAGCAGTGTGGCAAAGCCATCTGTTTCCATCTTAATGGGCTGCCAAAGGGAATTTTAAATCAATGCTTTCAACTGCCCATGGTGTGAATACCCATGTGTGCAAGGCCAAGCCACCACAAACATGCAGCTGATGAACATTTCCTCTTCTGGGAAAAAGAAGGCCCTGCACAGCTGCAAACAGAAGGCCCGGATGGGCCAGCAGCTGCGCTAAGCTTCCAGTGCATCTGAGTTCAACCATGGGCTGGCAGCTCCTTTAGGAAGGATGATATCAGATTCTGCTTCAGTTGGATTGAAAGGTGCCAACTTGAGCCCAGCTGTGCTATTCACTGCGCAACCTACTGGGTAATTCAGTGCTACCATGACTTTGAGAACGTCCTTGCTCTTTGAGTCTCTGCAATAGCATTCAGAAAAAAAACATATATTCCCTTTTTGAGGATTGCTAGAAAATGTACAAACCTGTGGAGTTGTCAAGCACCAGGTAAATCAGAGAATCAGGCCTTTCAAATGAGTATAAATATTTATTGCAAGCTTAAGGTCTCTATAAAAAATCTGACTAATGAGCAGTCAGGGAAAATGAGTGGGAGATAAGAAAGGCATTCAAGATGGGATGGTCCCAGATCTTTTGTTGGCTCGCAGGGACTCATGACTTATGACACATTTCCCTTCCCTCGAGCTCAGCCTGGTCATCTCCTACAAAGTGGATAGAAAATTATTAGCAGGTCTGGGAAACTGAGGTGCTACTGGTCTGAAGCAGTGTGTGTCATTTCCTTCCTTCACGTTTAATACTACACTCTGAAATGGGACTGTAAGGATGGGATTGCAAATCATCCTTAACAAGGTCAGTTAAAGACTCAGGTCTACATTCATGCAACATGCTAAGTTTGCTTAGTGCTAATCTTTGTCAGGACTGGAGGAATTTAGCATAAGTATGTGACAATACTACATGTTGGATCAGTGCATTGTGTAAATCCAGAACATTGATTGAGTAACTAAGATAAATCTGCCATGTAAATCTAGTCAAAACATCTTTGGCTGATCAGATGAGGTTATCAGTCATAGTTAGAACTGCAGATGTGAACATTTTGCAAAAACAACTGGATACTTGGAGACATTTGAGATGGGATTCTCATATGCATTTTATGTCCTCCTCCTCAATCCGTAATACCTCCCTCATTCTCAGTTGGGTTACCTAATCTGATTGCAAATATCCAGATGGTCACTCAGTTTTGGTCACTAAAGTACACTAGCCAGAAGAAGCCATTATGTTCTGTGTTTCTTTATTGTCATCTCCTTGTAATCCTCATTCTCAGTATGGACAGAGCTAGTAGAAAGTACCAACTGTGCTGTATATGAACTGTTATGAAAGCTGGATGATTTGTCTCACATAATTCTTTATGTGTACCAAGAAAGAAAAAAAAAATTCTGTATGTTTAGAATACTTCTCTATAATCCTGGCAGCTCTTCCTTGTTGAATTTAGTGTCATCTTTTATATCCTCGGCTTTAAGTAAGCTTCATGTAGAAGACATAGGGAATGGCCTTGAAGGACAGGAGGAAGAGTTGCTACCATGTCAATGGACAGATAGGTTCATTGAGCCTGAGCCAAGAAACTAACTTGAGAAAGTATCCCAGGCAAGCCCCTACTTAGTTGAAATAATGATAATCGGAGCAAAAGTTTATTCTTATAGCTGTTATAGTAAAAGTGGCCCTGACCAATATGATAGATTTCTTAGACTGGTGTAAGTTGTTGGGCTGAAAGTTCCTTATACCGAGGGACAAGACCAACCCTCCCTCCCTCCTTT
>BLBF01000021.1:18917915-18945174 GCA_015471245.1 Laticauda colubrina | reverse complement strand
TTTCTTTCTTTCTTTCTTTCTTTCTTTCTTTCTTTCTTTCTTTCTTTCTTTCTTTCTTTCTTTCTTTCTTTCCTAGATCTTGATACTCATTCATTAATAAAAGAAGGCTTTAGTTCAAACAAGAGTAATTGATTTTATTTGGGCTAAAGAGCCATTTTGAATATAAAAGGATAAAATATATATGCATATATATTTAGTACAAAAATCACAAACATACCATGGATTACATCTTACCATCTCTGACCATCCTCCTTATTGTGGAAGATTTCTTTTGTTATAAATGGATTCTTGAAATTCTTCATATCATCCCTCTACAATGTTTGCTCTTCTTTATTCTAGCTGACTGGACAGAAGCTAACATAACTATGGGCTGAAACCATGTGATCTTGGATAAGTGGACAAGGAACAATCATTGTTTGGGACAGATAACTGGCTGGAGGGTTGCATCTATGGTTGCCTACAAATTTAGGCTATCACAGAATAGAAAATATAATTTGGGATTTAAAAAAAAAACAATAAACAAAAAAAAAAAAGAGTAACCCTGTATGTCCCTTGCAGGAGAGCAAAGAAAGATCTACTGCTTCTCCAACTGTCCATGACCCTGCCAGTTCTCTGCAGGCAAGATTGGAAATGGAGACCAGTTCTTTCCATATCACTTCCTTTGGGTATAGAGTCATGTCTGGTTCTGAGAACATGTTAAGAGACCACACAGCATTAGAGCAACCTATTCATATCCATTTCTCATTTCTTCCTGAAATTGTGCAACACTTCCAGAAGAACATAATAGTTTTCTACCTGCATACCAGAAATCTGTGATGATGTATTATTCAGTCAACCAATCTCTCTTTCTGCTACTGAGATATACCCCACCTCTCAAGGCTGATGAAGGAGTAAAGTATAAGATTACTTGCTATAATTGCAGAGCCTTGGAAATGTTCCTTGTTTGTACTGACTTCTGCCATTGCAATAACCAGTGGGAACAGTTCCTAAATAGTCATAAAAAGAGCTACCTCTATACAGGGATACACTTAATTTTTTTGATGAAACTATGGGCTGGAGTTATGCCTCCCGAAAAGAGGAAAGGCAAGGAATAATTTAAATAAATATGTGCTAATAAATAATTATGGAGCAAAGGCACACAAAACAAAGAACACACAAGAGAAATCCACCTTTACAAATACATTTAACCCCACAATGCAAAAACTTCCAACTAAAGACTTTAAATTCATGTGAGTGAAAATCCCCATTCACATTTTATGTGAAATGAAAAAAGAATAACTTAAAATCTGGATAAAGAATCAATAATTGGGGGTAGGGGTAGGGAGAAGCCATGGCTTATCTTGGCTGGCACCATTCTAAAATACAGTTATGAAAATAATTCCTTCCATTTAGCTCTGCTTGTATCAATCCCAGCTTGAAAGTTTTTCAAGTTAGGATGCATGAAATCAGTATCTGAATGTTTCTTTCCTTTCCACAGTCTTTGGCAATCTTCCTGATGAGGAACTGCTATAGCACATGAAGTTAAATGGTACCTGCTCTGATATATTTATGTAGAAGAGGAACCTGTGATACACTAGACATTATTCAGTGTCCAACAGCTGTAGTCAGTATGGACACTGATGGAGAATTGTACTTCAGCATTATATGAAGGGTAATTTGCTCATTTCAAGCTTGAAGCTAATTTCTTGAGTGTTTTAATAGAAGAGGAAAGCAGAATGATATTTTCCATATCATGTTGGAAATGAAACTTCAATTGCATTTTAAATCCAGGAGCCACCTGGAATTCTAAGATAGTTAGCACAAGACATTGTTCGTAGATAACCTTGGTAAAATATAAATTAAAAAAAAAAAAGCATCACCACTGTATGGCAGTGCAGTTGGTTAGAATGCAGTACTGCAGACTAATTCTGCTCACTATCAGGAGCTTGATCCTGACCAGATCAAGATTGACTCAGCCTTCCATTCTTCCAAGGTTGGTAAAATGATGATCCAGATTGTTGAGGGCAATAGAATGACTCTGTAAACCGCTTAGCGAAAGTACTGTGAAGCGGTATATGAGCAGGGGTGGGATTCAAATTTTTTAACAACTGGTTCTGTGGGTGTGGCTTAGTTGGTGGGTGTGGCTTGGTGTTCATGTGACTGGCTGGGTGTGGCCAACTCAATATCACTCACTTCGAGGCATGCATCTCCTCGCCTGGCCTCTCATGACTGTGGGGATGCTGCAACAGTCGTAAGTGTGAAAAATGATCATAAGTCACTTTTTTCAGTGTCACTGTAGCTCTGAATGGTCACTCCACACAAGCAGAGTACCAGCAAAGGAGGGAAAAAAATTCCAGAGAAGTTCCAGAGACAGAAAATCTAGTCCTGCCAAGAATGTAATAAGGGTTAACGGAGAGGCAGTTTCTGTAAGCAACACCAGAATGTTTCCTTCCTGCCTTCCTTACAGGATTAGGCCAGTCATTTCTTCTAACAGCCGGTTCTCCGAACTGCTTAGAATGTTAATATCCGGTTCTAGCAAATAGGTGCAAACCTGTAGAATCCCACCCCTATATATGAGTGAAAGTGCTATTGCTATTATTTCTTTATGAATGAGGCTGTAATGAAAATGGGGGAAGATCTGGGTAATGTTAATAACACTGAGGAATAATATAGATCAAGAGAGATTGCTTTGATTATACAATTCCTTACCCTATTTATTCTCTAGAACAATTCTTTATGGGAGAGTTGTACACAAATGAATATATTTGTCAATAGAAATGGGGGCAGAATTTTACTAAATTTCTCCAGGTATAAAGGCAATTTTTAAAGAACAGTGGATGCTGAATTAACCATCTGGCCTCATTTTGGATCTTCCTCATTGTCTTGGATAAGATCTTCCTTAGCCAACAAGATATGACTGAAACATGATGCCTGACACTTCCAAAGTGTCAGGGATATTTGAAAAAAAACAACCCCTACCTTTCTAAAGGTATCTTCTTGGTGGAATTCTTCGGAAAAAAATGAGAAATTTTCCAGAATATATTAAAATAAAGTCTTCTGAGAACTTTTAGCTCAGCTCCATTTTAGTTTTATGTTATGGTTAGCCAGCAGCAGGTGCAGATGGCTGAGGAGAGCAAGGACTCTGATGAAGGGCCAGGACCATCAGGGAGTGGACTGCTGCCTTCAGAGATTGTGGAAGCTGGCAGTAGTGATGAGGAGGTTCCCGAGGAGCCTGTGCCAAGTGAGCAGGATTGATTGTGGGAGAGAGCATATGCAGCAGCACAGGCAACTCTTTAGTAAGGCTGCAAGGTAATGGCTCCTCCCTCAAGAGGATAAAAGCCAGGTTTGAAAAAGCATTCTTTGCAAACAGCAAAGAAGTTTTTAAACTCAACTGGTGGACACCTTAGTTCGTGTTTGGAGAATTTTGTAAATCAATTCTTATCTCTGGGTTTTGGGCAGCCTTGACACACAACTTGGCAAGGCTCTTTCTTGTCAGAGCTAATTAGTGGAAAGCAGCCTTCAGAACAGAATTCGTTATTGAACCTGAAAAGGTGGGGGCTGCTGCCTTTGTCTGTGTTTGCTCTTTGGGAACCCGGTTGGGTCAGAACATTTTACTTGCCATGGCAAGAAGTTTTGCTGCATGTTCTAATTTCAAAAAAAAAAAAAAAAAAGGTGGGGGGGTGTTTCCATCTGCTTTTTGGCTTCCTGGAAACTCTCATTGAGTTGCCACTCATTTTTAATAAAAATGAAGATGGAATCTATTGTTACTGATAACACATGGAATTCACTGGATAAATAGAATCAAATTACATTTAAAAATTTTTGGACTGAAACTAATGGCAATTTTAATTGGAGCTTGGATATGGAAAAGCTGACAACAATTTAATCATAATACAGATAAGTAACCCTATCAATCAAATGAGGTTCTGGAAATGGGATCTCTCACATTCTAGGAAGTTGCTAGTATGTGTACAGTATCCATATGCATACAGTACATTATGCCCTGTCTATAACTATAGAAAAGATATGCCTGAAAATATATTGAGTGTCCACAGCCAGGTTTTAGATCATTATGATTTGTTGTACATAAACAGCTCCAGTCAGTGATAGACAGATTTGTTTCTACACAATGGACCCCACCCATTCAATATGAGCATGATTATATTTGTTTTCCTTCAAGTATATACAGATGATGAGCAGGATGAGAAATGCTGCAAGTCAACCATTCTCTGGTGTGTTGCCAGAAAAGATTGAAAAGAAGAAAAAAGTAGACCTATTTCTTGCTTGATTTAAGGCTGGAGCAGTTTAGTTCTGTTTGGGAAAACCTACACAGATCTTGGGAGTGATAAAGCTGGTTTGGAGAACATCAGCATTTCCACTATTGCTATTATTCTGAAGTCCTGAATGCTAACAAGGACACATTGTTATATACAATCATCATGCATACCCCATTCCATTAGTGGAACTGGGACACAATTAGTTCAGCATTTCTTCTGGAAACGCCTCGGTTATTTCTTGCTTTCAATATGTGAGAGAATGCTTCTTCACTGCACAATGGAGAAGAAACACCCTCTTAATGAGATTCCTAGTTGCCACTTTCTTACATTGTTCCTGTATAAGAAAAGGTAATTGATATACTGTCATAAAGAGTCAATGAGCCATCAATTATTTTGGTGTGCTTAGATTGCAATGCTTTACACACTCTCCGTTTTCACCAAAGTCCTTTGGGAAGAAATCACAAATCCCCCCACTTCATAAGATTGAATGTAGAGTTTTATGGTGTTGTGATGGGCTAAGATGTAGAACTGTGTAGCTGATGGAACTAAACCTAGAGTGCATTCAGGGGTCAGGAATCAAAGGGCTGTATCTGATCTTTGAATAATAAGCTGGGATAACATTCCTAGCAGGTGGAACAGGACAAAAATCTATAGTGTCACATAGGGTGCCATTTTTTCCCTATGCTGTTACATAGAACCATTGAGGAAAATCATTCAGAATTCTGAAGGGAGAAACTTATGTTACCTGGTGACACTCTCCTTTTCTTTACTGTTCAACTCTAAGGAAGTAACTGGTAATCTAGAACATTGCTTTAATTCTAAAATGGATTGGAGCTGGAATTAAATCCTGATCAAAGGCAGAAGTGCTGCTAGCAAATACAACAGACGATCTGAAGACATCACTGGCAATGACATGATTGATTGTCCTGTTTACTGCAGACCTGAAAGGAGATTTGGGTATGAGTTCAATTTGATTCTAAAATTGCCAGTATTATAAGAATGTTACACCTGCTTTCAAATGAAATAGTCACGCAAGAAGGAATCGTTGAGATGATAGGCTTAAAAGCCCATAAATTAGAGCAATTAAAATAAATCCTTAATTCATAGCAGTGTGGACGTGCTTTGCTTCCTTTTCCCCCAAAGGGCTTCCCATGAAATCAGATGGAAATAAAATCCATCATAGTTTGAATAACTAAAATTCCATTTTTTATCTACCAATATTTAGTACAATATTTTTGATGCTACCAATTTTTTTTAAAAAAAGTTTAAAAATCAATTGAAAAACCATTTGCCTGTTATCTCCTTGGATTATTCACCAAATATTGCACTGAGTTGTGCTCCAACCACATGGTGAGAATAAGAATCATAGGTCACATCTAATGGGAGGTCATACTTGGGCACCATGGCTGAAAAATGGGAGGTATGCCCATGAGCACTGCTCAGGCTAACAGATGGATAGTGGGCCATAAAACTGTATGATTTTTCTAGGTCTGGAGACCCATCTTGCTTTAAGGAAAAATTTCCACTGATGCTCAGAGGAGGTGTCAAGGGACCTTCATATGCTGGAGATGCACAGTCTTGGTGATGATTGCCAAAGGAAGTATCCACCAGAGTTTTGAATGAGGGAGGCTTTAAATGTACAAGGTGTGTCTCCATGCTTCCGTAGGGCGGACTGGGCAATCCTGGAGACTGGTAAGAAAAACCATGACTGGACACAGTTGAATCAGAAACAGGGACTTTCTCCTCATGTTTCTCTAGGAACAGAGTTTGTGATCCTAACTGGAGACAACCAGCAACCAGATTGCTGGTTGGTTGGGACAAACCTTTGCATAGCATCTCCACAAAACCTTTGCCTTCTAGAGTCTGCCCACTTTCCAGAACCTCCGACAAAGCCCAAATATAGTTCCTGGCTAGCCTCAGTGTCTCAATTTTGGACAGTTTCTGTGTTTTAGAATAGCAAGGCATCACCTGCCTCAAGTTATCAAGAGCATCATTAAGTCCATGCATCCGTGTTCGTTCCCGAGCATTAGCTTTCACTCGACGGGCCCTGAATCGCTCCAGCCTTGCTTTGGTCATTTTCTTCTTCTTTGGCCCCCTTCTTTTGGGCTTCCCATTATCTTCTTCCTCTTCTTCCTCAACACTGTCATTCTCGTCATTAATGCCAGAAAGTATCTCATAGGCAGCTTGCCGGTTGTCTTTATCCTTTGTTTCATTTTGGGCACTCAACGCTTCATTGATCCAAGATTGAGAAGATATGAGTTCAGCCATCTCTTTGGGCTTGGGGTAGAGTTTGGCCATCTCTTTACCCTGAAAAAATAACCATACAATCATATTAATTCAGTGAGGCTAACTTCTTAAATCTTAAAGAAATAAAACAGAAAGTATAAATATTATTCTTTCTTATAACACATTTAGTGTATTATATAATTTATCTTTGACCTAAGCAGAATTTTATTTTGAAGACAAATCCTTTCTTCAAAATTACAACTCATAGAATAATGGATCCAGCCATAACCTGAGGCCTGCATAACTTAACAATATACAATTCTAATGTAGCCCAGCAGTTACATGGGGTTGCTTAAAATGCAATGCCTCATTGCAATAGTTGCAGAATGATGACTATAGTCTGATGTGCTACTACAGACAATAAGGGCGGCAACTTTGACAAAAATATGCCAGAACTTTGCCGATGCAAAAGTTGTGTGTGTGTGTGTGTGTGTGTGTGTGTGTGTGTGTTACATTTTTAGATCCTGGGGAACAAGATAACATTCAGAACAGGCAAATGCCTCCCTAATTCATTGGAGAATAGAAGAAGGAGAGGAAGTATAGTACAATCAGAATTGTAAGATCTTGTTATTATATGCAATCTCCATAAAGTGCAGTTCTGGTTCTTCCTATGGAGTTACTTTTCTGGCCTGGACTTCCTAATAGGGCTGACAGGCACTATGCCACAGTGGTGCAGTGGTTAGAGTACAGTACTGCAGGCTACTTCTGCTGACTGCCAGCTGCCGGCAGTTTGGTAGTTCAAATCTTACCAGGCTCAAGGTAGACTCATCCTTCCATCCTTCCAAGGTGGGTAAAATGAGGATTCAGATTGTTGGGGGCAATAGGCTGACTCTATAAACCACTTAGAGAGAGAGGGCTGTAAAGCACTGTGAAGTGCTATATAACTCTAAGTGCTATTGCTATTTCTTTAGACCTCAGAACTTAGAGAACTGTCTGCTATTTAGCCAAATCATTGGTCTATCTATCACTGTATTTTTACCAATGTCTGACAATATGTTCCTGGAACTGAGGCAACTGTTTTCCCTTCCTAATTTTTGTTTGAGGGATTGGATCTTCAACTTTATGCATGTGAGACATATTTTATCTCATGAGAAATCCTAAAGTTGAAATTCTCATTACTTGCCTATAATCTGGTCTTCATTCATACAAAGGGAAGATCCACAGCCAAGCTACAATCTATTCAACTATGCTTAAAATAAAAGCAGAAATAATTGGACAGGGAAGCGGGCAAATCCTATGTAGGATTTCTAAGGGGTTCACACAACTTGAATAAATGGAATTAGCAAGGTGGAGTACAAAAATACTGATAACTAAATTATAATGAAACACCATCTGAAATAAAAAAAATAAATCTTTCTGGGAAAAGAAAGTGTCTGCTTTTAGACAAATATATATAAACATTGTGAGAGAGTTCTAGGAAAATCTAACAAAAAAGATTGCCATGTTTCAGCTAAAATTAGCCATGAGTAGGGTAAATTAAAGCCACTTGAATAAATTAATTGGGATTTATGTGAATTCCACAATGTTCAGGGAACAGAGTATTGCTTGACTAGAAGTCAGCATGACACAGTTAGATAATTAAAAGTAGGTCTAAAATGTCATCTTTTGGTTTGCGATAAACATTCAGATGTTTGCAGTTTTATCAACAAATAGGTTTCAGCAAAATTCAGTCACACAGTGTTTTTAAGGGTCTGGTTAACAGCAGTGCCCTTTTCCATGATACCCCATTACAGTTTCCTCCATCCCTGGTTTTCTGCCTCCCCCTAATCTTGACTAAATCTTCCATGCCTTCTGACATATTTAGTTCCCCTTTAGTTTTGCTTACTGTTAGTTTTGCTGTTATTTTTTCTTTTTAGCTTCTGTCAATCGTGGGGTTCTTTTAAGCTTACTGATGCCTTTCTCTTATGTGTGCATAGCACCTCTTGGTTACCTAAACATTTATATTTAGAAAAAAAGGAATTACAGCTATTTAGTATACTGTGTGAAAGATTTAGAACTGGAGAGAACTGGACATTTTAGGAAACGCTTCACTTCCATTTTTTTGTTTGCAGACCTGCTTTTAAAACCTATAAATGGGCAGCTTCTAAGTTTCAAACTAGAATCACATTTCAGTCTCTATGGAGATGAAAGAAATGGCTGGAAAGGCTGATGTGGCCCCATGATTTGATGCAAGTTCCTTGAAAACCTGAGCGTTTTTCCAGGTAACCTCATTTACCTTTGATGAATAATGATTACCACAGTAATTATGTGGGGGTGGAGGGAAGGAAGCTGCAGCCCAGGTTGCATGATAATCAACTTCTTGTCAGCTTGATGTACTCATTTAATAAAGCTTAAGGTATAAGCAGCTTTGTTGAAAATGTGCCACCCAACTAATCAGCCGATTGGTCATCGTAACATCCAATGTAGCAAATCCCACTTTTAATATGCCTGATGGGACTTGTAATATAGATTAGAGAGAGAATTAATATGCAACTGGCACCAAGCGGATCCCAATTATGCATTAGTTAAACATCCTGAAAGAAGGCAATGATAAACCATTTCTGTACTGTTGCCAAGAAAACTCCATGGATGCAGTTAACCGACCTCGACTGCGTCTTTACCTTATGAAGCAATCAGAATGTAATAATTTGGCTTTACCTTAAAATGCATGGGGTACCAGACACCCTGACTCTATGCAATCTGTGGCAGGATTGTCTATTTTCTCAGAGTGAGTGGGAGGATTATTGGAAAGGAAAAAAACCAAACCAGATAGAGATCACTGGATGACTGTGGACTGTTTAAGCCAACTCACTTGGTTTTCACTGAGGATAAAAGGTTCATTCATCTAGATTTCCTAGAAGAAATAATAGATAAAAGTACTAACTTTGACTACTGTCTTACCTGCTTTAATTAAATCAGTGTCCTGGGATGAGGCTAAGGAGTTGTTTATTTAGATTAGGCAGATTTTACAAAGGTATGGGATAACCATGTCCTTCTGCAGTAGGCTTGAAGACTATCATCTAGCAATCCAATTACCCAACAAATCTCTTGCGCTTTGCTGTCTTTCTGCATTTACCAGGATGACTGGACATAATTGATATGCTAGGGATGTCTGCTGTTATGCTTGGGTGGGGGGGTCCTCAATTATACAACTCTGGTGAATTTGCAGAGCAAGGCAACTTGGCCAAGATCATGGTACCAAAGTTTATATTCACCTCCAGAAACTTGCACCAGGAGCTGTAAAGCACTATCCCAAACATATCAGACCAAGGTGGGCAATGTGGTACAATGATGATGTTGATCTGGAACTAATAAATCTAGTTTCAACTCTTCCTTCACCCAGAGAGACTTTGGCCAAGTTACTCTCTCTCAGTCCAATGGATTTCACACATTTGTTGAGATCAGAAGATGAGAGATGCTCCTGTAAACTGTCTTAAACTCCTGAAGGAAAGATAGGTGAAAATTCTAGTTAACTAATTGTGAAATGTGTAACATCTTGTATCTGAAAGATTATAAAAAAGAAAAAGAATTCTGGAAAGATTGTCCTACCATAACTGTGATATTTATCTTGCACTAGGCCTGAATGAAGCAAGATCATACGCTGCCTCATTAAAAAGTTTTGGATGGTGCAAGTTATCTGAGGTAAATTGATATCACTTTGGGAACTTGGTGCAATCCCATGATTTTCACATAATGAACTAATTCTGCTTTGACTAAAGATTTTCAATACATCTGAGGTATAGGACATAATTCAAATTCATTATGAGAATTATGATTGAGCAGAATTTCAGCTTTCTTGGATTTGACTATTGCTGCAACAGTGACTCTGCAATCTATGCTAACATGATTTTCTTGGTTATGTACCATCAAAAAATGACATTATTAAGCAAGAAAAACATCTGGTTGGAACCCAATGCCCCACAGATGTGTGCCAATTAGAGCTCCTGAATTCTCAGATATTATTCAGCACATCTGGAGAAGTCCACATAGAGAAGGCTGAAGGAAAAAGCCATTGTTCTCTTCCATCAACTACAAGCTAAGGAACATCCCCAGATTGACATTTTGCTGGAAAAAGCAACAGCTGAAAATGCAAAATAAGCACCTCAAAGATAGATTTCCTTTCTGTCTCAAATCTCTCAATATGTTCCCTCCTCTGCCAGCCTTGTGGTGTTGGAAGTGAAGATATGGAACCCAGGATGCATATTGGCCACAAATCCCTGATCTGTGAGCTCAGTGGCCAAAATGCTCCTGTGAGTGTTTTCTGCATGAAAATGACCTTTAACACACAACTTCTGTTTGGCAAATTTGTACCATATTTAGCAAGTCTGATGATACCATGCAATCACATTTGATAGCACTAGCTGGCTTGCTAATTTTAGCATCTTAAGTAGTTTTTAAGGGGAATACATTGATAATGCTGAACAACTAGTAGGAAACATAGGAGATTTGTGATTAATTCAATCCTAATCTTCTTTGTAAACCCTCTCCCTTACCTTACTTGAAATTTCAGCAGATAGCTTCTTTGAATAGGAGGTTTTGACTGTAATTTTGGTTCAGATTTTCTAAGGGCCTATAGCTACCCACCCATTCCTATTCTTATTTTAATGCTTTTAAATCTAGAAAGGCATCACCTTCTAGATTACAAAACATAACCTTAGCATACCTAAGGTCCTGTCACACTGGCTGACGGATGCAAAACGTTTGTAAAAAGGACACAGCGGACGAGAAAAATGTTCCATCCATTGTTATCCGCTCTCAAAAGGGGTAAAAATTTGCATAACCAGAGCGGACAACAAGGAAAGGAACGGACAGGGGGAGGACGTAGGGCGGATGGAAAGGGGATGCTCCACAGAAGCCTAGCAGATTGAAGCAGATGAGAGCGGATGGCACATCCGCAAGGCTTCCGGGGGACTGCAGCAAAGCGGACGCGCAGCGGAAAGAGCGGATGCAGAGCGGACGCCGAGCGGATGAAGCGGATGCACAGCGGAAGCCTAGCGGATGAAGCGGATGCACAGCGGAAGCCTAGCAGAAACCTAGCAGAAGCCTAGCGGATGCCTAGCAGATGCCTAGTGTTCACTGCGCATGCGGGGAGGATGCATTGCATCAGCCCCGCGTATATAAAGGGAAGCACTCCAAAGCAGGTCAACATTCAGAGGAAAGACCTGCTTCCAGACACATCTCCAGCCTGCCAGCTTGCCTGCCAGCCTGCCTGCCTGCCTGCCTGCCTGCCTGCCTGCCAGCCTGCCAGCCTGCCAGCTTGCCTGCCAGCCTGCCTGCTTGCCTGCCAGCCTGCCTGCCAGCCAGCAACTCCACAACCATGGGGAAGAAGAGAAAGCCTCAGCCATCTGTTGCCAGCCCTGGCAAGAGGGACAGGGCCACCCTCCCACCCCCTGGCCATCATTCTGCTTCTGCTGGGGCTTCTGCAGCCTGGGCTCGCTCTTCTGGGGCTGGGGCTTCTGCTGATGCTGCTTCTGGAGGAGCTGATGATGCTGCTTATGGCGGTGGTGCTTCTGCTGGTGCTTACTCTGCTGATGCTGCTTCTGGAGGTGGTGCTTCTGCTGGTGCTTACTCTGCTGGCACTGCTCCTGGTGCTGGGGCTTCTGCTGGTGCTTACTCTGCTGGCGCTGCTCCTGGTGCTGGTGCTTCTGCTGGTGCTTACTCTGCTGGCACTGCTCCTGGTGCTGGTGCTTCTGCTGGTGCGTACTCTGTTGGCGCTGCTCCTGATGCTGGTGCTTCTGCTGGTGCTTACTCTGCTGCTGCTGATCCTGGTCCTGCTGGTCCTGCTGGTGCTGCTGCTGCTGCTGCTGGTCCTGCTTTTGCTGCTGCTGCTGGTGGTGTGGAGAAGCAGCCCCTACAACCTCAAAGCCCCTCTGATGAGGGCCCATGTGGTCCTGCCAAAGGAAGGAAGAGGCAGATGCGAGAACGGGAGAGGAGGCAATACAACTTCGAAGAGGAACATGAGGATGAGGTGCTGGAGTGGCTGAGAGAGAATGAGTATCTATGGCGGAAGGGACACAGGCTCTATAGGGACACTAAAAGGAAGCAGGCTGCTTGGAGAGAGAAGGTGGAGAGCCTGGGCTACACTTCCGAGGTGCTCCTCGGCTGGTGGAAGCACATTCACACCTGGTACGGGAAGCTGCACCTCAAGAAATCTGGCCAGGCCGCGGTCAAGCTGATGGACAGAGAGACCTACGTGATGGCCAAGTGCAGCTTCCTGGAGGGTGAGATCCGCCACCGAGGAGCAGCCCCTCTCACAACCCTCTCTCTCAGGCAGCCTGCTGAGAGCCAGTCCTTTTCCGGCCGAGAGTCAGCTCCTGTCTCCAGGCAGGTATCTGTGGAGCGTGCCATGACGGAGAACCCCCCGACAGCTGTAGTACCCGTGGCGGAGTGCATGGAGGACCCCCTGACGCAGTGAGAGAAAGGAGACGGCACTTCCACCACAGCTCAACCCGCATCCACCCCCAGCTACACCTCCACAGAAAGGCAGAGAGGCAAACCGGAGGGACAGAGCCACACTGTCCTGCTGGAGATAAGAGACACCATCAGGAGCAGCGTAGATCTCCTCTCTCAGCTGGTACACACCGACTCCTCATCCTCCAACCACAAGCCCTTCCTCACCTATGTGAACCAGACCCTCATGGACATGGCAGAACCCCAGTACCAGGTGGTGAAGGACAGGATCACTGATCTGCTTCACAACCCTCCAGACCCAGATGAACCTGCTCCCACCCAGTCCAGGTCTGCTCCTCCACCCCAGGTGATGTCACTCCCATTCCAAGGCTTTCCACAGGCCCTCACCTTCCAAGGCTACGGCTACCAGGAGGTCCAGCAGCACAGGCAGCAGCCCTTCCCAGTCCAGGTACAGGTTCATTGGATGCCACCGTTGCCACCGGTTCCACTGATGCCACCGATGCCACCGATGCCACCGATGCCACCCATGCCACCGATGCCAGCCATGCTACAGATGCCACCCATGCCAGTCCTCACCCAGCTGCAGACCAGACAGCCCCACTACACTGCTCCTTCCTCCACCCCACAGCCAAGCCCGGCCTCAGAACATCTGTCATCGGTATTGCGGCTGACACACCATGGCATGGAGGAAGGGGCTCTCAACATCACGGGGCTGAGCCAGCTGTCTGAGAGCTTCCTCAACACACCATCTCCTGTTGTCCTCTCGGGGCCAGGCACCCCAGTGGTGCTTCAGACCAGCACTCCAGCAGCAGCCACCTCCACAGCACCTGGACCCTTCACCCCTGAGACTGGGCACACCTCCGAGTGACCAAGAAGAGTGCCAGAGACTGGGTGGTTGACTTTATTTGGACACTTGACTTGGGTCATTTTTCTTTTACAGCTTGTTATTAATAAAGATTATCTTTGCTTCACACACTTGCCTAATTTATTTTTTTCATTAAAGTCTTGGTGGAAACTTTTAGAAATGGTTTAAGCCTTTGCATGCTTGTGGGATGGGTTAAGATACCTGTGGGATGGGCAGGGATACCATTGGGATGGGTAAGGATAGCAGTGGGATGGACAGGGATACCTTTGTGATGGGTTAAGATACCTGTGGGATGGGCAGGGATACCTTTGGGATGGGTAAGGATAGCAGTGGGATGGGCAGGGATACCTTTGGGATGGGTTAAGATACCTGTGGGATGGGCAGGGATACCTTTGGGTTGCGTAAGGATAGCAGTGGGATGGGCAGGGATACCTTTGGAATGGGTAACAGCTGTGGGACGGGCAGGGATACCTTTGGGATGGGTAATAGCTGTGGGATAGATAAACCTCCAGTGCAAGCATAGTGGGACTGTATGGTCCACCCTCCCAGGTGCCACACCTTTGGCCCTTCATTATCAATAACAATGTAAGCATTGATCCACACATGTCAACATAAACACAACTCTTTATTAAATGCCCTGTTTATTGTAGGCCCACCCAACATACATGGCCCAATCTCATCAGTGTGATGAGACAGGCTGAAGGAAACACCCATCAATTATCTATCATCCTGTCTTGCCACTCTACTGCTCCAGCCGGGGAGTTGCGCCAGTGTTTCAGGAGGTTGCGCTGCTTCTTCCCTTCACGTGAAGCTCTGTTGGGGCCTTGCACATCCTCAGTGTCTATCAGGTTTCGCCCTTGCCTCCATTCACCAGGCTCCATGTCCCCATTACCTTGTTGGATGTCCACGAGCCTGTTCTGCAAGACTGGGTAGCGGGTGCACATGAGATTGTGCAGGATGCAGCAAGCTTCCACGATCCTCCTCACGGTCTCTGGGCGATGCTGCATGGTGGTGAGAAGTACCTGGAACCTGTTGGCCAGGATGCCAAAGGCATTCTCCACCACCCGCCTTGCACTGGACAGCCTGTAGTTGAAGATCCTCTGTTCACAGGTGAGGCATCTGGAGGTGTAGGGCTTCATGAGGTAGGTTCTGAGGGAGAAGGTGTCATCCCCCACAATGAAGTAGGGCACATCTTGCGTGTCATTGGGCAGGGGATCTGGATCTGGGAAGCCCATGATGAAGTTGCATTCCAGCCCCTCCTTGAGGTGACTGGCGTTGTATACCTGGGCATCTGAAGCTGACCCGTTGCCTGAAGCATCGATGTACATGAACTTGTAGTCAGCATCGACCATGGCAAAGAGGATGATGCTGAAGAAGCCCTTGTAGTTGAAATAAGTGGACCCTTACTTGGCTGGAGCTTTGCAGGCCACGTGCTTGCCATCTATGGCTCCAACGGTGTGTGGGAAGTTCCACCTCTGATACCACTGCTCTGCAACTTTCTTCCAGCCTTCTTCAGTGGTGGGGCACTGGAGGAGCTCCTCCAGGTATTCTTCGATGATGGCCTGCACCACTTCTCTGACCACAATGCTGATGGTGTTGTGTGGCACCCTCCAGCCGTACTGCATGCTCCTGTAGGTGGTCCCTGAGGCCAGGTGGTGCAGAGTCAGTGCCACCTTGAGCCCAGCGTCCAGGCTGGGCTGGAAGTTGGTGCTCTGCTTGGTCAACCTGGGTGTCAGCCACTCCACAACTTCATCAAACATGGCTGGAGGCATCCTCATGAAGTTCCAGAATGCACGAGGGTCTTCATTCCTCAGCTCCACCATCAGCTTGTTGTACAGTCCGTACTCGGCTCTTCTCCCGATCTATCTTCGGACCCAGACGCTTCTTGGCTGCCTCCTTTTCTTCCCGTAGAACAGTTGAAAGAGCCTGTAGATGGCTTCGCACTGTTGCAGAACGATGGTGGCTACCAAACGTACTGTGTTACGATCCATGGTGGACATCAATGGATGCTGTGGAAGAGCAAGAGCCAGATGAAGGCTGCAGAGGTCTGCACAGCAAGGCTGCTGGACTGAAAGTGAGATCCAGGTGAGTTGCTCCCCCTTTTTATAGGCAATATAGGTTTTCCACTAGGTGTCCTTTTGCATCCTCTAGGCATCCTCTAGACATCCTTAATATCCGAGATAGGTCCCCTCTGCGAACGTTTTTTCCATTTTAAATGCTTTGTTTGCGAGCTGCATCCACTTTCATCCTTTCTCTGTCCGTGCTACTAACGCTTTGTGTCCGTTCTGCATCCGTTTCGCTTCCTCCCTGTGTCCGCTTTCTGCTGGAGTGGATTTGAGTTGTGCAGATGCACAGCGGATGCCTAGCAGACGTAGCGGACACGTAACGGATGACGACGGGTGCAGAACGGATGTTCCCCGTATGCGTAGCAGATGAAGAATGGACACGTTGGATACATTTTCCGTTCAAAAAGTTTTGAGCAGCTCAAAATTTTTTGAGTGGATGGAACTTCAGTCAACGGATGCCGGACGGATAGAGAGGAAGAAAAATGGACCCAGTGAGTACAGAACAGATACATCGTGTTCAGCAACGGATGGCAAGTGTTTCTCTCTGTTTTACATCCTCTTTCCATCCGTTGGTGCAGTGTGACATGGGCTTTAGGAACTGAACTAAATGTTGAGTAAAGGAAGACATCTGTGTCAGGACTAATGGGGTCTTCTGAAATTACCAAATCATGCATACTTAAAACTATCAAGATCATTCTTTGTTCTTCACTGCCATTCTTTCAAGCATTTTTTAAATTCAACTTATTGAAAGGTTTTATTAAGTTTGTCTTCAATCTATCCTTATGTAGCTCATGGCAGAATACACATGATTCCCTTCAGGGGTTGGATTCAAATTTCTTAACAGCTGGTTCTGTGGGTGTGGCCTAATTTGTGGGTGTGGGTTGGTGGTCATGTGACTGGCTGGGCGTGGTTTATATGTAAATATTGTAAATATATATGTAAAGATTGAATTTTTTTATTTAAAAAAGAGCAACTTTTTCCCAAAATCAGGCAAAGCAGGTAGGCAGATTGAGTGTTTGCAGAATCACAGCTTCACTCCCAGATCTACCTTTCTGCAATCTGCTGCCTGAATCTGCACTGAAAAACAGAAGCTTCAATCCTAAGGAAGGTTCAACTCTGCTCTCAGGCCACTTCTCCCTTCCCCAACTGCCTGAATACCACCCTGACTGGGCCTTAGGAAAGCCTCCTGGGCGGGGCAGGTGGGGAGGGGAGGAGCCAGCCAGTGGTGCAATTTGTCAGTTCTCCGAACTGTACAAAATTGTAACAACCAGTTTGATAGAACTGGTCTGATTCCCTTCTCCAATTCTGTCCCCATAATAATTCTATCTGATATTGGTTGGCCCAAAATCAATCAATAAACCCATGACTGTGTGAATGTGAACCTGGATCTCCCTGGTCTTGGTCTAATAATTTATTGATTATATTTAATCGGGTGCCATGCTTAGAGAGGCATGATTAACTAGAACTTCCCTTGAGTAGAAGAGATTGTCCTTATTTCATTTTGATACCTTCTTAATACCTTAGGAATATTTATCATAATTAATTATATGATCTCTGATTGACTGGGATCACCTGAGGAAGATTTTTTAAAGTGACAAAATGACATGGAGTAGAATATTGATTTAACTGAATAGCATAACAATAAATATGTAACTGCAACTGGGATAAAACTATAAATAAATAGCAAAATCCAGCATCAGTATAAACATTTCATAGACCCTGCAATACATTCTGACCTCCATGAACTGTGCCCTCAACACCTGATAAAAAGTCAACTGAGTTTTGATTAGTTTGATCCCCAACAGGATCACATGCAAGGAGCAGGCACCACAATCAAATAGGATCTCTTCCTGATTCCATCAGATGACATTCTCTTATGAAAGAACCTGAGTAGCATGATGTGATGGCATTGATAGAAATAGTGATGACATTGGATGTGGATGTGATGGCATTGATTGATAGATACAGTCAGGATGAAGTGGGGTTGCTCAAATAACATGGCCTGATACCATGAAGGGCTTTTTATATACTGTAACTGCCAGCATTGTGATTTGAACACAGAAACAAACAAACAATCAATGCAGCTCACAGAGCAGAGATTGTACATTGATCAAGGAAGCACTTGCACAGCTGCATTTGAAACCAGCTGCACTTCAAGGGCTGCCCCTTGTAAACACACTGCAGTATTCCATTCAGGAGGCCCTGAAACCTCCAATCACTCAGTTTTGCTGGGTTGAAGTCTGTTGTTCTCCCCATTAACTCCCTGCCCAATACAGCCTTCAGATAAGGAGATAACCCCTTTACAGAATCACTTGGGCAACTAGGAGTGGAGATTAAAGCTAGGAATTCTTAATGGATTGATGATATCTCAACTCATCCTGTTGAATGATTTCCCCCAGTGAAATGATATAGATCAGTGACACCCCCACCCCCCGCAACCTGTTGGGCATCAGGGACTGGCTCCTTGGAGAGAGATTTTATCATGGACCGGAGGGGGCATGGTTTTGCATGCAGCCTGCAGCCTGTGGATGTGGTTGTTTTGTTTTGTTTTTTGATTGCATGGCCAGGTTGCTGTCATGCTGCAGACTGATGCTGGCCCACAGAGTGTGGGTTGAGATGTTAAGCAGGAATGAAGAGAATGCTGAACCTTGTGGAATCCAGAAATGCAGGTACTGTGATGTAGATCTATTCTCGATCAACATTTACTTGAACTGGCAAGGAAAGGGGGAAGGGAGGAAGGAAGGGAGGAAGGAAGAAAGAAAGGAAGGGAGGGAGGGAGGAAGGAAGAGAGGAAGGAAGGGAGGAAGGAAACTAAGTTCACACTAAGCTGTTTGTTCATAGCCTCCAAACATGATCCAGCAGGATACCCTGATACTGAGAGCCACTGAGAAGTCAAGAAGGACAAGGATTCCCCTCTTAGGGATGAATTCACCACTACTAGAGTTAGCCACACATCACTTTCTGGAAGGCTTTAGTCAACCAAGAGAAATATGAACCTAACATACAGGGAGCCAAACTCGTAATCCCAAGAACCTAATGTCCACTTCATCAGGACCAGCAAATTCCTCTGAATGTATCAAACCAGAATGACCCTCAACCATCTTTACAGGATCTGCTTCAAAGCTAGAGCCTGACATGAAGCAAATCTGAGCAGCTTCATTTGACAGATGCTTAGCATATTCCTCACAATGACCTTGTAAGTAAACTTCCAAGCAGCTCTTCCTAGAAGGGCCTGGGTTACCTTGAAAAATTAAATGACTATCCATGGACGCAATGACACCAGAGAAATATGGATGTTCTGCTGTCCTTACCACCACAAGGTAAGTCTTAATAGTAGTTCTACCTGATGTTTAGTTAGGTTCACTCCTCATTGCTTCCAGCAGTACTGTAGCCATTTCCTCACCCTATTCCATCTCCCATTTCTGTAAACTAAGGAGAGTTTCAGAATTCATAAGTGGAAAGAGACCACATGGTGTGATCTGATCAAAGACCCTGCTAGACCCTTATTCTGGGCAGCAAGTCAGGCCATGCAGCAGACCTTCAGAAAAAACCCAAGCTCCCTCTTGAACCTGCTAGGGTCCATTAGGTACTTGGAGAAGACCAATCAAACAGAACCACCTTCCCCACAATATGGGGTGGGGGGCAGTACCAGAGACCTTTAGCATTACTAGAGAGTGAACCAAACCTGACAGGAGGCAAAGGGAGCTTTTTCCAACTCCAGATTGTGTTGACACTGCTCTGAGAAGAAAACCACATTAGTCAATGTCTGACCTGGGTTAGGCCCAGGAAGTCCTGAACTGCTTGAAATTCTGACCTGGGGGAGGTAGTTTGAAGTTCTTAGGTTCATTAATATTGGGAATATTACTGTCAACTCCTGGCATGGATTCCAGGAGTTCACAGGAGGTTGCTATGTAGCAGGGAGACTGGCACAATACCAACAATCTCAGCTTATACCAATTGAATAAGTAGCAGTGGGTTGTTAGCAGATATAGAGTCACACAATATAATCCTAATATAGGATTAAGGTACCTAAGGAACAGGGAGTCTTTTCTTACAAATATGATGAAAATGAACCCATGTTATCAACACGAAAAGCTACCTTTCATACAATTTGCCCTTCCTTGCTTTGAATCAATAAGCAAATGAATACAGTGAAGAAAAATAAAATCTTAAAACCTAATTAGTAAAAAGACAAGTTTAAAAAACAGTGTGTCTGCTGGGGGCTCAGCAAAAAGCAGTTGGGTAAAACATTTGTACATACACACACACACACACACACACACACAGAGAGAGAGAAAGAGAGAGAGGGATGGAGGGGGAGGGAAAGAGAGAGAGAGAGAGAAAACAACTAATGAAAACAACACAATAGTTTTTGTAATTATATTTTATTCTGTACCTCAATATCAACAAGGAGCAGAGTCACCTACTAAAACTCAACAAATTAACCCAATCTATCCAGAGTGATTTTAGAATATTTTGTCTGTTACTTGAGAGAGTAGCCCCATCCTTAGGCTATGTCATACAATCTGATTTTCAAAAGCCCCTGTTTCTAGAATCACTTGACATGTGAGCAAATAAATATAAACTCTGCAGGTACTTAACTCCCTTTTCAGTAATCTTAATTTGGCAGAAGATTCTTAGGCACAATATAGCTAGATTGGAATCTTTATTGCAGACAAGAATCTTTCATATATACGATGATAGCTTTCATATACACAAGAAGCTTTCATATATATGATACAAGACAAATAAATCAAACTTTTAAGGTAGATGTTATTCACTAGAGCTTAACTCTTTTTCCTTTTACCTTTTAGAGCTAAAAATATTTGGCCATTTTCTTATTAGTCCTGGGAGGCAGCTGAACAATGTTAACATACAGTTTATCTCTAGTGTTGGTTGCTGCTTATTAAGAGCATGTTTTAAGAACACAAGATCTAATTCAAGAGAAGGAATTTAAACTCCAAACAGAAAACTACCATATCAAACACAGCTGCATCAAATCCTCATACTCCCTGATTGATTATAACTCATCAAAGATCTGTCCAAGAGTCATGCCCAATTCTATCTGCAAAAACTAGAGAATGAAATTAAGAACTTTTGAATGGAAAGCATGTGCCCTTTTCCACTAATCTGGGTCATATCGCTTTACTACTGTATAAGAATACATTGATTTTAATTCATTGTTATGGAAAACCATTGTTATGGTTTTGCTTAACACTTGCTAACTTAATTACATTTGCAAATAAACAGTAAGCCTTTCTCATTCCCCCCTCTTCTTTCCCTATTCCAAGTTATGAATTTGTTGGATTGTGATGTGGTTTGGGATATTATTAGCACTGTGAAGCAGTATACAAGTCTAAGTGCTATTGCTATTAACTCACATAAACAAATTCTGTTTATGGTTGAATTTTAAAATCCAAATCTTGCCTAAATGCAGTCCGAAAAACGGAAAAAAAAATACAAATCATGCTAGGTTTTAATTTGGTGCCAATTTCATTCCATATAAATAAAAGTACATAATTATGCTGCTGCTTTCTCACTTTCTTATACACATCCATACCAGTCCTACTTTCAAAAGATATAGCACCAAACCATATCCAAATACCTCTATCCTATATTCGTTTTCCAAGAATATATGAATATTATTTAAGGATATCTGCATCTGAAACTAGGATTTTTTTCTTTACACTTTCATGCTAGCCTTGTTAATGCAACTGTTTTAAGTCGAGAGATCTTTACAGTCAAAGCAATCCTTTCTCTCAGCTTCTAATTCCACTCTCTTGCTAGTGCCATGAGATTGAAGGGTTGGGGAATATCTGATTAATATTCCTAGAGAATTGCAAGCTGTCTGTCAGTTCAATTGGGGAAGTCTGGGGAAAGCAGAGCCAGATGGGGCTTGGCCAAAGGGCATGGAGAAAGGCATCATGTTTCCTTATTTGAAATAGCTGTGGGCATGTACACTTTGAATTTTGCCCAGATCTCTTGTGTTTGCTTTTCACTGAAGCTGAGCGAGGACCATCATTCTTCCCTTCTTTTCATGTTTTTATTACAACCAATCTGTCTCTGAATCCTACTAGTTTCTGAATAAGTGGGGCACTTTTTAAATGAGAGAACAAATGGCAAAGATGTTATGTGGTAACTTTGCATAACTTTGCACATAAGTTATGTGATAACTTATCAAAAAGCCAATGCATCCTGAAACTATGAAATTATTGTTGCTAGCAGAGCAAATATTTTTGCAATGGTCCAGGCCATATGCACTATCATGAATAGGACAGTTCCCCTCCAATAAAAGGCAGAAAATAATGACATTTACTTTGAAGGAGGAGGAGGAGGAGGAATATAGGAAATTATCAGGAAATCTCTACCATTGCCTGACACTTCTGTAATAGTGTCAAGCAAATTCTACATATATATCCATGAAGTTGTCAAGGGTTGTTCTCATCTCAATAAAAATCAGTCTAAGCCACTCTTTTTCATGATTTCCAAGAATATTACATTCAGCAAGAACACTCACTCCGAAATTGAAAACAATCTTAGTGAAACACAAGCATGCCCTTTATTATGGCGTCTCCCCAATGTTGATCACATATCAAAACTAGAAGGGTCGGAAGTCACAGAAAACTTAGTGGAACACCAAAGAAATTTTCCCCAAACTTGAGCAAAGGAATGGATGAAATTCCCTTACCTCTAGGACATACTTACTCTTCTATGCTGTTTCTCATATGAATGCTTCTATAATTCATGTGCATGAACCTTAAGGTCTGGATTTTTTTTTCTCACAGAAATGTTGCTGTTGCAAATTTTGTGGGAACTGAGATCTCTTTTTTAAGCCATCATTAACCAACAATTTCAACTTTCTAGATTATTCACTACCCCTCCTCAGTTAAACAACAACATAAAAACCACCATCACTTGATTAATCCAGCCACATGTTAAAATCAAGAATTGTCCAATAGACCTTCTCTGAGATGAATTTTAAAAAGCTTTCCTCATTCTGAAGTTGTAGTTCCAACATATTTAAATATTTTTTTTAATTGGAAAAGACTAAAATAGAATAACATGTACGGATCCATAACAGAGAAACCTAAAGTTATCCTCTTTGTCCAGATAATTTGAGTATTTTAAAGTTAACATATAAAAATGTAACAGTAAGAATCTCTGTTATGCATCCATACATGCTCATTCAAATCAAGAAATTATTTTTGGTATCTACTATTCTTTAGACAACATCATTATACAGGTTTAGGGGCAGTGCGTTTGTGTGCATGTAAACAATGTGCACTAATTGATTTTAATTATAACCATTGCTGTCTGGGATAAAGTTCAAACATAATCTATTCTCTAACTCATTGAATAATGCGGATTAATTCAAAGTTAATTAACATTTAGCTCACTTTTGTATCCACAGACAAGATTGCTTATGGGAATGCATTAAAGCCTTTAATTACAGACTATTTCAGAGGGTAAAAGGGACACTATTAAAAGGAATTTATGCAGGTAGCAGTTTAAAACTTAGTTTAACCTACAGCCTTGGTCTGGTCGGCTGGTCGAGGAGACTTTTTGCAGTGCCTTCTAGCTGATCTCTGATGGGGGACAGTTTCATCTTTCCACCAACTTACCGTAGGGAAATCTTGATCGCGTCCCACTCACTCCGTTCTTGAGGAAGAAGCCAGCTATGGACCTTTGACTGTTTCAGTTGTCTTCAAACATTCTTCCTCCGCGGCCGGACCTTTCAGCACCAGAGGCCGTGGCCAGCTCCTTTCCCTCCCGGTGTGACGACAAGTCGCCGTTCCTGGCAAACTCGAGTTTGTCTTTCGTCCCTTTTCGATTCCTCCGGTTGTTCCTTTCACTGGGCTGGAGGGGTGGGGTGGGGGGCGGGGACGGGGACGGGGACGACAGCTTCGATCCTTCAGTTCAGCCCTGCCTTGGAGTTATGAGACCCCCGCATTCACTTTCTCATGACTTTCCAGAACCACAAGTCCTCGGAGCAGCTCCTTCCTGTTTCGGGCGAACTCCTCTTTGGGATCCTGGGCACTTTTGAAAGCTTTTTAGTGGTGGCGGTTTCTGCTTGGCTGAGCCGGCTCGAGAGCTCCTCCCCTTTGGGGACAGAAAGAAGAAGAGCCAGCCGGAACGACACGCCCCAGCGCGAGGGATTTAAAACAAACAAACAAACAAGCAAGCAAGCAAACAAACAACCTTCGGCGTTTTCACTAAATTGCTGGGTTTACAAAGCAGTTTGGGGTTTCCAACTTCCCAAACCCTGGAGCGTTTGATCTCAGATTAGGGGAATGGTGGGAGAGAGTAAAGAGAGAAATGACATCTGCGCTTGTACAGAAACTGTTGTGACCATCTCCGAGAGAAGCATTGGAACTACGTGCTTGCTCATCCCTGTCAAAATAAGTTTTGATGGCCACTAGGCATCAATTCAAACACCCCACTCCCTCCCACAAAACTATTTTGGCAAAATATATATATATAATTATTTAATTAAATAATTATTTGTTTATTATTTAATTATTTTTTTTAAAAAAAAATCAACAAAGTGTTTTTTGAAAACCAGATCCCTGTAAAATGAGTTGCAAAAGAGAGGAGGCACTGATAGGACACTTCTTTGAAGCTATTTGGGAGTGAGTGAACAGTGTTTGCATTATGAAAAGGACCAGCTCTGGCATTCTTTCATGTAAATAAGACCAAGACTTGGTACTGACAGTCATCAGTTTGGAGAAGCTAGGCAAGAAGATCCTGCTGAAGTTATTAATATTCTGCTGAGACAACTTCAAATGTATTCATCCAGAGAGCCCAGTGATGGATTTTGGAAAAAGGAACAAGTCAGTCTGATTACTTTTCTTTGTTGATGGTAAAAGAAGGGGCAGTGCCATCTCATTGACTGTGTGGTCACTGCTTTTCTCTCTATTGTAGTACTGTTCTTAAAGCCAATATTTCCAGTTCATTCCTCAGCTGTCATGGGCTCCACAGACTTAAAACTCTCCTCTATTTCATTTCTGCTGCTTATGGATAACCATTAGGACCCTTCACCCTCACACCAGCATAGTAGGCAAACACTTCAAATAGGGTGCCAATTCTGTGTCAACTTCCTATCATGCTGCTAGAATGACACACATGACAGATTGTAGGCATGTATGCATACACACAAACACACATATATTCATCTATCCTTGGGTTTACTTCCTGGATTGAATTAAATTTGTGCACTCCAGCATAGAGGTCAGATGCACTTGTTAAAGTTTTAAAATGACAGCTTCAGGATCAGTTTGGGGCAGTTATAGTATATCAAATGAGTGTGCATACGCTAGATAGACCAGGGCTGAAAAACCCATGCCCTTCCATATATTACTGAATTGCATTTCCCCCCATCCCTCACAATCAGTATCTTGACTGGGGCCACTGATAGTTGTAATTCAATAACATCAGTAGGGCCATTGGTTTAGCAACTTAAAATGAGGTCACAAACTCACAACATTCTTTGCCAGAAATTTATTTCACATTTGCCATGGTTTACATTCTTAAAATGACATCCGGAAGGAAAGAAAGAAGGAAGGAATAAACTCTGGATGAGATTGGAATGACATAAATCCAATAAATTAATTAAATAAATTTTCTACCCCCTGAACATTCAATGGCCCTGTGATTTTGTAGAAAGCCATTTGTCAACCCTATCAATATTCATGGGTTAGTTAGATATACTTGAATATAACTTCCACATTGTGTTCCAAAACAGGACCTTGAATATGGTAGAACATCTCCCAGTATTTCCAATCAAAATAGCTAAAAAAATTGCCAGTTGTCCAATATAAGTCGGCCATCCAGATGGGGGACTATCTTAAATTGAGCTGCACTCCTATCTGCTAAGGATGACTCTTAAAAGAGGCACCAATATTGGCAGGACAAGATCAGCAAGCAAGCTCTACACATTTGGGATTTTGTGTGCCTTACTGTGACTTATAGCTGTCTACAAAAAAACCTGTAAATTATGGCTGTCTACAAAGGCTCATTTACCAGAAAACAGGCTGATGAGCTTCTCTAATCCTGTCATGTTCTCTACTTATCCAACAATGCTCCTTATCATTCCACCCTTTCTTATCTTCCTGGGAAATAGGACACGGTTTTTATTAGCCATGTCTGTTATCAACAAATTCTAATAATGCCCATGGAGCTTTAGGGATGATGCTTGAAGTTGATACATTACTTTATAGCATGACAACTTTCCATTCACTACAAGTAGCCCTGATTTAATGACTGCCTTATTTTGTGACCAGTGACATTTACAATAGTGATTAAAAAGTAATTTTACAACCAATCCTCACACTTCTGACTTTCACAGGTCTGTAAAGCAAAAGAAAGCTTAAGTAAGATAATAAGCACAATTGTGGCTTCACTTAGTGACTCCTTTGCTTAACAACCCAGTTGCCAGTCCAAATGGCGATTACTAAATGAGGACTATCTTTATTTTTAAAAAATGAAAAAATATTTAAGGAAAAGTAAATGTGAATCAAAGAAAGTCTCTTTGAGAATCATGTTGTTCTGTCCTTATTTTTTTCTAACAGGATAAATTCAGTATCATGAAAAGATAAATTCTGCAATTGCTGTAGATTAAGCAAACCATCCAAGTGAATTTCCACCTCTGTTATTCTAAATTCTAAATATGTCTAACTTGCTCCTATAATATCATAATTTGTTTTGTTCTGACTGATCATGAAAAAACAAAGTAGAATAAGAAAATTCCACCTGTTAAACACTAGAGATATTACTCTTATTTAAAAAAAGAAAAACAATCATTATGTACAGAGTTTTAATATTTTCATGAGGACCAGATACATGCTTTTTAAAACAATAAGGCAAAGCCCCAAACCTTGAATTACTGAAGGTAGTGCTGAAGACTGAACAACAGATGTCCTTATTCTTTCCCCTGTGAATATTACTAACAGTAAACATATGGCATGCTGCCATAGTATTGTTGGTTATCTGGTAGGCAAAAAGTAGGCTGACAAGAGGGAAACCAGTAAAAGAAATATGTATTGGGAGGTGAGGAGAGAAGAGGAATTATATTCATGGTTCATCTGTGATTTTTAAAGTTAGCGCTTATCTAAAATTTTAATGTTTTATGACTCAGTCTTGTATAAAGTTCTCAGCTTTTTGTATATGTCTTTATTCTGTACCTCACATGGTATCACGACTGACTTGCTATAAACTGAACCAGGTCAAGAGACAAACACAACTTGTATTGGGAAGGTTGCACAGAATTGCAAGGAGGCAGACAACAACAACAAAAGCCACCATCAATGCTTTTTGTCCTGAATACATGTAGGGATTAAGTCCCCATTTTAGCCTTCCTTCCTTCCTTCCTTCCTTCCTTCCTTCCTTCCTTCCTTCCT
>BLBF01000021.1:18893269-18917905 GCA_015471245.1 Laticauda colubrina | reverse complement strand
CCTTCCTTCCTTCCTTCCTTCCTTCCTTCCTTCCTTCCTTCCTTCCTTCCTTCCTTCCTTCCTTCCTCCCTCCCTCCCTCCCTCCCTCCCTCCCTCCCTCCCTTCCTTCCACTTGCTGCTCTTAGAGCTGTGCTGTATCTTTTGGAGCAGGTAGACTGCAATACAAAGGGCTCTACTTGTCATAACTGCTTGAGCTGAAAAAACTTGACGGCTGATTAGCATCAGGAAAATAGGTAGCGGGTGGGCGGTAATTGCCAGGAACCTCCCTTCCAGCTTCAGTCAGATTTGCTTGGGGTCCTGCTGAGTGTAATTACTGGTTTGGTCTCCCAACTGCACAGGCCTCCTTCTTCTGCCACATGCCAGCACCATGCAAACAGCCATGATGCCTTGCCCCCATCTTGCCTTGGAGGATCTAGGATTACCAGCAATACTAATTAATTCATTAGCCAATGGGGGCTTATGTTCTGTCTCCAGACTGGGATGTCTTGTGTGTGTGTGTGTGTGTGTGTATGTGTGTGTAGAGAACAGATTGCAGCCCATCAATCTGCCAGTCGGGGCACTTGCTTGCCACGCCTCCCCCAGACAGATGGTGCTTTCCAACAGGTTCAGATGGTGGCTTTCATTTCGAGAACAGGACCCCAAGGCAGGCGAGAAAGCAGCCACTGAAAAGATGATAGTTGCAGGAAAGGGCTATTCCTCTGTGGCCTTTTCTGTTGGTTACTCTGCTCTAGTTTTATCCTGGACAGGGCATGGTGTGTGAAAGGAACAAGCAAGCATCTGAGGCTAAAGAGTGAGCCGCCCTTTGCACACTGACCTCCTGTGAGCCCAGCTTCTAAGCATGACCTCTGGTGAACCAAGCGGGGAGATGACAGCCTATTGTCCTCCTTTCAAAGCAGCGTGGTGGAGGGGGGGGGAAGAGTCCACGTGCCACAGACTAATCCTATTGTCAAGAGTCCTTACATCTGTCAGAGTCCAGAGATGAATGTCCCCCCACTCTTCCTATCCTTTGGGGAGCTTTCAGTCAAGCAGAACTTTGCTTTTCGGGCTGCTTGGCCACGTTTTCAAACATCTCCCCTGGGATCTGATCTTAAGCTCTTTTATGCCTAGAAGAGGGATTGTTTCTCCAGAATCCTAGCAGTGCTTACAGCATGCCCGGGTTGGCAAGTCTGAACTCTTGCCCATGATGGGATCTCTCTCTACTCTAAGGCAAGTTTAGAGGGGAGGGTCACAAAAAAAGACCATGGTCATCCCTGGCAAGCTGCTATTCTACTAAAACGGGTGCCAATTGCAAGGGCAATGCGCTGAAATAAGCCATATGTTTCATTAGTTACAGGTACTCCTTGACTTTAACAGGTTAGCAGAGTTGGAAGGGACCTTGTAAGTCATCTAGTCCAAACCCCCCCACCCAAGCAGGAGACCCTACCCCATTTCTGCCAAATGGCAGTCCAATCTCTTCTTGAAAATCTCAAGTGATGGCTCTCCCACAACTTCCGAGGGCAACTTCTGTTCCATTGGTTGATTGTTCTCACTGTCAGAAAATTTCTCCTTATTTCTATGTTGAATTTCTAGGTTGAATCCTTGATCGGTTTCCATCCATTATTCCTTGGCTGGCCTTTAGGTGCCTTGGAAAGTAGCTTGATTCACTCCCTGTGGCAGCCCCTGAAATACTGGAAGACTGCTATCATGACTCCCCTGGTCCTTTCCTTCACTAGACTAGTCAGGCCCAGTTCCTGAAACCGTTCTTCATAAGTTTCAGTCTCCAGTCCCCTAATCTTACAATAGACTTATAACAGCTCACTTAGTAACCATTCAAAGTTACAACAGCACTGAAAAAAGCGACTTATGACCATTTTTCACCCTTATGACCATCATGTGACCAGCACCCTCATGGTCACATGATCTACATTCAGATGCTTGACAACTGATTCACATTTATGATGGTGTCCCAGGGACATGTGATCACCTTTCGCAACCTTCTGACAAGGGAAGTTCATAGGGAAGCCAGATCCACTTAACAACCATGTTACTAATTTAACAACTTCAGTGATTCATTTAACAAGTCATAAAATGGGGCAAAACACACTTAACAACTTTCTTACTTAGCAACCTATATTTTGGGCTTAATTGTGGTTGTAAGTTGAGGACTCCCTGTACAGTCCTATTTAGGGAACTGTGGGAAAGGCAATTCTCCCAACCGAGAAAACCAGCATGTTAAGGATTGTTCAAGCCTTTCAGCTTCAGGGAACCATGGTACATGTTCACATTTTTTAGGATTGCCCTCTTATCATGGCCTAATTTTAATGATAATTTCAAGATCCTTGTGATGATCCAGGGTGGGATACAAAAGCAACAAAGTCACAAAAATAGATGAAGTCCCTTTAATTCCTTCAACTTGGCCTCCAAGATCCAATTATCATTGACTGGAGAAAAAACTCCCTCACAAACAGTTGTGAAAAGGAAGAAATTTCATTCAAACTCAAAATACATATAAATTATAAATAGAAAAAGCAACACAAACCACACTAAAGCAACTAAGGAGACCAGGCAGGATAAGGTCTTGAAGACATCCACAGATATCGAAAAACACACACTTGAAAGGATGCCAAAACTCAGATAAGAACTGACAGACCAGAATTATTTCATGCTTTGCTTCCAGCACTGGGCAGTTTGTCCTTTTAAACAATCCTCCCAGCAGCAGCCCATGAAGGGGATCAGGGCCCTTTCCTCCCCCATAGACCATGCCATTCACATTTCTCCCTTATCCACTTCTCCCTGCATGCCCTAGGATGAAGAGGGGATGGGCCTGGGTCTTCCTCTGAATGCCCAGCTGGCCTGTACCCTTCCCAGTTTCCTCCATAACCTCTGGACCCACACTCCCACTCCCTGTCATCTGTTCCTCCTCTCCCTCGGAGTCAGATTCTAACAGGGGCATGACAATCCTTCTCTCCAATTGGCAATGGGTTGAAGCAAGTGGGGAGCTTTGGGAAACACCAGGCTGGGGAAAAAAGATCTACAGATGCTTTTACAATTTAGTGCTATTGATGTACATATTTGAACTCAAAAATTACACCGGATGTCTTCACTTGCTGGAATAAATGTTGCTCCCTTCTTTTCTCCTCCTTTATACTTTCTCTGCAAACCTCTGTTCCACATGCTTTTCTTTTCTCTTTTTTTCTTTTTGCACCCACAGATCATCAGAACGTTTTCTACAGCTGATTCTTCTAAGAGAGTGCGGGATATCCTTTGAGCCGGGCCCCCTTTCTGAACACAGATGCAGAATAGGGGCATGCATGTTTCTGCCAGTTTTGAACCCTTCCTTTCCAAGCCACAGTGGCACGCACACCCGAAACACTGACTTTGTGACTCTGAACCAGCCAACCCAATCGGACATGGCTGGCAGCTTCCCCTTTGAGTGCACATGCTCCCAACCCGCCATTGGATGCACTGGTGCACATTGTATTCCTCTGGCACCTCCTCAGTGTATCCAGGGACCCATCTGTCAATCGACAGCATGTCAACAGGCCTTGTTGTGCTTCCCTCCCTCCTATCCTCCACCCATGCATTCCCTTGGGTGCGGCAAGATGGAAACCTCAACACCATTCAGCCCATGTGAAATTCAAACCCACCAATCAGGACCAGTCCTGATGCTGTGCTCTAAGGAAGACAAAACCCACTTCCCTTCGACAAAAGTTGAGTTAGTTGCAGTGATTAGTCTCTTGTCCAGAAACAACAGAAGTGACAAGGAAGGTGGGATGAGAAGAAACATCCACCAATGAAGGAAGCAGAGACCAATAAGGGTCGGGGGGGGGGATTTAGTTTCCTAGGGAAAAAGGGGCAGACCTACAGATACTCTCACCCCCATTGAGGCCCAGCTGTAGCCTGTAAAGGGATGCTGATTTGGCACACAGCAAAAATGATGGTGCTGTGCAAGGAAGAGGGTGAATAAAATTAAAGAAAAGGCCATAATATTCCTTAGCCATGCCCACAGCACGTATGCACATACACGCTAATGTTCATGCATTGTCCCATTAATTAATGGGGTACCTTTTCTTTGGCATTTCAAAAGTTCTAAGTATCTTCACCAGATCAATGATGTAGTAAAGTCAGTCAAATGAAACTAAATGAAATGAAATGGCGTGAAGTAATAGCTTCGCAAAATAATCTCAAAGACATGAACAAATGTAAAAGCTGGGCTTTTTATGGGGAGGGGGTTGCCTATTGCTGAAAAGGACACACTATTATTGAAATGCATCTATGGATGAATTGTATGTTTGTGATATTTCCCCATACATATAAACCTGTGTGTTTGCATGTATGTGTATGCACATGCATGTGTGCATGTGTCTCACGCCAATGGCAGCACTGGTGACTAATTGATTTTGTCATCCAAAGATTTGAGCAAGGCAATTCACTATATTAAAAAAAAGGCTGATGCTTTTGGATTGATTAAATCACACGTTGTGTATATATGGTCCTATATCCTTACAAGAAAAAGTCTGAGGTAAATTTAATGGGACTTACCCAAAAGTTCGGATTTGGTTGCTGTGTCCTCTTCTATTCCATCTTCAAAAAATAGTCCAAAGGCCAAACTGGAGTGAAGCACAATCTCCACTCGATACAAGGCTGGGATTTCAAAGTGTCGTAGTTTGAATGAGACAACACAGAATGTGTAAAGCTTTGGATTCCCTCTGCAATATATGCCTCAGAACACGGGTGTCAAATTTGCCGCATCACGTTGCCGTCACATGACATTTCTGTACATTTTTCCCATTCGTAGAACTGGGATGGGTGTGGCCTGTGCATGATGCATCCGGCCCACGGGCTGCCAGTTTGACACCCCTGCCATAGAATATATAGAAGCACATATGTAATCCCTACCTACAGCTCTTTAAAGCAGCTGCATCTGCTCCTGGGAATGGAGCCTTTCTGTCAAACCTGCCTCTTCTTGAGGCACTGGACTATGGAGCACTTTTGAAAAATTGCTACTTGCACATGTGAACGGGTTGAATTGCCCTTATTTAAACTACCCATTTAATCATTTCCTCCATTTTAGTCTATTCTTCTATTACCAGATGGGTCTGATAATTGTTATTTGCAGCTGTAATCTCACAGGTCTGGAAGGCACCAGATGGGGAGGCTTGGGCTAGTGGCAAATCAAGATGGTGGTCGCAGCAGCATGATTGAAGCCCCACCCCCTTTGTAAGTTTATCAACACACAAGCAGAAAGAGTTGGTGCTTCAGCTACACTGCTGCAATTGTCATCTTGATTGTTTTTTTAACCCTACAGAAGATCCTTCTGGGTAGCCAACAGTTTTCATGGCCAGCATCCATAGGTCAGTTTTATGGCCAAGGGCTGCCAATAGCCTTTTAAAGGCACCATTTTCTTTTTGATCAATCAGTAAGCAACCACTTAAAAAAAAAAACCTGGGAAAGATGAGAGGAAAATTCATCTTCTCAAATGTGCCAAAGTAAATAAACGAGGAACATCCTTCTTCCCCAGCTGCCCTGCATGCCTTAGAGTAGACATTTTCAAACACTCAACCTCAGGCAGACTAATTTGCCTGGATTCTATTATGTTCATTAATTACTGTGGAAAGAATATTCTGGAAGCTTTAACTCCTTCATGGTTTGCTTCTTTCTTTGTAGAAGGAGGGAAAGAAATAGCAGCCCAAATTTGTTCCTGTCCAATTTCTACTCATTTGGGGCAACTTCCATTGAGTTAAACTCACTAACCCCCTCCCTTCTACATAGGTAGTCACTTCCCCAACTACAGTGTCATTTGACCGGGCTCCCACAAGCCACCTCTGCACTTCTGCTTTGGCAGTTAGATTGCCACACCACAATGCAGCTGTGAGCTCTGGCACCCGATCTCTCTGGGTAGGACCCCTCTGGATACTACTCTTTGTCATGCAGAATAGGCTGCAAAGCCTCCTGCCTCCTTCTTACCCTGCTGCTACAATCGCTCAACTTGACAAGGGGAGAGTGGGAGGATGTTGCGATCACTGGCCAAGATAGGCCTGGGCTTGGCCTACACAATGTCGGGTAACTGTCTCTGTGTCCCAAACAGCTCACACCTGATCCCCCCCACCTTTAATTGTATTTTCCCCATCTCCCGCCTAGTGTCATGTTAATTGGAGCCCAGTTGCTGCAGCTGCTGAGATCCAATTAGAATGGCTGCATAATGTGAGGTAATTTTATTTCCATGGCCTGTCTCAGGCTCTCTCCCATGCAGGCTACAGGGGCTAGCTTCAAAGGAAAAACAGGCGTGGGATGAAAATTTCCTGTCCCAATATTTGCTCCTGCAATTCCCTATTGCCGGGGCCAAGTAGGAAATTGGATTAGCGGGGATGAAACTGATGTAGTACTGTATCCCAAGCCTCTGTCCAACACAATGGCAAGGACACCCCAGTGACCGAAGAGCTGGGAAACTAAGATATTGTTTGTTTCTATGAGCATTTTTGTGTCACTCTTTTCAACTGAAAGTTTTGTCTGAGCAGGTGATACTAAGCAGGGGAAACAAAAGAGAAGCTGCTTGTAGGCCTATCATCCGAAAAACATGAGATAGAGGGGAGAAAAAAGTAGCTTGTTTTTACCTGGAAACCACTTCTGGACTCTTTTGTTTGAAACTGAAATGAAATTGTAATTTTCAATCTGGCCATTGATAACTGTTTGTGATTATAGAAATACTGTGCATTATTGTTGATTTTTCTCTAAAAGTTTAATGTATTTTATATTTGTACCAAAGAAAGTTTGAAGTTCTTTTATTTTTCTCCCTTCTTTTACCTTTTTGGCCTTCTAATTTTTTCTGAGCTTTCCCCCCCAAAAAATTCCTATTTCTCTGTTTCTTTATATTTTATCTTTGGTTGAAATTGTGCTATTATTATTGTTGTTGTTGTTGTTGTTACTGAGGAATAGTATGGGGCAAAAGTGGAAACATACAAAATCATTATTTTTTAAGGAAAACAATTGCAATTGGTTCTAGCGGTGATTCAGGAAGAAAAGGAGTTAGGACTCTTTGCATTCTCTTCATCCTCTGTTACAATTTAAAGCAATATTTCTTGGCTAAGAGCAGGGAGAGAAATTGAATTTCAGTCAGGCTCTTTCCAATTGTCAATGAATCATCCAGTTGACATGGCTGTTCACACTTAAGAAGTAAAATTGAGGCAGCTGAGCTGTTTATATACAATTTATGTATGTGTATATAAACACTAGTTTCCATGAGGAAAAAAAAAACACAAGTTAATTTGAGGCATCATCGGATATGCTTGGAATAAGGAAGATCACTTATAGATGATAGATAATAGAAGCTACCAAACCAAAATTCTAAAGGCCCTGTCCCACTGGCCGATGGACGCAAAACATATGCATAAAGGATACAGCGGATGAGCAAAATTTTGGGTGTGGCTCCATCCATTGTCATCTGCTCCAAAAAGTGAGGAAAATTTGCATAAACAGAATGGAAAAGAACAGAAAAGAACGGACGGGGGTAGTATGTAGCAGGGATGTTAAACGGATGTTCGTAGGAAGCCTAGCGGATGACAGCGGATGGAAGAGGATGACACATCCGCAGGGGTTCCGGGGGAGAATAGCGAAGCGGACGCATAGCAGATGACGCGGATGCATCACGGACTCCTATAGGAAGCAAAGCGGATGCATAGCGGATGTATATCGGATGCAAAGCGGTCACTGCACATGCGGGGAGTATGAATTGCATCAGCTCCGCGGATATAAAAGGATGCATCTCGCACGCAGTCAGCATTCAGAGAAAAGACATGCTGCCACATACATCTTCAAAGAACACCATGGTTCGTCAGTCAGGGAAGAAGAGGAAGCCTGTGCCTACTCCTGCCAGCCCTGGCAAGAAGGACAGAACCACCATCCCACCCCCTGGCACTGACTCTGAAGCTGCTGGTGCTTCTCCTGCTGCTGCTGCTTCTCCTGCTGCTGCTTCTCCTCCTGCTGCTGGTGCTGCTGCTGGTGCTTCTCCTGCTGCTGGTGCTGTTGGTGCTGCTGGTGCTGCTGGTGCTGCTGCTGGTGCTGCTGCTGCTGCTGTTGTGGTGGACCAGCCCCAAGGCCCTCAAAGCCCTGCTGCTGAAGGCCCTGCTGCTCAAGCCCCTGAAGGCCCTGCTGAAGCCTCTGCCAGAGGGAGGAAGAGGCAAGGGAAGGAGAAGGGAGAGAGGAAACAGTGCACCGTTTCTGAGGACCATGAGGAGGAGGTGCTGGAATGGCTGAGGGAGAACGAGTACTTGTGGAGAAAGGGCCACAGATTCTATCGCGACACCAAGAAGAAACAGGCAGCTTGGAGAGACAAAGCAGAGAGCCTGGGCTACAATGCAGATGTACTCCTGGGATGGTGGAAGCACATGCACACCTGGTATGGCAAGCTACACTTCAAAAAATCTGGCCAGGCTGCTGTCAAGCTCACTGACCGGGAGATGTACGTCATGGCCAAGTGCAGCTTCCTGGAGGGTGAGGTCCGCCACCAAGGAGCAGCCCCTCTGACACCCCTCTCCCTCAGACAGCCCACAGACAGCCAGTCCTCTTCCAGCCAGGAGCCAGATGCCCTGTCCAGGCAGGTGTCTTCAGAGGGACCCACGGCAGAGACCCCCCCGACAGCTGCACTCCCCAGGCCGGAGGACTTGGAGGATGATGCCCTGCTGTCACAAATGGAGGAAGAAGTGGCAGCCACCAGAGACCAACGCACTCCCACCCCCACCCCCAGCTCCACAGGATGCAGGCAGAGAGGCAGACTGGAGGGCCAGAGCCACACTGTCCTGTTGGAGATCAGGGATATAATGAGGACCAGCACAGAACTGCTCTCTCAGCTGGTCCACTTGGAGAGAGGATCCTCCAGCCGCCACACTTTCATCACCTACGTAAGCCACACCTTGAGGGATATGCCCGAGGCCCAGTACCAGGTGATGAAGGAAAAAATCACAGCACTTCTGCACAACCCTCAAGGCCCAGCTGAACCTGCTCTGACCAAGTCCAGGTCTGCTCCTCCACCCCAAGCGATGTCACAGCCCTTCCACGGTTTTCAACAGCCTCTCACCTACCAAGGCTATGACTACCAGGACTTCCCACAGCAAAAACAGCTCTTCCCAGTCCAGGCCCAGGTTCATCGCACGCCACAAATGCCACACCTTGCCCAGCTGGAGACCAGACAGCCTCACTACACTCTTCCTTCCTCCACCCCACAGCCAAGCCTGTCAACGGACAATCTGTCATCAGTCTTGTGCCTGACATCCCAGGTACTTGATGAAGGGCCTCTCAACCTCACAGGACTGAGTCAGCTCTCTGAGAGCTTCCTGAACACACCATCCCCTGTTGTACTCTTAGGGCCAAGCACCCCAATGGCGCCTCAGATCAGCACTCCAGCCACAGACACCTCCACAGTCCCTGGCCACTTGACAGCTGAGACCATGGACATGCCTCAGAGTGACTGAGAATAGTGCCAGAGACTGAGTTGTTACCTGTTCACTTTATATTTGCTTAAGACACTTTACTTGGTTCATTTTGCTTTTTTAATAAAGTCATACAGTTTACTGAAAACAGTTATTAATAAAGGTTATCTTTGCTTAACACAATTGATTCATTTTTTTTACTTAATAAAGTGTTGGTGAAAACTTTGAAAAAATGGTTAAGCCTTTGCATGCTTGTGGGATAGGTAAGGATAGTTGTGGGATAGATAAGGATAGTTTTGAGATAGATAAGGATAGTTGTGGGATAGGTAAGGATAATTGTGGGACAGATAAACCTCCAGTGCAAGCATAGTGGGACTGTATGGTCCACCATCCCAGCTGCCACACATATGGATCTTTATTATCAATAACAATTTATTTATTGATCAACACATTTCAAAATAAACAAAGCTTTTTATTAATGCCCTATTCATTGTAGGGCCACTCAACATACATGGCACAATCTCATCAGTGTTATGAGACAGGCTGAAGGAAGCATCCATTAAGCATCTACCATCCTGTCTTGCCACTCCACTGCTCCAGCTGGGGAGTTGCACCAGTGTTTCAGGAGGTTGCGCTGCTTCTTCCCTTCACGTGAAGCTCTGTTGGGGCCTTGTACATCCACAGTGTCTATCAGGTTTCGTCCTTGCCTCCATTCACCAGGCTCCATGTCCCCATTCCCTTGTTGGTGGTCCACAAGTCTGTTCTGCAAGACTGGGTAGTGGGTGCGCATGAGATTGTGCAGGATGCAGCAAGCTTCCACGATGCTCCTCACAGTCTGTGGGTGGTGCTGCCTGGTGGTGAGAAGTATCTGGAACCTGTTGGCCAGGATGCCAAAGGCGTTCTCCACCACCCGTCTTGCCCTGGACAACCTGTAGTTGAAGATCCTCTCTTCACGGGTGAGGTATCTTGAAGTGTAGGGCTTCATGAGGAAGGTTCTAAGGGAGAAGGCATCATCATCAATGATGAAGTAGGACACATCTTGTGTGTCATTGGGTAGGGGTCTGGATCTGGAAAACTCCAGCCTTCTTCAGTGGTGCGGCACTTGAGGAGCTCCTCCACGTATTCTTCGATGATGGCCTGCACCACTTCTCTGACCACTTTGCTGATGGTGTTGTGTGGCATCTTCCACGCATACTGCGTGTTTTTGTATGTGGTTCCAGAGGCCAGGTGGCGCAGAGTCAGTGCCACCTTCAGTCCAGAGTCCAGGCTGGGACAGAAGTTGGTGCTCGGCTTGGTCAACCTGGGTCTCAGACGCTGTACAAGTTCATCAAACATGGCTAGTGGCATCCTCATGAAGTGATGGAATGCACGAGGGTCTTCATTCCTCAGCTCCACCATCAACTGGTCATAAGTCCAAACTCTGTTCTTCTCCCGATCCATCCTCAGACCCACTCAGCTCTTGGACGTCTCCTTCCTCTCCTTCTATATAAAAGGTGAAACAGTCTGAACAGGGTTTGGTTCTGGTGATGAATGATCGCAGCTACCATACGGATTGTGTCATGATCCATGGTGGAGATCAATGGATGATGTGGAAGAGCAAGACCAAGGGTGAAGAGGTCTGTACACCACGGCTGCTGGACTCATACTGAGATCCAGGTGATTTCCTCCCCCTTTTAATAGGAAATATTGGTTTTCCTCTAGGTGTCCTTCTACATACTCTAGACATACTGCAGACATCCTAAATATCCGAGATACATTCCAGATACAAACGTTTTGTCCATTTTAATCCTTTATATACGAGATGCATATGCTTACATCCTTTCTATTTCCGTGCTCCTTACACTGTGTGGATGTTCTGTGTACCTTTCGTTTATTCCCTCTTTCCGTTTTCAGCTGCAGCGGATGTGAGTTGCGAGGATGTCCAGAGGATGCCGAGAGGATACAGCGGACGTTTAACGGATGATAGCGGACATAGAACGTTTGTTGCCCGTATATGTCATGGATGTACATCGTACATGGCGGAAAGTTCATCCGTTCACAAAGTTTTATGCAGCTCAAAACTTCTTGGGCGGATGAAATCTCAGTGGACGGATGCTGGAGGGATAGAGCGTATGAAACACGTATGCAGTGAGTACACAATGGATGCATCACGTTTTCCAACGGATGGCAAGCTTTTTTGTCCGTTTTACATTCTCTTTGCATCCATTGGTGCAGTGGGACAGGGGCTTTAGAATTTGCAAAATTTTTATAGGTTTGAAGGTATAGGAAGATAAGAAAGGAACAGGTATATATGGGTGGAAATCAGAGATCAGAGGGTTCTTTATGGAGTTTAACTTAAAACAAATGACCTTTTTAATGTGCAGATTGGGAACTTTGCTACCCCATCCCCAAGTTGAAATCTAAGTCTCTCTAATCCACTGCCAAGATTTGGATGGTCAATAGATCGCAGCAAAGAAGTACCTCTTACTCTGTTCTTCCATCTAGTGATTTTCTGTGTTTTGCAGCCAATATATTGGAATGCAATCTCAGTGCTACATTTAATACAAGGAGAATACATAATTCAACTCATTTTCAAGGTCATGTGTCAAAGGATATTTGAAGAGGATACTTGCAAAATAATGTGAAAAAGAATTCAACATTTGAATGGGATGCATACTTGGGAATATCCTAGGTAAAAGGCTGGTCAAAGGAAGGATGACTGGAAGAGAAAGGGATTCTATGATGCCAGTACGGATATGGTAGGCAAAATGGTATTGTCTAGAGGCTTTGGAACAATTCCCATCAGTTCAATGATCGGTATAATGAGTATTTCCATCCCAAAGTCTGAAAGCATCAAGTTGACTTCTCCCTGATTCATAGAATTAGCTACAACCAGTAGAAAGGAGAATATGAAAATAAATAATTGGGGTGGGAGTGATGGAAGGCAAAGCTGTCTATATATGGAACACTGGATGTTACAACAAACATACCAATATTATACCATTTTATAATGGCTATCAACCATAATATTGAAGTAGTATCCACCAATCTCTTGTGGACAACCATTTATTCTGTAGGTCTACTCTACGACTGTATTTCCCAGAGGTATCTGGGAAAACCCACAGTGATGGTGTACCTAGTAAATCAATATGCACATTATTCAATATATTTTTAATGATATCATAACAGACATGTATTTAGGAGCATGCATAAGTGCACCATCGTGCCTCCCGTCCCTGTCCTATTGTCCCCATTTATTTGTACCTATTTCCTGTATTCTTACTCATCTTTATACTTATATCGATTATCTTGTAAGTGATTGACAAATAAAATTAAATAAATAAATAAAATGTATCACTTGTATTCTTTTGCCTCCCGCAGGAAACTACCACGGTTATCATTCAAACACTTGTACTGAATGGATTGGATCCTTTGAGTTGATCCAAGATGAGTGCATGCTCAACTGACCTTTCTGCTCTGTCATCAGTGAATATTTCATAGCTTTTTCAAGAGTATTCCAATAAACTCTTTGACCCCCATCTGTCCAGTCATTACGGGAAGATTAAATGCTGTTAGATTTCAATATTCTGTTACTCTAACATACATCCGGTATTTCTTGTGGAGTCCTTTTCCTGATCGGGCTTACCCAAAAGGACTGATATCAGTCATCTCATGTTTCAGTCACTGATGCATTCCTTCTCCAAGGTTTCTTTAAAAATGGGGAGAAAAACTTCCTAAAGAGAGAGGTTTATGATCCAGAAGAGCTTTATTTTGGTGTGTGTCTGTATGTGTGTGTGTGTTTATAGCAGGGGCGTCTAATTTGCATCATCATGTGATGTTTTGTGACATTTTTTTCCCTTCATGGAGCTGGGGTAGGTGTGGCCTGCACGTAATGCAGCTAGCCCAATGGCTGCCAGTTTGACACCACTGCCTATAGTCTGCATTTTCTTGTTATTGTAAGATAAAATATGCTGGTAATCTATCAGTAATACATCTGAAGAACACAGTCATTTATTTCATCAGGCCTCTTTTTCATCTAGGAGGACATAGATATGTAAACATATAAAGAACGGTTGCGGGAATAGGGTCTTTCTAATGAAAAGAAGGACTAGGGGAGACATGATAGCAGTGGCCTATCAGGGGCTGCCACAAAGAAGAGGGAGTCAAGCTATTCTCCAAAGCCCCAGAGGGCATGACAAGAAGCAGTGGATGGAAACTAATCAAGGAGAGAAGCAACCTAGAACTAAGGAGAAATTTCCTGACAGGTAGAACAATTAATCAGGGGAACAACTTGCCTCCAGATTCCAGGCACCATTTTTTCTGACCCGGGCACCCAAAAGGCTTGATTTTTAAAAACAGCAAGCAATGCCATTTTTATGCATGAAATTCCATCCCAAACTCTGTTCCAGTGTCCATTTTTGCATTTGAGTTGAAAAATTTTTTGGCATCCAGGCAGCATTTTTTCTGACCCCGGGATCACAAGTTTTCTTGCCTAGGCACCCAAAAGGCTTGATTTTTAAAAACAGCAAGCAATACCGTTTTTAAGCATGAAATTCCACCCCAAATCTAATCCTAGCATCTGTTTTTGTATTTGGGTTGAAAAATTTTTTGGCATCCAGGTCAGTGGTGGGATTCAAATTTTTTAATACTGGTTCTGTGGGCGTGGCTTGTGTGGTGGGCATGACTTAGTGGTCATGTGACTGGGTGGGCATGGCCAACTTGGCAAGTTAATGCAGCAGCTTGCTGCGAATGATGTCGAGCTGGCCATGCCCACTCAATCACATGAGTGATGCTGCATAGATATTTCTTAAATACTTACCCACCTCCTCCTCCGCCCTTTGAGCTGACAAAAAAAAGCCCAACTAAAGATCGCAAACTGCCTGCCGAGTCTGCCTGCCAAATGGTTTTTGTTTGGGGGTGGTTTTTGTTTTGTTGTTTGTCAAAAGCCCCTTGGAGATAAATTTGCACTGCCAAATCTTACTGTGTTTCATTGTGGCATTGCCTGTTGCTGCTGTGGGTACTGCTGCGGCTCTCTGGCTGTCCAAGTAAAGAACCGCACCGCCACAACTGCACCACCTTGTGAGGAGCAAGAGGGGAAGCCAAGGCGCTTGCCCCATAGCAGCCAACTTTGCTCTCTCTCACTCCAGTTAAACACTCCCAGTGTGCACAAGGAACGTGAAGGGAGACAGTCACTGTTCGGATGTGTTTTGAAAGTCAGAGAACTTTGCCAAGACTTCAGGTGTATTCAGGGGCGACATCTCTCCCAATGATGAGTTGGTGGCAATCTAATGAAATGTCTTCCAGCTCTTAAAGATTGACTTTAAGAGAGCCCCCATGGAAGAATCTGAGAACGAGAGCAAAAGTAGCAGCAGTGGGGGCAACAGGGGCATGTGATGTGTCCCTCCGCAGCCTCCTCCTGGGTGACAGCCAGGGCTTTGGCACCTACTCTTTTCCTTAGAGGTGCAGTGTCTGCCTTCCTTCAAACTCCTTGTGGAGGGACACACACATCCCTGTCACCCCCATCACCACTACTTTTGCTCTTGTTTCTCAGCTTCTTCCATGGGGCACTCTTAAAGTCAACCTCTAAGTAGTCCCAGACATCCACCCACCTGCCCGGCATCTGCCCTCCCTGAGCACATTTTCTTCCTTCTCTCAGTGGACGTGCATCTTCCAGCCCACCCCAGCCTGACCTGGTAGCCAGCAGATGGCCACATGTCCAGCTGCCCCTTTTTCAACACAAAAAGCCTCCCCCAACTGCCTGGCTGCTCTCCATCTCCCTGGCCATACAGAACAAACAGGCAGAGAAGGAGGAGAGCAGCCAGCCAGTTGGAGGAGGCTTCTTGTGCTGAAAAAGGGGTGGCTGGATATGTGGCCATCTGCTGGCTGGTTGGGCCAGGCCGGGATGGAAGAGGTGCATCCACTGGGAGAGGGAAGAAAGCATGCTCTGGGAGGGAGGGCAGGCAGGGAAATGTCCCGGGGCTGCTGCACCTGCGTACTGCATGTGTTAGCGGCTGCACATGCAGTGAGCATGTGCAGCAGCCATGGGACATCCGCCCAAGCTGCACCGCGGCCACCACATGGTAGGGAAAGCTAAGAGAGCAACCAGGGCAAGTGAGCGACTGGGCGACCAGGTGACTGGGTTCGGGGCGTGGCCAGCCAGGAGTCACCACCGGTTCAACGACTCACACCAAATCACCACTACCAGTTCACCTCAACCAGTTCAAATCGGTTGAATACCACCTCTACTTCAGAAGTTGTAAATGCTCCAACACTGGAAGTTTTTAAGAAGAGATTGGATAACCATTTGTCTGAAATGATATAGAGGGTTGCCTGTCTGAGCAGGGGGTTGGACTAGAAGACCTCCAAGGTACCTTCCAATTCAGTTATTCTGTTCTGCTAACATCATAGAAGAGTGAATACTCTCATTTTTTTCCCCATCAAAATTCTTCTTTGGAGTCAAAGTCAATGTTACCAGGCCAGCATCCAGGCATCAGCTGTTGGTGAGTCTCGGTTGGCTCAGCAGGCTGGACAGCCTGATTATCATCTGAATGAGCTTTACAAAGTTAACATGATTTGATTTAAGGGTTTCAATAGCCTGAACAATGTTCTCTCACGGACGGGATGTCCCGTGAGCTTTAGGGGGTCAGCTCACACAAAAGGGTCTCTTCTTTCTTTTTCTTTCTCAGTCAGAGCCACATCAATCACTTTTGTTAAAAAAAAAAAAAGGCAGTTCTGAATGGGCAGTTATGGTTTATGAATTCTTCAGAAGGTTTGTGCAGAAAAGTGCATATTGCTTCCTAAAAATGAAAATAAAGCAGCTTGTGCACTTGTTTGATTCTGCTCTCTGATTTTTGCAATGGCCTCCATGGGGAACTAAAAGGGAAAAACAAAAGTGTAATCAGACATATGAAAACTCCTTCATCTGAGCTGCTTACTCTCTCTCGTCTGGGGACTGGAATCCACAAGGGAAGATAGGCTAGTCTGCATTTAGGTCACACAGAAGTTACCTAACTTTTATGAGGGCCTCTCACTCCAAAGTCTACCTTTTCTTTTCTTGTCAACATCAGATGATCCTCTTACTTCTCCCACATCAAGACACAGAGCCTCCCCTTCACTTTTAAGCACTTGAATCATCTTAGGTAGAGTGTGGTTCTCCAAAACTCTGTTAGTTGAAGTTTAGTCATCCCATTCTGCAAGAAAACTTGATTGCTCACATCAGGAACATTTACTATTCATCAAATAGCTGCCATAATGAGTATCTTTTGTTAACAAACTCATTTACATAAACAAAAATGGTGGCATTGCTCCCTACCAATCTTGCCTAGCATTTGAGGAGGCTCTTTTCCAGTGCAGTTCATTGTTCTTTTTCTATGAGAAAGTGTGTTTATGTGTGTATTGGGGGGGGGGGAGGGAGAAGGAGAAGGAGAAGGAGAGGGAGAGAGAGTGTTTACGTTTTCCCCTTTTGGAATAAGCACCATTTACACAGAGCACTGAAAAAGATTAAGAAACATCAAGCTAAAAAATTAAGGCCCAAGAGAAGAAAAACAAAATAAAAAATTGTTTTTAAGGAGAAATTTCCTAACAATGAGAGTGTTCCATCTGGAAAGAAGTGCAGGAGACCGGGTTCCAAACAACAACTGTTTATTTCAAACCACTAGGTAAAGAAACGGAATATAGCCCAAGCCGCGGCAGCCCTTTATATAGTGGCTAGCCTGTCAGCTTGTGGCCAGTGACAGTTATTTAATTCTTCCCACCGTTTGGCGGCTTCCAGGATTGGTTCCTAGCGAACCAATCCATAAGTGGCCTTTTCGGCCAATCAGAATGGAGTACTTGGAACCTACCAAGTTCCATACAGAACAGAGAGCAATTAAGCAATGGAGTAGCTGCCATGAGAAGTGGTGAGTGCTCCATCACTTTCAAAAAGAGACTGGGCAACCATTTGTCTGAAATTATATGGAGTCTCCTACTCAAACAGAGGGTTGAAATAAAGGACCTCCGAGGTCCCTTCTGTTAGTCCATGTTTCATGTTCTATGAAACACAGGTGGTAACTCAACCAAACCTTTCCATCCATCAAGTCCATCTCCCACTATGTTGATTTTTGTTCTTTCAAATCTGAGTTCTCTCTTTATCAGGATCTCATCAAATTATGCAACCACAACTTTCCCTGCTTTCCTTTCCACTCAGTCACTCTTCCTTCCAATATTATTATGCAGCCCAACTCTCGTCATCAGGATCTACCATATTATTTTTCAAACCAGGCCAGAGTTTTAAACCACAGTGTTGTGTATAAGAATTGGAATACTCCAAATACCTTAATCTGATTGGCCGAGCAGGCCGCAATAGGATTGGTTAGTAAAGTACCGTTGCAATTGGCCCACCTGACGGCAGGAAAACTTAGAGAGCTGTCTTTGACTGCAAGCCGTGAGCAGCCGCTATAAAAAGGGATGCCGCGGCTCCGGCAATGTTCTGTTATGAAGTCACTGAATTAGTTAAGAATAAAGAGCTGTTTGATGAACACCGGTCTAGAGGACTTCTATTCTCAGGACAGAACACTGGCGACTAAGGTGGGATCATTTTAGAAGAGTGAGACCGAAGCATGCGGCAACAAGAATTGAGCAACCAAAGTGGCCAGTACTAATGCGCCACCCACACCGTTCAACCCAGCCAAAGAAGATTGGGAGTCATACATTGACCACTTCCTGATGTTTCTAGAAAGCAACGAGCTACAAGGAATAACTGACCAGAGGAAGAGAACCGTATTCGTCATGCACTGTGGCCCTACCATCTTCAAGATGGCCAAGGCGTTAGCCAAACCATGGGACGTAAATCAAATGGCATGGCCAGATTTAAACTGAATGCTACGAGCCCATTACGCGTCTGTGGTCTCCAATCTTATTAGAAGACATGAATTCTACAAGTGAGATCAACAAGAAGACGAGAGCATCGGAGATTTCGTAGCAGCCCTAAGAGATATTGGAGGAGCCTGTGAGTTTCTCAACATGGACAAAGCCATGAGAGACCGCGTGGTCCTCAGATTGAAAAACGCTACACTCCAAAGTAAGCTACTAAACAGACCAAATATCACAGTGCCTGAGGCCATCGCAGAAGCCACCGCCGCTGAAGCAGCCAAGAAATCCGCAGCCACCATGCGCCAAATAAACTCAACAGATCCAAAACCACAGAACCAAGCTCGAGAGAAGAAGACAGAGGGAACACAAAAACAAAGCACCGTGACTGCCCACCATGAAGACCTCGACAACCCGAGCAACACCGATGACGACAATGAAGACATACATAGGCTTCAGTCGGAAAGGAATCGGCGGGAAAAAAGAGGAAGGAGGTGAGAATTCCAGTGTGCTGGATGTGGAGGGGACCACCCGTGCTCTGAATGCAGATTCCTGGATGCCATTTGCAGATTTTGTGAGAAACGGGGGCACATTGCAAGGGTCTGCCGGAACAAAAAGAGCTATAGTCCAAAAAGATGCGGCAGCACCCCCCCCCCCCAGAAACAGAGATAGACAAGCCGGAAGCTGATGGAACCAAGAGAACAGAAGCCAGCAAATGAACGACAAAGAAGAAACAATAATCATAGGAAATGCCAGGGCAGCAAACACAAAAAAGGTCTGAATAAACGTAAAAATCAAAGGAAAGCCCTGTGAAATGGAAGTAGACTCTGGATCATACCTGTCAATGGTATCATGGAAATCTGATACCAGACATTAAGCAAAGAGAACTGGAACAGCAAAGCCTAATACTCAAAGATTACCAGAGAAACTGAATCCCGGTAGTGGGTCTTGGACATTTCCTAATAGAATTCAAAAACCACGCTGAAGTACTTACTCTGACAATCATCGACTGTGATAGCCCTAGGAGTGACAGGAATCAACAGCGTCACCGAGACTGATTGGGAGGAGAGCCTGCTGAAGGAGTTCCGGGATGTATTCAACGGGACCCTAGGCAAGTACAAGGGGACCCCTATAACATTCAGCCTAGACCCTAAGATATCTCCCATCAGGCTCAAAGCCAGACATGTTCCCTTTGCCTTAAAACCGAAAAGAGATGAGCAGCTTAACAAACTCATTGCACAAGGGGTGTTAGAGCCAATCGACCATGCCAAGTGGGAAACTCCCATCGTGACTCCTGTCAAACCAGATGGGTCAGTACGCATCTGTGGTGACTATAAGGCCACCCTCAATCATACACTCCAGCAAACTGTGTACCCTGTTCCAGTAGTTCAACATCTGTTGCATTCATTAGGGGGAGGAAAATTTTTCACGAAACTTGATCTTGCGCAAGCATACCAACAGCTGCTGGTTGACCCCGAAACTGCAGAAGCACAGACTATAGTCACGCACAGAGGGGCATTAAATGCAACAGACTTCAATTTGGCGTTAGTGTTGCCCCAGGTGTTTTCCAAAGCCTAATGGAGCGCCTTCTAAATGGACTAAAAGAGTCTGTTCCCTATTTTGATGATGTATTAGTACCCGTGAAAAACAAACATCAATTAGAAGACAGACTGAGAGAAGTCTTGCAAAGATTCAGGGTAGCAGGTCTTAAAGTCAAAAAAGAAAAATGTCAACTAGCCACCAATCAAGTCGAATTCTTAGGCTACCTTATAGATGAGAAAGGGATACACCCCACTGAAAAAAAATTAAGAGCAATAAAAGACGTACCCAGACCTAAGAACAAAACAGACTTACAGGCATTCTTAGGTCTCATTAACTTCTACAATGTCTTCCTGCCCCAAAAGGCAACTGTAGCAGAACCATTACATCAGCTATTAGATAAAAATACTGTATGAAATTGGGGCCACCGAGAACAAGCAGCATTCCAAAACATTAAGGACTTATTAACATCCAACACCATTTTAATACAATACAGCAACACCCTGCCACTGACGGTCACCTGTGATGCATTGCCTTTTGGATGGCGCCAATCGGTGTCATACTGAGCCACAAGCTACCAGACAGCAGAGAAGCACTAATCGCCTTCTATTCTAAAATGCTGTCAAAATCTGAAAGGAACTACAGCCAACTTGACCGAGAAGCCCTCGCCATCATAGCAGGCATCAAGAGATTCCATGAATACCTCTATGGTAGGACATTTTCTGTAATCACAGACCACAAACCCCTGCTAGGAATTCTGGCAGGGAACAAACCAACCCCGAACATCCTATCGCCAAGGATGATGAGATGGTCAGAATTCCTCACTGCATACAATTACACACTCATACATCGCCCAGGAAAAACCAATACCCATGAACATGCCTTAAGCCCTTCCCTTCTGCCCGACAAAGAAGATGACCCAGCTCCCACCATCTCCACCCTTCAGATCGAGACATGGCCGATTCTGCCACTAACCGCAGCAGATGTCGCTAAAGCTACCGCGAAAGACCCTCTGATAGCTCGGATTCTGCATTGGGTAGGTAAGGGCTGGCTGGATGAGAATAGAAGTGAGACTTTTAAATCTTTTCGCACCTGGCAGATTGAACTGTCCCTTGAAAAGGGTTGTATACTATGGGGGGACAGGGTGATAATTCCCAACAAATTGCAGGAGGAAGTATTGTGCATATTGCACGAGGGACACCCGGGCACAGTAAAAATGAAAACCCTGGCCAGGAGTTACGTCTGGTGGCCAGGGCTAGACAAAGACATTAAACAATGGGTGGCAATCAGCCCGAGAGACCCGGGTGGGAGTGGCAAGGCTGACTCACCTGTCCAGGAGGTTCCATGGAGAAGACACTGAGAAAAGGCGATCCTGACCAAACCGATGGAAGACCACGCTGAGACTGTAGCATGGGCTCGCTCTTCTGGGGCTGGAGCTTCTGCTACTTCTGCTTCTGGAGGAGCTGATGATGATGCTTCTGGCGTTGGTGCTTCTGCTGGTGCTAACTCTGCTGATGCTTCACCCCAATGGCGCTTCAGACAAGCACTCCAGACAAACACTCTAGCACCAGCCACCTCCACAGCACCCCTGAGACTGAGCGACCAAGAGGAGTGCCAGAGACTGGCTGGCTGGCTACCTGTGGACTTTATTTGGACACTTGACTTGGGTCATTTTTCTTTTATAGCTTGTTGTTAATAAAGTCTATCTTTGATTCACACACTTGCCTCATTTCTTTTTTTTAATATAGTCTTGGTGGAAACTTTTAGAAATGGTTTAAGCCTTTGCATGTTTGTGGGATGGGTAAGGATAGCAGTGGGATGGCCAGGGATACCTTTGGAATGGGTAATAGCTGTGGAATACATAAACCTCCAGTGCAAGCATAGTGGGACTGTATGGTCCACCCTCCCAGGTGCCACACCTATGGCCCTTTATTATCAATAACAATTTAATCATTGATCCACACATGTCAACATAAAACAACTCTTTATTAAGCGCCCTGTTCATTGTAGGCCCACCCAACATGCATGGTCCAATCTCATCCATGTGATGAGAAAGGCTGAAGGAAGCATCCATTAAACATCTATCATCCTGTCTTGCCACTCCACCGCTCCAGCTGGGGAGTTGCACCAGTGTTTCAGGAGGTTGCGCTGCTTCTTCCCTTCACGTGAGGCTCTGTTGGGGCCTTGCACATCCTCAGTGTCTATCAGGTTTCGCCCTTGCCTCCATTCCCCAGGCTCCATGTCCCCATTACCTTGTTGGATGTCCACGAGCCAGTTCTGCAAGACTGGGTAGCGGGTGCACATAAGATTGTGCAGGATGCAGCAAGCTTCCATGATCCTCCTCACAGTCTCTGGGCGATGCTGCATGGTGGTGAGAAGTACCTGGAACCTGTTGGCCAGGATGCCAAAGGTGTTCTCCACCACCCGCCTTGCCCTGGACAGCCTGTAGTTGAAGATCCTCTCTTCATGGATGAGGCATTTGGAGGTGTACGGCTTCATGAGGTAGGTTCTGAGGGAGAAGGCGTCATCCCCCACGATGAAGTAGGGCACATCTTGCGTGTCGTTGGGCAGGGGGTCTGGATCTGGGAAGCCCATGATGAGGTTGCGTTCCAGCCCCTCCTTGAGGTGACTGGCGTTGTATACCTGGTCATATGAAGCTGACCTGTTTCCTGAAGCATCGATGTACATGAACTTGTAGTCAGCATCGACCATGGCAAAGAGGATGATGCTGAAGAAGCCCTTGTAGTTGTGATAAGTGGACCCTGACTTGGCTGGAGCTTTGCAGGCTCCAACGATGTAGGGGAAGTTCCACCTCTGATACCACTGCTCTGCAACTTTCTTCCAGCCTTCTTCAGTGGTGGGGCACTGTAGGAGCTCCTCCATGTATTCTTCGATGATGGCTTGCACCACTTCTCTGAGCACAATGCTGATGGTGTTGTGTGGCACCCTCCAGCCGTACTGCATGCTCCTGTAGGTGGTCCCTGAGGCCAGGTGGTGCAGAGTCAGTGCCACCTTGAGCCCAGGGTGCAGGCTGGGGCGGAATTTGGTGCTCTGCTTGGTCAACCTGGGTGTCAGCCACTCCACAAGTTCGTCAAACATGGCTGGAGGCATTCTCATGAAGTTCTGGAATGCACGAGTGTCTTCGTTCCTGAGCTCCACCATCAGCTTGTTGTACAGTCCGTACTCTGCTCTTCTCCCGTTCCATCTTCGGACCCAGATGCTTCTTGGCCGCCTCCTTTTCTTCCCGTAGTAGAGTTCAGAGAGCCTGTAGATGGCTTCACACTGTTGCAGAACGATGGTGGCTGCCAAAAGGACTTTGTTACGATCCATGGTGGACTTGACTGGATGCTGTGGAAGAGGAAGAGTCAGATGAAGGCTGCAGAGGTCTGCACAGCTGGGCTGCTGGGCTGAAAGTGAGATCCAGGTGAGTTGCTCCCCCTTTTTATAGGCAGTATAGGTTTTCCCCTATGTGTCCTTTTGCATCCTCTAGACATCCTCTAGACATCCTTAATATCCGAGATAGGTACCCTCTGCGGACGTTTTTTCCATTTTAAATGCTTTCTTTGCAAGCTGCATCCGCTTTCATCCATTCTGCATCCGTTCTACATCCGTTCTGCATCCGTTCCGCGTCCGTTCCACTTCATTTACCGCTGGAGCGGATCGAGTTGCGCGGATGCGTAGCGGATGTGTAGCGGATATAGCGGATGCATAACGGATGCAGAACAGATACCCAGCGGATGCCTAGCGGATGCAGAACGGATGAATTGGATACATTTTCCTCGCAAAAGTTTTGAGCAGCTCAAAACCCTCTGAGCGGATGAAACGTCAATAGCCGGATGCTGGACGGATAGAGAGGAAGCAAAACGTATGTAGTGAGTACAAAACGGAAGCATCGTGTTAACCAACGGATGGCAAGTGTTTTTCTCCGTTTTACATCCTCTTTCCATCCATTGGTGCAGTGTGACAGGGGCTTTACATTCAAGTTATGGACCAATAAGAGGCACTTCCAAGGGAGGACTGGAAGTGACATTACTGATCAATGGGACTGCTATATCTCTGCCAAAAGACTATTTACTTATACTATTGTTATATGTGGGAGTTTTGGCAGAAGTCAGTAAGCCTACTGTGTTGGAAGTAAAGGTAAAATTAAAAGTTTCCCCTATCATGTCCAAGGGGGCAGTGTTCATCTCTGTTTCTCAGCAGAGGGCAAGTGTTGTCTGAAGATACTTCTATGGTCATATGGCCAGCATGACTGTACACCAAGGTGCACAAAACATTGTTTATGTTCCCACCAAAGTAGTGCGTCTTACTCTACTCTCATTCACGCACTTTCAAACTAGTAGGTGGGCAGGAGCTGGGGCATGTAATGGGAACTCACCCATGGCACAGCTCTTGAGTTTCAAACCTGGTTTGTCAGCTGTCTTTAACAGCTAAGTATCATGTTTAAAGTATATAATTATAAATGGAAGAAATTTTTGAGTTGACTGTGAGCTGGAGTACAAATCCATATGATGGTAGTATTTCACAGGTTCTGGTCTTTCACTCTCTCTCTCTCTCTCTCTCTCTCTCTCTCTCTCTCTCTCTCTCTCCTGTCTATTTATATAGCTACCAATCTACAATAAAAACAATCATAATCATTATTATTTGTTAAATTTATTTGCCACCTATCTCGCCGTAGGTTCCAATTTATTCTTGCCATTGTGAGGAAGAGAGGCTGGGTTTGCTGTCTACATCTGGGGAAAGCAGTTCCTTTCTCCAGTCATAGACTCAGCACATCCTTTGTCCAAAAGGACAGTAACATATACCCTTTCCTTCCTTCCTTCCTTCCTTCCTTCCTTCCTTCCTTCCTTCCTTCCTTCCTTCCTTC
>BLBF01000021.1:18845381-18873743 GCA_015471245.1 Laticauda colubrina | reverse complement strand
CACATCCATACAGAAGCCTGATGATGGCAGATGAGATTCTGCTGAAACGTTGCTACAGCTTTGACGGAACTGCAGTGACGTGGGATGGTGCCCGGAGGAAGCTGAACAGCACACATGTAAGTACCCGCGATAACTTAAAAAAACAAATATATATATATATATATATATATATATATATATATATATATATATGCTGTTTGGCTTCCTTCGGGCGTTGTCCCACGTCGTTGTGGTTCTGTTGAAGTTGTAGCAACGTTGATGAACACAAAAATGCAGTAAAAAAGCTGGAACACACCTCCTCACTAGTCCAACACATGAAAACCACAGGTCACAACATCAACTTCAATGGCACCAAAACCCCCAGCCACAGAATCATCAGAGATTGAAAAAAGACCTGAAAGCATGAATAGAAGAGATGATTCCAGCAGACTGTCTATCATTTGGAAACCTGCACTCTCAAATAGAAAGATCTCCACAACACAAAACAGACAAACACCTGAGCACAGACAGACTCCCTCTCATGCCTCCAACCCAAACACCCCCCCACCAGGCACCCAGGTGAAACCTAGCTTGCTAATGAATAACAGCCGTCCTTTCACACGAAGCCAAGCTGCACTGAAAGCCTCCAACACACGAACAGAGTGTTGCCAGCCAATCAAAGCCACAAAACAGACAGAAGAAACCAGAAACACCAATCAATCAAACTCCAAGTCCAATGAACACAGACCCAGGCTCCTAGCCAATTAAAATGGACCAGCCTCGAATTTGAAACCAAAAGCTGTGAGACACACATCCATACAGAAGCCTGATGATGGCAGATGAGATTCTGCTGAAACGTTGCTACAACTTTAACAGAACTACAATGACGTGGGATAATACCCGAAGGAAGCTGAACAGCACACATGTAAGTACCCGCGATAACTTAAAAAAACATATATATATATATATATACATACTTGTGAAATCTCTACTCGCCAGCCTTTTTGTATATTTCAATTCTAGTAATATTTTTATTTTTTTTTATTTTATCCTTCTTCTTCTTTGGCTTTGGGCCATTTTTATTATTGGATTTTTCCATTTTGGATCATAATTGGCTACTCTATCAGATGGACTGAAGGTTTAAAAGAATTTGAAGTTTTTTGAAGCATTAAAGTGGAAAAAAGGGAAAAAAAAAAGAAGAAAGTGTGAAATGAAATAGACTGTGTGTATTTGGATTGTTTGCTGACTTTGGGACTTCTGGAAACTCTTATTTGAATGATTAAAATTATTTGGATCGCTTGATTTTTTTTTCTTTTTTTCTTTTACAATGGCATTACTTATGGATGAACTGAAAATGGAATTTATAAAATATAAACAAGAGAAACAAGAAGGGAAGGATTCTTTTGGCTCTATTTTTAATTTTTTAGAAATGGCAACTTCTACATATGAGAAACTACAAGAACAAGAAGATTGGGATGAAGAAGAAACCATCCTTAATGAACAAGCAACTTTATTTGGGGAAGAAAGGGGAAAGGGGAGAAAGAGAATGGAGAATTTAAGACTTAAAAAAACAACCAAAAAAGGGAAAAACAAGGTGAAAAGTGGACACAACATCAGAAAGCAACAGAAAAGAGGAATACACAAGAAGGTGGAGATTAAGAGACAAGGGGGTAAAAAGGGTAGAGTGGAGAAGCAAGGGAGGAAAGAAGGGAAGAGAAGTTACAAAGGTTTGAAACAAGATGTAAAGAAACAGAATTTATTTAGAGATAATGGGTAAACATATAACTGAAAAAGAGATTCTGCAAAGATACATAAGATTGTGTTGTTGTATTTGTATTTGAAATAATGTTAGAAAATTGGAATAATATATGATTATAAAATGGGACAAAATATTTAATGTAACTTAGCGAAATTTTTTCTTTTTAAATAAAAATAAATGAAATCAAATATGAGAGAATTGAATTAAAGAAAAATGGGAACATTGTTATTGTTTAATAAATATAAGTGAAATAGGGGGAAGTAATTAAGTAAAATCTATAAGTGTTCCCATAGAAGCATGATACTTATTTAGAAAGGATTGTGTAAAATGTTTAAGACTTAAATGAATATTAATTTGAATGATATAACTTTAATTGCTATGGATTGTTGTTTTAATTATATTATATTTTTTAAATATAGTTTCAAAATATTGAGTTTATCTTTAGAATGTACTACGCAGAATCCGAATGAAAATTATGTGTCATGTTAAGCTTTAAAACTAGGGGAGGGATAAGTATGACAAGGTATTATACTCCAATTAGTCATTACAGAAGAAACTTTGTGTTAATGAGAAAAGATAAATAGCTAGCTGAAATAGAACAGACAAAGGATATAAGTATAATGATTTAAATTGAGATGAAATAAATATAATAGAATTAAGAGAGTGAAAAGAGAGGAGAAGCTATATAGAAAATGCAAAATAATAAATAAGAAATGGAATGTTATTTAAAAGTAAGCATGAACTTGAATTTATCTCTGTACAAAAAGATGTAACTCGGGATCAAACTGCTGTCCAAAAAGATATTTTATGTTTTTTATGTTTTGTGTTTGTTTGTACATGTTTGTTAAAAATTAATAAAATTCTTTATTAAAAAAAAAAAACTATTACTCTATTCAATTAATTTTAGAAACTGATAATAGTCTTTCCATTACAATTCTCATAGCTCATTTTAACTTTATTAATCACTTTATTAAATATCAATTAATATACTTATAATAAATTCCCATTTCCATATCTATTTCAATTAAATCTATATCTAGTTTAACAATAATCCTCAGGAAAAAAAATCAGTTCCATTCTTTTCTATTTTTAAATCTATATTCTTATATATCACTACACGTACTTATAGAATCCCCTTTCCTTTTCTTCTTCTACTCATTGTCTCTCATCCTTCTGGCTATAAAATTTCTTTTCATTTTTGTTTGCTTTCTGCTTCCCATAATTTTCTGGCCCTTTCTCTTATTTCACGCATTTTCCTTTATTATTTCCCTCCATTTCTTATTCCAGTTATTTATTTTATCCCCCCCCCCTGATTTTTCCTCTGTAATTCCCTCTTCTGCTGTTTCCTTTTCCAATTTTATTTCCAAACATAATTCTCCCATTTTGTACACTACTTCTTTTTTCTTCTTTCCCTTTCTTTGATATTTATGTCCAATCCAATTGTCCAGTAGTTTATTACAACCAGTGTCTTTTATATTTAATTTCAACAGCCAGTGTCCATAAATTTTTGTTTCCAGGTTCCTTCTGTTAATTTCTTTTCCAACTTTTTCCCAAAGTCACCAAGTCAATAATTCCAGGGCAATTTCTTCAGATATTTTTTTCTTTGTGGTGTTCTAACATTTAAATTTTCAGGGTTTTATTTTATTACAATGTAATTCCATTTATTTCCTTTCAAATTCCAATTTTAAAAAGACCAAGCACTTTTCAAAGGGTCACTGAAATTTTTCCTTTACCATTAGGTGGTGCTTTCAGTTCTGTTTCCATGTTCCACCCTTTCTATTCACTTTTTCCTTTTTTTAAAAAAAGCTGTTATTAATTCTGCTAATTCCAATTATTAACTATTATTTCTTTTTAACTCTAAAAAGGAAGAATTTGTTTATTGTTGGTTTTATGTACAATAATTACAGGGGAGCTAAGAGCAATTGTCTGATTTAAATTTACTTGCACAAAATCCTAAAATGCTCATTAGAGTGGGTGATCAGCAGCACTATATCACCAGGAATTGTTATAACAACTAGAATAAGGAAATGATACAATGCTGAGCAATGGTTCCATTTCTTTGTTTTGCACTGTCAGTTACTTGAACAATTCAAATCTGTAAACTCAAAATGTCAAACCACTCACAAGGATTGGTAGCTTATTAGTAACCTATGACTATCACGAAGTGTTGTATCTTATGATTCTTGATGAATGTATTTTAATTTTTCGTTATGTATTTTATTTTTTCTTTATGTACACTGAGAGCTTATGAACCAAAGACACATTCCTTGTGTGTCCAATCACACTTGGCCAATAAATAATTATATTCTATTCTATTTAAATCTGAAAGTGCTATATATTTAATAAAGACAGAAGATATCAAAAAAACTTCTTTAAGCCTGGGTTCCCCAACCAGGGTTAGGTAGACAAGCTAAACAGAATGTGCAGCGTTAGTCAGATAGGCACACAGATAAATGAGTGAGCTAAGCTTGTATGTTTATTAACATACAGTAAAAATAACAGATACGCTTGTGCTATCAAGAATATAGTTTATTCCATTATAAGTTCATAGCATAGTCAAATAACAGTCCAATAGTCATGTATCAAGTAGTCAGTCCATTCAGGGATATTCAGTTAGCAAAGTCCATGTAGAATATCCAATGTCAGTTCACATAAATCAGTCCTTTGTTGTCTCTCCCGTTCGAGCAATGCAGTCTTGATTCCAAGCAGTAATCCGGGATCATCAAAGCCAGAGAGAGAGAGCAAGCCATAGCCTTGCTACTTTTATATGGTTTTCATAACCACTCCCACAATTGCTATTTTACAGTTAAAGCTGCATACACTAACTATGATTCATAGTTATTATTTCACCTAAACCAGTTAGGGTGAACAATGTTATCCCTAACAAGTAACCTATGACTATCACGAAGTGTTGTATCTTATGATTCTTGATGAATGTATTTTAATTTTTCGTTATGTATTTTATTTTTTCTTTATGTACACTGAGAGCTTATGAACCAAAGACACATTCCTTGTGTGTCCAATCACACTTGGCCAATAAATAATTATATTCTATTCTATTTAAATCTGAAAGTGCTATATATTTAATAAAGACAGAAGATATCAAAAAAACTTTGCAACGTGCTATCTATCCAAATGTTGGAAGAACAAAGTGTAAAAATGAATTGGTTTTCATATCTGCAAATGCAATTTAGATTTGATAAAGATTTTAAAACAGAAGGTATTTATGATAAGTTGACAGATTTAGATAAAATTTTGATGGGTACTGATGAAAAGGTAATTAAAAAACTCTATGGACATTTATTAGAATTTAAGTTGGAGGAAGAGCAAGTTAAAGAAATGATGATTGCTTAGGGGAAAAATTTTGGACACGGGATTGATTTAGAAAAATGGCAAAAATTGTGGCCTCAAAATTATAAAATGACAATGTTAACTGCATTTAATTAAAATTTGTATGAGATGTTTTACAGGTGGCATCTACCCCCGACAAGAATTGCGAGAATGTTTAAGAACAAATCGGCTAAATGTTGGAAATATCATCAGATACCTGGTTCATGTTACCATATATGGTGGACATACTCGGATGCAAAAAGATGTTGGACTAAAATCCACACATGGTTGGAAAAAATGATAAAACAACACATAGACTTTTAACCAGAGATTTGTTTTTATTGGGAATCATACCAGAAATATGCAATAAAGAACTGAAATATTTTATTGTAAATGTTTTAACTGCTGCTAGAATTGTATTTGCTAAGAACTGGAAAAATGAAAAGATATCTATGCAGGAGGAAGTTATTAAGAAAATCATGGACTGTGCTGAAATGAGTAAATTGACATTTGAAATTAGAGAGCAAGAAGATAAACAATTTTATATGATATGGGATTTGTTTTACCAATGGTTGGACAAAAAGACATGGTAATATGCAATAGATTAGATAATTTTGTAATAGATTGATATAAAATATAATATAGGCATATATAACCATTGGATGAAAGTACAATATAAACTTTACAATAAAATTTGGAATATCTCGTATAAAATGATGGAACAAATAGTTTACTCATGGTTGATTAATAACTGATAAATATATAAGCATATGTTAGTTTGACAATGTGAAAATTTATATAGGTTGTGAGTAATTACTATGAAAGGATAGCACAAAAGATTCATAACCAACTGACACACTGCATGTATATAAATTGGAAGATGGTTTTATGTTTTTATGTTTTGTTTGTATATGTTTGTCTTAAAAAATAAAAACTTTTTAAAATTTTTTTGCAACATGCTATACAATGTTAAGTTCTTGAATATTGCTCCAGATCAAAGTATTTTTTTAAAAAAAAGCATATTGCCCAAATACCTCCCACCCTTCAGGCGAATATCATCTTCAGTGGATGCCCTTGTGGTCTCACCATTGGCTTGGATTAAGATGTTTATAAGGAAGTGCAGTAATTATTTAATTTATTCCTGGGTCACTTCAACAAGCTCCCATATTGTCTTGTTTGAAGTATAAACATACCAATTATTTACAAGGTAAGGATTGCTTATGAAGGCGGTACCCTAATTTGATTGACTTTTCTTTCGAATTACTTCACTCCTATTTTATAGGAACATGATTCCTTACTAATTTCTTTTATTGAATAGTTTTGAATTGAACAATTTTTGGTTATATTTTATGAACTTCTCAAAGCAGGTCTTACAATGAAATAATTATTTTCCCTGACTTCTTTTTTTATGCCAAAGCTCAAAATCCGATAATAGTAAATTCATATAGAAATAGCACTTAAACTTGTATATCATTTCACAGTGCCTCTCTAAGTGGTTTACAGAGGGAGCATATTGCCCCCAGCAATATGGGGATCCTCATTTTACCGACCTCAGAAGGATGGAACCAGAACAGAACAGTACAGAACAGAACAGAATAGCACAGTTGGAAGGGACCTTGGAGACTTTCTAATCCAACCCCCTGCCTAGGCAGGAAACTCTACACCACTTCAGACAAATAGTTAGCCAACATCTTTTTAAAAACTTCCAGTGTTGGAACATTCACAACTTCTGGAGGCAAGTTGTTCCACTGATTAATTCCTCTAACTGTCAGCAAATTTATCCTCAGTTCTAAGTTGCTCCTCTCCTTGATTAGCTTCTACCCATTGCTTCTTGTCCTGCCCTCAGGTGCTTTGGAGAATAGCTTGACTCCCTTTTCTTTGTGGCAGCCCCTGAGATATTGGAACACTGCTATCATGTCACTCCTAGTCCTTCTTTTCATTAGACTAGACATACCCAGTTCCAGCAAATATTCTTTTTATGTTTTAGTCTCCAGTCCCCTCGTCATCTTTGTTGCTCTTCTCTGTGTTCTCTCTAGAGTCTCAACATCTTTTTTATATTATGGCAACCAAAACTGGATGCAGTATGGCAAGTGTGGCCTTATCAAGGCATTATAAAGTCATATTAACACTTCATGTGATCTTAATTCTATCCCTCTGTTTATGCAGCCTAGAGGGATAGAATTGAGTTTTGAGCTGGTGAGATCCAAACTGCTGAACTGCTGGCAATGGGCAATCAGCAGAATTAGCCTGCAATACCTCATTTTAACCACTACATCATCACAGTTCTTATATATAAGAAAAGATCAACTAGATCACTCCCAAAATCTATTTAGTTTTCCTTCTACTCCCTGAAGCATATCCAACTAATCTCTCAGATCCCCATGATTAGATCAGGGTATTACATCAAATTAACTCCAAGAACGAGAATGGATATAGAATTATGATGAGATGTCTACATACCTCCTAATACCAACATATACGTAAGTATATAAGTTCCAGTTATCTGCCTGGTAATTCAGAACAGATTGAAAGAAGCAAGGATAGTACAGAACATACATCAACCATCCTATGTTAAATAGCCTATAGAACCGCCTGTGGGAGGAGATCAAGAATGGGGAGAATAATGGCTTACATAATTGAGGCACAAATAAGTTAGATAAACATTCAATTAAATTGCAGCTTAGGATTTGCAGGCTCTAAGCCAAGCATGATATCAGTTATAGTACAGTTTACTTCCCTTTAGAAAAGAGACCACAATCAGGAAATGAATAATATTTTTTTAATTAAAGTGTTGCCTCCAAAAAGTTATTTTTTCTACTCTATCTGTATAGGAAAGTCTGTGGATCCAATCTCCATATGGCAGAACCATTTGAGTGTCATACCATGTGCACTAATCAAACAGGTGGCAAGAAAATAGGGACAGGCAGGCACAGCACAGGTTATGTAGACAGTAAACACAGTGTCAGACATAAAGATCTCAAGTGCCTATATACAAATGCACAAAGACTGGGGAACAAGCAGGGTGAACTCGAACTACAAATACATGAAGGTAAATATGATATAGTTGGAATAACAGAAACTTGGTGGGATGTAACCCATGACTGGAACATACTGGTAGAAGGATACAAACTATTCAAAAAGAAAACAGACCCCATAAAAGAGGAGGTGGAGTTGTACTGTATGTAAAGGAGCACTATATTGCTACAGAAATGCATGAAACCAAAGATGAAAACCTCCTAGAATGCATATGGGTCAATATAAAAGAAAAAAAGAATGACATGGCCATAGGCATATATTATAGGCCACCCAATCAAGCAGAAAAAATAAATGTCCTTTTTGCCAGCCAACTAACAAACATATGCACAAAACACACAACAATAGTAATGGGAGACTTCAATTATCCTGATATCAATTGGAAAACTAATTCTGCACCAAGTGAGAAATCAAATAAATCAAATAATAATAACCAACCTAGCTGACAACTTTGTTGTCCAAAAGGTAGAGGGTGAAACTAGAGGGACAGGCATACTGGACTTAATTCTTACAAACAGAGAAGAAGTGATAGAGGGAGTTGAAACTGCAGGAACCTTGGGGGAGAGTGACCATGTCATACTAGAATTCAATATAACACAAACACAAACAACAGAACATAATAACACCAGAGTCTTGGATTTTAAAAGAGCTGATTTCAATAAACTCAGAGAGAACTTGGGAAAGATTCCATGGATGAAAATCCTAAAGAGGAAAACAACTAAAGAATCTTGGGAAACTCTAAAAAGTATGATCATAGAAGCCCAGACCAGCACAATACCACTGAGAAAGAAAAGAAATCCAAGAAGAAACCAGCATGGCTACACAAAGATCTCTTTGGCAAATTGAACGAAAAAAAGGACAAGTACAAAAAATGGAAAGAAGGACATACAACTAAGGCAGAATATCAGAAGATAGCCAGAATCTGCAAAGACAAAGTCAGGAGAGCAAAGACAAAGGCCCGGTCCCACTGCACTTACGGATGCAAAGAAGATGTAAAACGTTAAAAAAAGCTTGCCATCCGCTGGAAAACGCTATGCATCTGTTGTGTACTCACTGCATACATGTTTCATATGGTCTATCCCTCGAGCATTCATCCAGAGCGATTTCATCCATGCAAGAAGTTTTGAGCTGCACAAAACTTTGTGAACGGATGAAGTTTCCACTGTGTACGATGTACATCCGCGACATATACGGGCAACAAAAGTTCTATGTCCGTTATCATCCGTTAAATGTCCACTCTATCCTCTCTGCATCCTCTGGCCATCCCCTCAACTCACAGCTGAAAACTGCAGCTGAAAATGGAAAGAGGGAGGAAACAAAAGGTACATGGAACGTCTACACAGCGTTAGTAGCACGTAAATAGAAAGGATGTAAGCGTATGCATCTCGTATATAAAGTATTAAAAACAGACAAAACATTTGTATCTGGGATGTATCTCGTATATTTAGGATGTCTGCAGTATGTCTGGAGTATGTAGAAGGACACCTAGCGGACAACCAATATTTTCTATGAAAAGGGGGAGAAAATCATCTGGATCACTGGGATGGTGGACCATACAGTCCCACTATGGTTGCACTGGAGGTTTATCTATCCCACAACTATGCTTATCTATCCCACAAGCATGCAAAGGCTTAACCATTTTTTCAAAGTTTTCACCAACACTTTATTAAGTAAACAAAATGAACCAAGTAAACTAAGTGTCTTAAGCAAAGATAAACTTTATTAACTTTCTTAGGTAAACTTTATGACTTTATTAAATAAGCAAAATGAACCAACTAAACTGTATTAAGTGTCTTAAGCAAAGATAAACTTCATTAACTTTCTTAGGCAAACTTTATGACTTTATTAAATAAGCAAAATGAACCAAGTAAACTGTATTAAATGTCTTAAGCAAAGATAAACTTTATTAAACAAGTAAACAACTCAGTCTCTGAGACTATTCTGAGTCAGATTAGACTATTCTGCATGCATACTGCATCCTTTTATATCTGCAGAGCGGACGCAATTCATACCCCCTGCATGCGCAGTGAACGCTTTGCATCTGATATATATCTGCGCGGCATCCCCTTTGTTTCCTATAGGTGTACGTGATGCATCCGCATCATCCGCTATGCATCTGCCCCTTCCGCTATGCGTCCACTTCGAAATGTTCCCTGGAACCCCTTCAGAAGTGTCATCTGCTTCCATCCGCTTTCATCCGCTAGGCTTCCGATGAACATCCATTTAACATCCCCGCTACATACTACCCACGTCCGTTCTTTTCCATTCTGTTTATGCAAATTTTCACCACATTTTGGAGCGGATGAAAATGGATGGAGCCACCCCCGAAATTTTGCTCGTCCGCTGTGTCCTTTCTGCATACGTTTTGCGTCTATCGGCCAGTGGGACCTAGCCTTTAGAACAGACAAAGTCTTGCAACAAAAGTCAAAGATAATAAAAAAAGTTTCTTCCAATATATAAATAACAAGAAAAAAAATCAAGGAAACAGTCACTCCACTAAAAAGAGAAGATGGCAAGGAAGTAACAGGCAACAGAGAGTTAAGCAGAACTGCTTAACTCATTCTTTGCCTCTGTCTTCACCCAAAAAGAAACTACAGCTCAACCCACCAAAAACATAACTGTAAAAGACAGACCAGAAATAAAAGTTAAAATAAGCAAAAAAAAAAAAAAAAAATAGGAAGAGAACACCTGTCTGATCTTGATGAAAGCAAATCACTGGGACCTGATGAATTACATCCCAGAGTTTTAAAGGAACTGGCAGAGGTCATCTCACAACCACTGCACCATATCTTTCAAAAATCCTGGAGCACCGGGAAACTACCAGAGGACTGGAAAAGAGCTGATGTGGTTCCCATCTTCAAAAAAGGAAAAAAAAAACACAGATCCAGGAAACTATAAACCATCACCCTAACATCAATACCCAGGAAGATATTGGAAAATATAATAAAAAAAACAGATCTGCCACCATCTAGAAACAAGTAAAGTAATAATTAGCAGTCAACACGGGTTTGTTAAAAACAGATCATACCAAACCAATCTTATTTCATTCTTCAACACAGTGACTAAATTAGTAGACCAGCAAAATACTGTGGACATAATATATTTAGATTTCAGCAAGGCATTCGACAAAATAGACCACAACCTACTTCTTAGTAAACTAGAAAAAAGTGGAATAGATAGCACCACCACCAGATGGATTTGCAACTGGCTGGCAAACCATTCTCAATAAGTAGTCCTTTATGGGTCTTAGTCTACATGGAGGGAAGTAAGCAGTGGGGTGCCACAAGGTTCCGTCTTAGGCCCAGTACTCTTCAATATCTTCATTAACAACTTAGATGTTAGGGAATAGAAGGGGAACTTACCAAATTTGCAGATGATATTCAGCTGGCAGGAATAGCTAACACCCAAGAAGATAGGCTCAAGAGCCAAATGGATCTTGACAGATTAGAACACTAGGCCATATCTAATAAAATGAAATTCAATAAAGAGAAAAGTAAAGTCCTACACTTAGGCAAGAAAAACCAAAAGTACACATATAGACTGGGAGAAATCAGACTCAATAGCAGTCACTGTGAGAGGGATCTTGGAGTCTTAGTGGACAACCAACTAAATATGAGCCAGCAATGTGCAGCAGCCACCAAAAAAGCTAATGCAATCCTCAATTGCATTAACAGAGGGATATAATCAAGATCAAATGAGGTACTGATACCACTCTATAAAGCCTTAGTAAGACCACACCTAGAGTACTGTATCCAGTTTTGGTCACCACATTATAAAAAAGATGTTGAGACTCTAGAAAAAGTACAGAGAAGAGCAACCAGGGTGATTAGGGGACTGGGGACTAAAACATACAACGAACGGTTGCAGGAACTGGGCTTGGCTAGTCTTGTAAAGAGAAGGACCAGGGGAGACATGATAACGGTCTTCCAATATTTGAGGGGCTGCTACAGAGAGGAAGGGGTCAAACTATTTTTTAAAGCTCCTATAGGCCAGACAAGGAATAATGGATGGAAACTGAGCAAGGAAAGATTCAACCTGGAAACAAGGAGAAACTTTCTGATAGTGAGAACAATCAACTCATGGAACAACTTGCCCTTGGAAGTAGTGGCAGTGCCATCAGTTGAGACTTTCAAGAAGAGATTGGACTGCCATTTGTCAGAAATGGTGTAGGGTCTCCTGCTTGGACGGGGGGTTGGACTAGATGACCTACAAAGTCCCTTCCAACTCTGATTATCTGTATCTGTATCTACATCCCCAGACATGCTCAAAAATATTTCTATCAGAAGAGGAACATGCCTAGAAGTTTCTACGGTTTGCAAACTTTTTGATCCCCAATCATCTCTAATTTCTATGATAAAAAAGTCAGAGTTTGGTTACTGTTTTACAGTTAATAACCAGATCAAGAAAACAGGTTGGCAAAGAGGTGCCTGGCTGATCAAAGAGATCAAGTAAGGCAGAATGTGTTACAATATTAAAGAAGGCTATTTAGACTCTGCTCTCTATGTCAAACCAACATGAATTTCTCCAAACCCTTGATGCGTAGGACAACATTTTCTCTTTTTTCCCAATGAGATAATAAGATTTCAAGTTCCTATATATCTAAATAAAATTGATTAAAAGGCTATTTTTTGAGGGGGAGAGGTTCTTTATCTCATCGTTTTGTTGTAATCAGCTCTGAAAAGGCAGTCGCAAAACTATCCTGATTGTTTTAATCACCAGAAGAAACTGGTGCTTATGAAGAAGGCACTTCCTGTTCCTTAAAATTAAATCAGAGTTGTTTGGGCCAAAAAAATCAAAAGTAAAGCAAATAATATAATCAGATGGAATGTTGTACTGTGGTTACTAAAACTGATGACATTGGAACAACAGCCCTTGAAGCATTAATAAATTAAAGGAGTAGCAAACTGTATTAGAAATTATGTCTGAATCTATTCAGAGCCACAGTCTGGATTTAAGATTTATAGGCTTTGAAGAAACTTCAAGAAAGAAGAACACTAAAATCTTTATCCAGTTAGCCTTTTTTTAAGTGACCACAATTGGAACTGGCAACTCAGTCATTAAATTAAATTGTTTCTAAGTGAAAGGCTATTCTTATAGTCTTACTTCCATTTTCCTTTGCTTTACGTACTTTGTAAGTTATAATGCGAGATTTGGTTGAAAAATTACTCTTTCATCACTGTTCAAAGTCTATAGAGGTTCTCAATAATCCAGGCCATGGTTGTTTCAAAGGTGCTTTTTCAGGAGGCAACTGGACTTTCTTGTTTTTTCTTTTGAAGACATTTCACTTCTCGTCCAAGAAGCTTCTTCAGCTCTGACAGGATAGCAGGGAACGGAAGGATTTATATTCCTTGCAGACAGCTGGCAATTTGCATCCTTTTAGAGTGTCTTTGAAACACTTGGAGGTTTATCTGTGTCTTCAGGATCATCTGAGTAGTGCTCCTGGTTCCTCTAGTCTGCAATTTTTCCTCTGAAAATCCATTCGTCTCCCACACCATTCAAAGAGTATTTATCACAAATTGTATAACTAAAAGACTTTAGTATCTAAAAGTACATAAAGAGTTGTTTACAAATTTGCCAATAGTGGCTGTTCAAGATCTTTGGGGTATTTTTTAAAAATAATTTTTATTTTTAAATGTATATTATAAAATTATAAATTTTATTAAATAAGTTTTCCAACAGAGCAAATTCCAAAGGGCTAGTAGATTCTTACATATTTTCTGTTCTACCAGCTTTAAGGACAGATTCAGGTTACAGGAAGAGGGAAAAGAATGGGTTAAGATTTGGAGGTGTACTGGAGTAGAAGAAACTGGAGGCAATACTGTATGCTTTTCTACAGCCATATTAAAAGTAAGTTTTGAAATTTAAATTGTTTTGAAATTTAAATTGTTGCACATAACCAATACCACACCATTAATTGTCAATAAGTAGGTTTAGGTGAGATAAGAACAAGCTTTTAGAAAAGAATGTTACCAGCAAGAATAATATGGCAAGACACATATAAAATTGAAAACGAGTCACAAATGTTTATACATGGATTGCTTGGTTGTAGCATTTTATTTAGTGCCATAGTTAAACCTCCCCAAAAGTACTGAAAGGCTATTTTCATATCTGGTTTGATACATAGTAAAACACAAACTTTACATCAGTTTAAATCCATAAGAGATAGATGCAATTAGTTATAAAAGTTTGAATAATTAACTCAATTTTCCAATGGGAAAATACTGATAAGCAGTAACAGAAACATAGTTCCAGGTTGTTTAATACCTCATTTTAATCATTAACAGTATAATAAGAATGTTTGATTCTTGAGGTGTTGAAGAGCGATATTAGACAGGTTGAGAAAATAATGAGTTGAAAATTTAAGAAGAGATTTATAAATTGAGGGCTTGTTAATAATTTAGTTTTGATTTTATAAGAACCTCAAAATGGGATTGAACACCATTGAAAGACTTTGGTGCATTAGCTGTCTTTAAAAGAAATACTGCCCCCCCCCCCAAAAAAAAAAAAAAAAAAAAGAAATATGTTGTTTAAAATGTGAGTTTGCAAGACTAAGCTACCTTGATGAAAAACACTGGCTTTCAAATAGAGGTTAGATATCTAGGGATCACACTGACAAATATAAATTGTATGTTGTTTCAGAATAGTTGCATTCAAGGTTAGAAACAATATTCAAAAGGATTTATCAAGGTGGAACAAATTACTACTGATTTACTGAAATCAAAAGGACAATTGGAAATGGAAGGCTGAACCTGCCAAATGCTTGCTCATGTTCACTGGGTATCCAATTTACATTGGATAAGAAGAATTATGATTCTGCAAATGAAAAACTGAACTGACTGCGAACTGTATTTGTATACTGATGATGAATATGTTACCGCTAAAACATATAAATTTTCATAGAAAATGAATATGGAAAACGAATATTTAAAAGACAGTATGATCAAATGGACATTTTGGGGGGGATATAACATAATGCTTGATCAATGGGAGAATGTATAAAGCAAAGAATTGAAATTTACATTGAATTATAATTTGAAAGAGAATTTTTATATGATGATGTAACAGGGGTGGGCTGCTATGAGTTAGCACAGGTTTGGGTGACCCCCTAACTAACATTCTGTGCCATTTGGTGAACCTGCAAATCCCACTCCTCCCAGAAGTCTCCATGCAGCCCATTTTGGATGCCAGCAGAGAACCAGTTGTTAAAATATTTGGAGCCCACCCCTGCGATGTACCATTAGTATTTAACACCTGATAAATTGTCAAAGATATATAAGGGAATGTCAAATATAATTGGAAGTATAATCAATGTGAAGGTTATTTTCCCTTCTTTGTTGAACTAAGAAATATTGGAATGAGATACATATCTTAATCCAGAAATTTCTTCACATAAATATACAAGTGAACCACAGGTTTTCCTTCTAGGTTTAATGGATTAATAGATTGAAAGGAAATGTTAGATTTTGTTTCTATACATGATAACAGTAGCAAGACTCTTGTATGCACAGATGTTGTATGTTTTTTAACTTTTATGTATGTTTTTATAACTTTTTCAACTTACTCTTCTATTTTTGAAGTGTTTTTTTTATTAAACAAAATGTCAAAGATCTACCATAAATCAAAGACATGTAGGTTATAATAATTGCTCATTTGTTGATTGGTGTGACATTTGAAAAATTTAAGATTTGCGTAAAGGGATACCACTTATAATTCTGGGGGCACTAGGTATATTCAGAAATGAATTGCTTTCCAGATTTTTTTTCCAAACAAGTGTCATATACAAGCATCGATCTGAAGGAAACTACTGATTATCCATTAATTTTAGGGAACATATTATTATTTCTATTCTTAATCTGAAGCTTGGATTTAGAACATTATTCAAAATAAATTATTATTCACAAAAATCAATATCAAATTGGTGGGATGCTATAAAATTTTTATTCAGCAGGAATGTATTAAGGGGTTGTTTTTACTGAAATAACACGAAATTTCAGATTGGAATATTGGTATCAGACATTTAATCTTTCCTGCAAATAATAATAATAATAATAATTTAAATTTGAAAAATCCATAAATTATGGAACAAAAATTAAGGGATATTTTAAAGAAACCAGTAAAGTTTCAATGAGTATGACATATAAAAAATAAATAAATCTGCTAATTAAAATTCATAAACTCACAAAGGAGCAATGTAAAAACTTGGTTCATTCACAACTGATAATAACTGGGTGAAACAGACTCTAAGTATGTCTTCTATGATTCACTATTTTATGTTCTTTTTTATAAAGCTCAGATATTTACAGTTATACTGAACCTTAGTCTGTTTTAAATTTCCATATGAGTCATTGGGCAAATCAGTCAATTAAAGAATGTGTAAAGAAATTTTTGTTGAAGCCTTTATGGAAAGGGAACTTCACAAGGACAGTGGTGTCACCCAAGCAGGAAAAGCCTGAAGGGAACATCAGGCCAGCTATAAAACAAACTTGCATAGGAAAAGGAATCAAATAAAAGGTATTAAAGAAGCCCGTTAGACAAAAGCCAAATAATTAAGAAAACTAGGGAAACAAGAAAAGAAAACCCTTACAAACACAAGACATGCCAAATCAGCAAAAACAAACAGACAAAAGACACAAAATAAATTACAAGGAGAAAGACAGGAGATCGCCACAAAACAAATAGAAAAAACCATTATAAAATTAAAAGAGATTAGAAAAGAACCAATAATACAATCAAGCCACCCTGCAGAGTTTATCTTCCGCACCTCGCGAAGTTTGCCTTCCGGCAGAAAATAAACTCTGACAGGATTTTTAAGCATTAAACATTAAACACTAAATGAACATTCACACACAAAAGGAGAAAAAGGTATAAAAAACCAGGGACTTACCATAAGAAGCTAGCTAGCCCAGGAACGCAGCCTCGCTATCTCTCGCCTTCCTGAAAAATAAAAAGATCCAGCTTTCAAGCAGTTGTCCGTATCCTTGCGCCGGAGCTCTCCCAGCGGGAAAATTCGAATCCTCGGAAGAAAGGCACTTAGACAGCCTTTCAACAATTGACGACCACAAAGATTTTCCAGCCAACCCTGCCACCAGACCGGGCCCGCGGATCCACTCCCAGCTGGCGTGGACCTTCTTTGTTCAGGGACAACATCCACGGACCCAGCCCGGAAGGCATAGTAAAGGGAGTCCGTGGGCTTTTCTACTCAACAGCTGCTTGAAAGCAGGCGAGTACTGCTTTAAATTTATAATCTCACTAGGTAGGAGAGTGAAAGCGTGAGTGGACCAGGTGTGTGGGTGTGGGTTTTCTCTGCAGAAACAGCGGGACCTCACCTCCTCCTTGATTGCCAGCCACACACCAGCCAACTGCTAGCTCCAAAACAAGCCATGACCGGCTGGATTTGGGAATGCAAGGGGTGATCACGGAGTGTGAGTCCTTCTGAAGGACGTAAGAAAAACTGAGTGGGCTGCAAAAGGAACTGGTGTTAGGAAATAAATAAAAAGAAGAAAATAGTCCTGGTGCATCCTGCAAGCAAAGCCCTGTGCATTTAAGAAGGGGCCCGTACTGGTTGCTGGCAAATAGAATTGGAAATAGTTTGCTTAAAAAAGCAGAGCAGGTCCTTCCAGATCCCCACCTTGAAGGATGATCTGAAAACTGACAGCAGAGTATGGGGAGGGACCCATACCGGTGCTGCTAGGGGGCAGACAGTCCTTCAAGATCCCTGTTTTTTAGGGGGGGGTCTTAAAACAGATGGTGGAGTTTCCCTAAGAGAAAGGGGTCTGTACTCCGTGTGTAGGGAAACCGGAGTCCTTTCCAGACCTTTTTTGTCTGAAAACTGATGGCGGTAGCTCGGCTAAACCAAAATAAACCCCACATCAGGTAGGAAATATGGGAAGTTGTAGCTCGAGGGCAATGGAAGAGACCCCCTTGGATAAATTACTTGAGGCTTGGGATGAAAGGCAAGTGCCTGTCCTACCTTGAATAAATAAAAAAGATGCAAAAAGAATTTGCAAAAAGTGGGCTTTATTGTGAGAGGACACGGGAAGACAAATTTGGCCTGAGTGCGGTACTTTAGATTATAAAACCCTGAAAGCACTTAGAACATGCATTAAACCCAGCCAAATAACCTATTGGTACTGCTGGTCTGAAATGGCTAGGATGAAAGATCTGATCGAGGGAAAAGATCAGGAAAAACCTGAAACCCATTCCCTGGAAGAAAAAACTGAGGCACGGTTCATGGCTCCCCTTTTAAGCAAACCAGAGCCAGGCAGAACTAGGGGACAATTAGAATATGTTTTTACCCATACTCCCTTCTCTGCCTCTGACTTGGTCATCTGGAAAAAGGATACCCCAGCTTTCAGGGCTGATCCTCAAACAGTAATTCAAACCCTGAAATCTATCATGGAAAGCCATAATCCATCCTGGGGTGACATGACCCAGCTGCTACAAGTCTTTCTAATGAAAGATGAACTATTAAAACTATTTGAGAAAACAGACCAAATAGCTAAACTACCAACTATCCCTGGACAGGCAGACCCAGCCCATGTTGCATGGCCAGTACATTGCCCTGACTGGGACTATAATGATACCAATCACTGGGATGAATACACAAGAACAAAAGATAACTTACTAGAAACTTTAGAGGAAATCGGTAAAAAGCCTCTAAACTGGTCCGAATTCCAAAAAACAACACAAAGAGAAAAAGAAAACCCTGATGCTTTTTGAGTCCTCCTGTCAGAAGCAGCTATTGCATATGCCCATCTAGACCTTAGCTGCCTAAAGGACCAAAGGATTTTAGCTTCAGCCTTCGTAGACCAGTCCATCATAGATATTAAAGAACATTTCCACCGCTTCATCTCTAACTGGCCGACTTTAGACATAGCAGAGTTGCGCAGGATTGCTAACTTTGTCTATGATCAAAGAGACAAGTTGAAAGAGGAAGAGAAAAATAGAAAGATGGATAGAAAGACAGGAAGACTTAAAAATGTTGCTGTACTGCAACATGATGCTAGACAAATGCCAGGTAACTCATTCAACTAACAGGCAAAAACATGCCTGACCCCATTGAATTGTCCAAATCTTTAGACAAAACACTTCAGACCATGAAACAAACCCTGGCATCAGCCCCAGCACTTGAGTTACCTGACTATAGGAAACCTTTTAGCTTATTCATCCATGAAAAATTAGGTGTTGCCTCTGGCGTTCTAACACAGCCTTTTGGACACACACATCGACCAGTCGCTTACTATTCTGTAACCCTAGATCCAGTAGCTCAAGGGGCTGTCCCCTGCTTAAGAGCCGTGGCAGCTACAGTCGAACTGGTGAAACGATCTTAGGATTTGGCACTAGGGCATCCACTATTACTAAAAGTCCCCCATAAAGTTTTTGTGATTCTCTTAAAGAGCCAGACAAGCCTTTACTCAGAAGCGTTTGGCTCAATATGAAGCTGAACTTTTTACATTACATTTGAGAGATGTAATACTCTAAACCCAGCTACCCTGCTCCCCACAGAACAGGAAGAAGGCAATCTCCATGATTGCCTCCATTTAGTGCATGATGCTGAACTACCCCACTCCAATTTAACAGATACCCCACTACAAAACCCTGACATTTAACTTTTCACAGATGGTTCCTCCTATATACACCAGTACAAAAGAGTAACGGGAGCAGCTGTCGTCTTCCCCCCTTCCTCCCTCCCATAGCGCCCAAGCAGCTGAGCTTATAGCTTTAACAAAAGCTTGTGAAGCTGCTAGGAACCAATCTACCAACATTTATACAGATTCCAAATATGCTTTTGGAGTCTGCCATGCGACAGGAGCTCTATGGAAACAACAGGGTTTTTTAACTTCAGCAGGACAACAAATAGTACATGCATCATTAGTAGCCAAACTGTTAGAAGCCATCCAATTACTGCAAGCGCTTGCAGTCATCCATTGTAAAGCCCACCAAACAGATGACTTTACAATAACGAAAGGAAACCAATATGCAGATGCAACAGCCAAATGGGTAGCAACCAAACATCTATCTCACACCATCATAACCCCAGCCTTAACAACAAAACCAGAAATACCATACACACTATTTCTAGATAAAGGGGAATCTGAACAATGGGAAAAGAAATTTTCAGCAATTTTTGAACAAGGATTTTGGAGAGTCCCAGATGGCAGACCTATAGCCCCACGACATCTCCTTAGGCTAATTTGCCAAAGATTACATACAAAGGGACATTGTGGCACGCAAGCTATGGTGAATGCCATCAGGAGGGTATGGTATACACCTGGAGCCTATAGTGAGGCTACAAGAATAGCCACAACATTCCAAACCTGCAAACCAAATAATACCACCTCCAGAAAAACAATTCATGAAGGAGGAAGATCCTGGGCACAGAAACCATTTGAAAATCTCCAAATGGATTATATACAACTACCTAAGGCAAATGGGTATCAATATGCTCTTGTCTAACTCACTGGGTAGAGGCCTTCCCATGCTGCCATGCTACTGCCCTAGAAACAGCCAGACACCTCCTTAAGGATATCATGCCTAGGTTTGGGGTCCCCACCATTCTGGACATGGATAGGGGAAAACATTTCATAGCACAAGTCCTCACACATATATTTCAGGCTCTAGGTATAACCCAAAACCTCCATGTGCCCTAATTTCCGACATCATCAGGAGCCATGGAGAGAGCAAACAGGGAGGTAAAAACCCTACTGGGCAAACTCTGTCAGGAAACACACCTCTCCTGGCCACAAGTGCTCCCAATTGCCGTCTTTTATATCAGAACTAGACCAAAACAGGACATAGGTATTTCCCACTTTGAGATCCTTTTTGGTCGGCTTCCCAATACCTTACAAGACCTCGATCCTCATTCCCTCTGCCTAGATGGGGGAATATGGTTCTCTCTTCTTATCTTGCAGCCCTGCAAAAGCGACTACAGACCCTCTGGACCCAGAGTGCGCTGATGCAGACCTTACCCCTGGAAGAAGCTTTGCACCCACATGAGCCGGGAGATTGGGTATGGATCAAGTTCTTCACCAGAACCTCACCCTTACAACCCAGGTGGAAAGGACCCTACCAAGTCTTACAAACTACTCACACTGCCATTAAGATTACAGAAAGAGACTCTTGGATACATTGGACACATGCAAAGCCAGCAGTCATAGACCATAGCCAAACTCCACCACAATTAATCCCACCCATCAAACTCAAGAAAAATCTGAAATCAGATCAATGGACGCCTGCAGCATTCTTCAACACCATTGAACCAAACAACTGTGAGGAACCAAGGGCAACCATTGAATTACACAAAACTGGACTCCCAGGTGCTGAGTTATAACACTCTATTTTTTTTTTATTTTTACCTTCTCCATTTTTTTCTTTTTTCCCCCTTTTTCTTTGTAATTTTTTTTAACAAAGAAGAGACTTTGACCATACCTTTTAATAATTTTTGATACTTGACCTATACCTTTTTTTTTACATTTTCACATTGGACAAAAAAAAAAGGGGGGGGGAGGGAAGAAAAGGAATCTAGCAGTGGGAAACATGAAATGCAATATATACTATGTATTACCGTGTTTCTTATATAATAAGGCTGGGTCTTATTTTTTTTTGAGCCCTGAAAAAATGGCTAGGCTGTCTTTTTGGAGGTGACTTAATTCCCCTCCTTGCATCTTCGGGCGGGCGGCTGGTAACAGCTTGGATATTGACCTTGGCGTTGATGGGGCATTTCGTATCGGGGTCAACGCAGGTAGCATCATATCCGGGTGTGCAACAAAAGTACTTCCTAATGGCAAGCCCCCCCACCATTCCCCCCCCATTTCGCATGTTTGAATATAACAGGCCTATAATATAGGCCTTAATTTGGGGGAAGGGGCTTTAATTTAATTTCATGCCTACAAAACATGCTGGGACTTCCTATTGGGGGAGGCCGTATTGTTGGAGAAACAGGGTATTATTATCTGTAACAATTGTAACACTTGTAACACAAGCAGCTGCATTTCTGGAACCAAAGCTTATCCCAGAGAAAGGAAACATATGGGAATACTTAGCAAGAGAAATACTCAACACCACTAACTTTTGCTTAGCAGGAGGGAAATCAGTCAAGGACATCTTAACCACATGCCTAATGGGAGTAGCAACTAGGCCACATAACATCATTAACTACACCACATTTAGAAACCTTCCGGATTCCTACGAAAGCATTTTTAGCTGGGGCCACTCTACAAAAACCAAGGACCACACCATGTACACCCTACACATTGCTGAAGTAACCACCTCTGAAAGATGCTTTAATGTCACTGGATGCAGCACACCCAGTGTCACAGAATGCACCAGTCTTAGCAACACAGAACTAAAATGCAACTACACAGAGACCATATCATTTTCATATAGTTACCTGAAGCTCCCACCAGGATGGTTTTTCCTTTGTGGCTTAAAAGCCTACTCATACCTTCCTGCAAATGCTACCAATGGCCCCTGCGCCTTGGGAAGGTTAACCATGCTTATGCCATTCTTACAGAGACGACACAGAAGAGCCTTCCAAACCCTAGACTCAGACTGTGACTCCAAAGTCTCCCAAAACAGAATATGTCTCATTGGCAATATCCCTGGTAGGGGTACTTGGATTGGCAGTGCGAAATTCTAAAAAATTGAATGGAATAGCATGTACCCTGGCAAAAAGCTTGAATTCGACCTTCCATGCCCTGGATGCTCTTAACAGAGAACTGAGGGAGGTCAGAGAAGCTGACTCTGGAGAATAGAGCAACATTCAAAGGGATAGAATAGAGAACATTCAAAGGGATGTGTTGCTTCAATCTGAACGAAACCTCAGAACTCGTAGGGTGGGACATCCACCACCTGAAAGAGCTAGCTCAAAATATTGGCCAGGAGTAATCATTCCTGGACTTTTCATGGCTCTTCTCATGGATACCGGATTTCCATTGGCTCAAAATCCTTACAACAACCGCAGTCACCATTTGTGTCTTTGGAGCCCTCATGTGTTGCCTCTGTCGGTGCATACCAGCCTGCCTTAGCTGCTTAAAGGCCTGTATTCCCTCTCAGAGGAGAAAATTAAAAAGGGGACAGGCAGCCATGATGATGATCCAGATTGATCACAAATACCAAGTATACCCAGACATTCAATCAGAGACCACCCCTTAGGGAAAAAAAAAAGAAGGATTGTGGAAAGGGAACTTCACAAAGACAGTGGTGTCACCCAAGCAGGAAAAGCCTGAAGAGAACATCAGGCCAGCTATAAAACATACTTGCATATGAAAAGGAATCAAATAAAAGGTATTAAAGAATATTATTTTTATTTTATTTTAGAAGACCCTCTAGAAACAGCACCAAAACTATTGGAAAAGATGGAGGCATATGGTAAGGTGGCTGGCCTGAAAATAAACAAAGATCAGACAAAGATTTTGACAAAGAACATGTTACTACGAGAAAAAGAAGAATTGGCAGATGTATTGAAAATTCAAGTTACGAATAAGATTAAGTACTTGGGGATACATTTGACAGCAAGATGTAGTACATTAAAAAAGAACGATTACATTAAACTTAAACAACAGATAGCACTAGACTTGACGAAATGGGAAAACTTACAATTGTCACTAATCAGGAGAATTTCAACAGTCAAAATGAATATTTTACCCAGAATTCTATACTTGTTCCAAACAATACCAATTAGACTTGGAAAGGACTACTTTGAAGATTTAAACAAAATTGTGTTGAAATTTATATGGCAAGGTAAGAAAGCAAGAATAAAGTTAAAAATCTTACAAGATGCTAGAATAAGAGGAGGATTTGGTTTGCCTAATTGGGAGTTGTACTATCAAGCTACAAACTTGACATGGGTTAAGGAATGGATAACATTAAGAAATACTAGATTGTTGACATTAGAAGGACATGATTTATTGTTGGGGTGGCATGCCTTTTTATGGTATAAAGGAACTAAAATACAGGGTTATTTTAAAAGGCATCATATACGGGAGTCTCTGTGGTTAAATTGGGAGAAGATTAAAAGATAATGTTATTTGAAAATTCCAGTCTGGTTATCAACTATTGAAGCATTTTCTTATCCTATAACATATAAGAAGGAACAAACAGTTAGATATGGGGAAATTTTGAATGAAAAGGGTGAACTTAAATCGATGCAAAAAATAGAGGAACAAGGTGTAAAGATGAATTGGTTTTCTTACGTGTAAATACATTCAAGGTATGAAAAAGATTTTAAAACAGAAGGTTTCTATAATAAATTGACTGATTTAGATAAGATTTTGACAGGTACTGATGAAAAGGTGATTAAAAAATTGTATGGATATTTATTAGAAATTAAACTAGAAGAAGAAGAAGTTAAAGAAATTATGATTGTTTGGGGGAAGAATTTTGGATATGGGATTGATCTACAGAAATGGCAAAAATTGTGGTCTCAAAATTATAAAATGACAATGTCAATGCATTTAAAGAAAATTTGTACAAGATGTTTTAAAGGTGGCATTTTCCCTCAACAAGAATAGCAAGAATGTTCAAGAACAAATCCGAAAGATGTTGGAACTGTCATCAGATACCTGGCTCATATTATCATATGTGGTGGACTTGTACGGATGCAAAAAAATATTGGACTAGAATCCACACGTGGTTGGAAAAAATGACTAAAAAGCATATCGATTTAAAACCAGCGATATTTTTATTGGGAATTTTGACAGGATTTTTAAACATTAAACATTAAACACTAAATGAACATTCACACACAAAAGGAGAAAAAGGTATAAAAAACCAGGGACTTACCATTCAAAGTTATCTAGCTAGCCCAGGAACGCAGCCTTGCTATCTCTCACCTTCCTGAAAAATAAAAAGATCGAGCTTTCAAGCAGTTGTCCGTATCCTTGCGCCGGAGCTTTCACAGCGGGAAAATTCAAATCCTCGGAAGAAAGGCACTTTGACAGCCTTTCAACTCCTTTATACCTGATGGTTTTAAAAAATAATTTTATAAAACTTTTCAAAATCTTTACTATATTTTTTCAACTATATGAAAATTAGAATACTTTTTATGCTTTGAGACAAATATTAATTATTGTAGTCTGAAAACCTTCTAAAATTTAATGCAAATTGTATCCTAGAGTCCTGTTTTTCTTTAGATAAATTTCCTTTGGACAAATTATTTAAATCTCTTTGCTTAATTAATTGCAAAGAGATTAAAATTATGTCAGACTCATACCATCATATATATCATCAGCCACTGATGATTTTATCTAGTTGAGTAATGAAACATCTGCAAGCAGCAACGAAACTCAAAGACCACCAAGGACTCCACAGTTAACACTGAAGTATATATATTTCCTTCTTTTGGAAAGTAAAAATTCATAATTGGTAAATGTATTGATTCAGATTAAATTGCTTTCATAGAAATATTACCAATACAATTAAAATTATTAAGTGTTGCATTTTATATTAATCAATCAGTGGTTACGTAGACTGGAATCTTTGGAAAGTTATTCTTCATGTACTTTGATTTGCATTTTTTGAAAATTGTAGGTCTAGTCTACAACTTTCATAGGCCATAATTAGTTCTTTGAATTCACAAGAAATATTCTTAATAAGTAGACTGTCACCTCGCCCACTGCTTTTTCTGTAACTTATGGAACAATTTTAAGTTTAAGAAAAGAGGGAAAAAGAGAAAGTAACAGAATAAAAGGATATATTGGAGATATAAAAAGGATATATAAAAGATATATTGCTAAACATAATATATTATTTATATAATACTTTTCAAGCAGTTTTAAAATTTAGAGTCACAAAACTTTGCAAAAGTTTATTGATCAACAGAATTAATCAAAATTAATTAATCTAATTAATTTTAGAATATCCAACCACATGTTTTTCCATAGATCTCCTGATATTCAAGCACTCTTTTCTAAATCTATAGAAACACTTGCTCTCTTCCAAAAAGTTCATTAATTCGGTATAACAGTTACAAAACACTGTCAATGAATTACTCACTGATAAAACAACCTCAGAAAAGCTGGAAGCCTTAACAATGTGTTATTTAAAAGGATTAAATGATTTTTTTTCCCCAAGCATAGGTGACCTGAAGCTTTCTTCCAACCTTTCCATCGCCATGGTTGATTGTTGATCTGAGAACACAGTGGCAGATTAAGCAAAACAATATTTGCTTTAGGTACAGCCTTTGGCAGTTAAGCAGGTGAACAAATATCATGTTCTCTTGGAGAAGTTCACCAAATCGGACATGGAACTCTATTCTGTGAATCCTCTTTGGTAACTCTCTGGCTTGATCTTCTGATCTTTATCCCATTATGGTTGCCCTGTAAGTGAATGCAAAAAATGGTGGGTGACCTCTTAGGCATCACTCAAACATATCTATATCCAGTAGCAAGGGGAATTGTTCGGCAGTTCTCCCATAATTGGGGAAAAGGCGGTCTTCATCCAGCTTGTGAAATGCACAGGAGAAACTCCTTCCTTATGAAAACGCAGAGAAGACACTTTAAAGTGAGGGAACTGCCTTCCTTTCTTCACACTGTTCTCAAGTCAGATCACAGAAGAGCCACTTTACTTTATCCAGAAGAGAATCAGGATTCTTGCTTGGTGGAGCAATGATCCTTTCTCTCTCTTTCTTTTCTTTCTTTTCATCTTTCCATCCAAAGAAGCTGAAACAGTTTCCATCATGTCTTGGCCAATAGACACAGGTGTCTCTTTTTTAATCTCCTTTCTTCCCCCCACCCCCAAACTAATCCACAAATTAAGTGATGTCTTCCTTTCATTTACATTTCCTCCACAATTTCAATTTCTATGGCATCTCCTTTCCCTTTTTCACTTAAGCGTAATTTACACACTCCCTTCATCCTTTTTCTATACTCAGTCTAGGACACTGGTCACCAACCAGTGGGCCATGGAAAATTTTTGGTGGGCCACAGAAGAAATGGCTCCTGAAAGCAATTAATCTGGGCCGCACAATTTTCGCACCTCCCAGCTCTTCGAGAGCCCCTGGAGTCAGGTCTCTGAGATGCATGTGCCAACCAGCTGCCACACACAGCAGTGGCAACAACAACAATCCCTTCCCCCGGTGCCTGCTGACAGCTCTCCCCGTTAATTCTCCAGCTTTGGATTGCTCCTGCCTCTCCCTCTGTCTTTCCTTCTGCCCCCTCCCTGTGCCCATCTGGAAGCAAACAAGGAAAGGGAGATGGAGCTGTGCGCAGCTCTCGGCTCCTCCAATTTTGGCCTCTCCCAAAATTGAAGCCTCAGAGATGCAGGCAAAGCCATTGCAGTGGTAGCACCCAAGTTGCCTTAGCATGCTCGATTTGTTCATAATTGCCCTACCCGGAGAAGGAGTTGCTGGAAGAGGAGATGGCAGTAGTGGAGAAGCAAGCCAGGCATTAAAACCCTGGAATAAAGGCAGCAGCTGCTGCTTGTGCTTCTGCTGGATGGCTGCAGAAAGTACCTATCACCGCCAGTGCCGAGAGGTGAGCATGCTTAGGCAACTCAGGCACTACAGCTGCAGTGGCTTTGCCTGCGTCTCCAAGGCTTCGATGTTGGGAGAGTCAGCAAGGGCTGGAGGAGCTGAGAGTTGTGCACGGCTCCATCTCCCATTCCTTCCCTGCCTCCAGGTGGGGAGGGAAGGAAAGAAAGAGAAAGAGAGAGGCAGGAGCAATCCAAAATTGGAGAATTAATGGGGAGAGCTGAGAGTAGGCACCGTGGGGAGGGGACTGTTGTTGCCCTGTTCTGTCTCTGCCTCTCCCAGCAGCAGTTACCCTGAGGCCCCTCAGCTCACACACAAACACACACACACACACACACACACACACACACTCCTAGGAGTCCCCATGCACCTGGTTCTGGCTTCCAGGTACGTGCAGACAGGCTTGCAAGGCCAAATACAAGGCACGTGGAGGGGGTGCCATCCTCATGCCTTGTTTTGGGTCTCCTGAGGCTCCAGGAAGGCTTGCTTGTTTTTGGCTGGCAGAAGGCTTCTGGGGGGCAGGAAAAGCAAAAATTCCTGGCATTGCAACCTGTGATGCTTTCCTTTCACTGGGACCACCCCCGTCCTGCCCCACATGGAGAAGCTACAGCCATGGTAAGCAGGGCCACCGGCAGCTTTGCCAAACTCCGGAACAAGATGGGAATGACAAGGAGGCAGGAAGGTACTAAGAAAGGAAGGAAGGAAGGAAGATAAGAAGAAAGGAAGGAAGGAAGGAAAGAGAAAGAAAGGAAGGAAGGAAGGAAGGAAGGAAGGAAGGAAGGAAGGAAGGAAG
>BLBF01000021.1:18830635-18845371 GCA_015471245.1 Laticauda colubrina | reverse complement strand
AGGAAGGAAGGAAGGAAGGAAGGAAGGAAGGAAGGAAGGAAGGAAGGTTTTTTTGTGGGGAGGCAGCAAAAGAGGCAGCATTCCTTGGCTTGGAAGCAGGCAAAGGCAGCAAGGGAAAGTTGTTAAAAAATTGAATCCTACTCCTAATTAAATATATTCTTTTTTTAAAATTTATATTCGTGGTCCTCGAGATTTAAAACTACTGTATGAGTTTGTTGCACCAGTTTTTCTGTTCAAATAAAAAATACTCAGGTATAGCTTGAAAACACATATTTTCTCACTGATCTGGCCTTGATGATTGATGTCCTAATTGAAATATCTTTTCTTTCTAATGGATTGCAAGTGAGAAACATAGACATTATAAAGGCTGAAAAACTTGTGGTAAGATCAATTAAATCATTTGAAATGCTTATAAAGGAAAAGGGTGCATATTAAAAAAAAAAGGTTGATGGATAAAAAAATATAAATTTTGTACAAAATCATTGATTTGTGGGATGTCCTTGTGAAAGACTTATAGAAAACATTGTAACTAACTTGAAGAAAAGATTGATGGATTGTGAACATTTAAAAACAGGTTGCCAATTTAAAGACACTGTAAATTAAAATTTCTAAATTATTTGGAGCCAGATTACTGGAACATTGAAGAAGTGGTGGTTCCATGGAAAGCAGCTGAAGAACAATTGGTTGCATTTGGTGAAATTTTCAGTTATGAAATCAATATTAATGATTATTGCGATTTCATATAAAATGTATTAAAAGATTCAGAAAAATATACAATTTCTTGCAGCATTAAAAAGGCTAGAAATATTGTTAGGACTATTGCTGTCAGCTCAGCAGAGGCAAAACTCACAGATGAACATAATATGTTCAGAGGGCAGAAGTCTCCTAAAAGTTTCCAATATAACAAACTTGCTGAAAATCAATCTAATTGGCTTACCTCTGCCAGAATGGGACCCTGTTCCTATAGTAAAAAAATGGTTATGGGCATATCTCACAGCTGATGATGCTCGTGTCAAACAAAACAAAACTAACTGAGGACGCCAATAAAAAAGCAATTTGGCAGTACTTTAAATAAGTTTTATTGTTTTTTGTAAAGTTTTGTTATGTACATGATGCCACTGAGATTGACACCCCTGAACTAGATAGATAAAAGGAAGCATCTCCATAATTCTTGCATATGTTTCTCATCTAGCCTCTTAGTCTCTTGCTCTCTCTCCAAGATGTAGTTCTAATAAAAATGAGGCTTTTTTTTGCATTCATGTATTCTTCATTACTCCAGCTTTTACTTCAGAGATGATGAACTAAACGCTTCTTAGCATTCACATAGAGCTGAACTAAACCCATGTTTTACATCCAAGTCACTAGTATAAATACTTGCATTTTTTCTTTGACTAGGACATTCAGCAACATTATTAGTAATATTTTGTTTATCTGCAGGTGTCCATCCTCAAGCAAAGACTTGTGCTGAGTTCAGATCTCCAAAAGCTACTGAATGTAATAATACAAATAATAATTAATGAATTCAAGCAATTTTACCATCAGTTAACCTTCATGTTATCCATTTAAAGTAGGTCTCTACTATTAATCTTCAGAGCACCAATATGGTGTTAGAGCTTTAATGCATGGGATTAGGTCACAGAGTACATGATTAAGATCATGTTGGAGAAGTTGGATACCTGTGTTTTGTGCACACATTAAATTCTGGTGTACACCAGAAAGTGTACACACTAAATTCCTTGCCAGGAATTCTGTCAAGAGATCCATACAGTCCTCTTCTCTTCTCAATGGGTTACTCTTCATCAGATTCTTCACTGGTTTCATCTGGAGAGGTAGCTTCTGGTGAAGAATGATGTCCAAAATGGCCTACCTCTTGGGGGCCAACATTGTCCAACATCTTCTTTCTTGTCCTACCAAAATGGAAAGAAAGCCATCCTGGCAAGGATATTTCTGCACTTTTCCACAAATAATATGGAGTTTCACAGTAGCTGCAGGGAATAATAGCTGGAGGTGTCTCTATAAAGGCAGATCCTGAAGAAGCCACCTTTCTGCCCATTCTATGGTGACAAACTGAATCCTTCATGGGCACTGCTTGAGTTTCATCCTCCAGGTCTTCCATGTTAAATGGAAATCGACCTTTGTGAGCCTTATGTATCACTTCCCACATATCCCGTTCCAGGCAATTCACAGGAGACTGCATACTGAAAGCTCTCAGGGGCCATTCTTTCTGGGATGAGGTACACAAGCACATAGTTTTTTGCAGGGCATGGAGTGAAGAAGAAGACTCTGGCTGGGAAGGAATATTCCAGGAATCCGGGATATCTGGAAAGGCCCAGAACAAGTGTCCAGGTGAGATTTCCTGTACTGGTGTCTTAGATAGATATGAATAGAGGCAAAAGCAATCATCAGTTGTTTCACCCAGGGTTTGGACATCTCTGAACCGACCTGAAAAAGGAGCAGAGAGATGTGTCAGAGAAAAAAAAGCCACTCAGATTGAAAAAGTACTAACTGCTCCTTGATTTTTCATATTTGCAGGCCAGACTTTGCAGTGCACATTGCCAGTTGAGAGTAAACATACTAGTATGATGACAAATATTTGAATGTTTCCACTCTTATTTAAACAATGCTAATTTAATAGCACTATGTCCACCTTGGATGGTTTGGGCAAATTAATATACAAAAGCAACAATGTGATTCCCATCTCTGTTCCATTTCTGGATTCCTTGCAAATGCTGGATTTTGCATAGGTTAGCTTGTCACTGGGTGTGAATTGAGCAGCCATATTAATGTGTTTAAAAAACAAAAATGCTTTTTGTGCATAAGTGAATGGACTCCTGTTTGTGTATGTATCATAGTATGTGTGACCAAAAAAAAAGCCCCTCTGTTTTTCACTCCTTGTGGAACTTCAAGATTGTATAAATCACAACTGGCATAACTTAGAACCACCCTTTAATGTCCTTTCCTATATTCAGCACTCCTTTGCACCCAAAATGGTGATCCTAATATTCTAGAATAAAGTTTGATTTCTGGTGTATCCATGCAGCCTTCCTGACAGCAATATGGAAGCTATGGCTGTTTTTCTTCCAGAATGTTCTCACTTTCCAAATCTAATTTTCAGCTCATGTATTTCCTGGTGATCATCCATCCAAATTCTAACCAGGTTTAATCCTGCTTAGCTGCTGAGCCCATATAAGGTTAAACCTGGTGCTCCACCTTGTTGAAATGATATTTCAGGTAACACAAAGTAGCTAAAGATTGTCAGGTTTTATGATTTCCTACTAACTGTTTGCATATCTTTTGAGGAACTTCATAGGAAGCTGTTATCTTATAACCAAGTTATATCCACCAAGTTCAAGGCTAGTGTTATCTTAAAATTAATAAGAGTTTGTATGATTAAAACTGCACATGTAATGATTTTCCTTTTCGCACCTTTCATATTAAAGAGTATGGTTTAGGGATAACTTTGGGAGGTACTGTCCAAAGTTATAAGGAGTCATGGAGTCTCAGTAAGGAAAGGATTTCCTCAACAACATTTTGTAGGTCTCCACATCCCCCCCAAATCACTTCTCCTTTCTACATTATTAAATATAATTTGCAATCTCATCATTGCAATTTGTAGCCAAGTCACCCAGACTTGCTCTAGATGTCATGATGGGAGGTGTATATATTTAGTAAAAAATACATAACTAAATAAACAAACCATACTACTGCATGATGTTAGACAAATTCTAAGGCACTTTCCCCACCTCAACCATGACAACTCCACAATTGCCAGCATCCTCAACAATGATTTTGTGCCTTTCTTCCTGTCAACAGCCCACCATGTTGTCATTTCTATTGTAATAAAGTAGATTATAACAGAGCTATGCCATATAAATACAGGCAGTCCTCAACTTACAACAGTTTATTTATGACCATTCAAAGTTACAACAGCACTGAAAAATGTGACTTGTGACCATTTTTCACAGTCATAACCTTTGCAGCATCTCCATGGTCACATGATCCAAATTCAGACGCTTGGCAACTGGTTCATATTTATGACCGTCTCAGTGTCCTGGGGTCATGTGACCCCTTTTGCGATCTTCTGACTAGCAAAGTCAATGGGGGAAGCCATATTCACTGAACAACAGAGTAACTCACTTAACAACTGCAATGATTCCCTTAACAACAGTGGCACGAAAGGTTGTAAAATGGGGCAAAACTCACAAATACCTCACTTAACAACAGAAATTTTGGGATCAATTGTGGTGGTAAGTCAAGGCCTACTTGTAGATATAGATGCAGACTGGGGAGGCACAGAGATTCATCTGGGGATAATCATTTTTAAATTAGTGTTAAACCCTATGCATGCTTATTGTTTTACCCAAAGGTGGGAAACACATAATCTTCCACCTATTGCTGAACCAGCTTTACATGCTATAGGCCAGTGGTGGCTAATATTTTTGGGCTCCTGTGCCAAAAAACTGTGCGTGCTAGCACCCAGAATACAATGTGCGCCCCCCTCCCCATGCTCCCTGCGCATGCCCATGCAATTCCCCCTGCCACCCCCTTACCTGCACTGTGCCTCACAGCTGATTTTTTGGGCTGGTTTGAGGCCTTTTTTGGTCTCCCTGAGGCTTGGAAAAAGCCTCTGCAAAGTTTTTCAGGATGAATTATAGGCCCGTTTCATCACTTCTGGTATTGCAGGAAGTGATGAAACAGACCTATAATTCGGCCTGAAAAGCCTTGCAGAGGCTTTTTCTAAGCCTCTAGGAGGCCAAGAAAGGTCTCAAACCAGCCAAAAAGTCAGCTGTGAGGTGCGTGCACGCACAATGAGGTAAGTTTGCCTGCAGCTGGCGTGCCAGCACAAATGGCTCTGTTTGTGATATTTACATCATGGCTGTGCTGATTGGAGATATTGGGAGTAGTACTTCCTCAATATCTGAACAACCACAGATTCCCCACCCTGTTCCTGAATTGTTCACCTACTGCCTGTTGATCATTTCCAGGAATGAGAGAGATCAAACCCCTTTTCATCCAAAGTGGATGTTTTGCCATTGAGGAATGGCCTGTTACTGCAAAACAAAAAAAAACAAAAAAAACACCTCCAATCATGAAAGAGACACTTACTTACTAACATGAGGCAAGGATCCTCCATCTCGATCCGCTGGACCTGAGCTCTTAGAAAGAGATGGAAATTTATGCCCTCAGCTTGGGATGGAACAGAGAAGAACCGATCAGGAATCCAAGTGGCAGCCTCTGCTAATTCTTCCGTGAATCCCAAGTTGCCAAGAATGGTCTCAGCATCAATCTGACAGAGGTCCAACACTTCTGAAATGCTAAAGGGGAGATGATGGCAAGAAGCTGAATTCAGGGAATGATTAATCATTGGGTTGGACCAATGATTTTAGTGCTCTTTCCTTCAGTTTATCTCCAAAACAAGAACCCCTCCCAGAAATTATTTCATCTGGAAGGGCATTGCTTCCACAAAGTCACGAAGTAAGCATCCATAGATGAGATTGGACTTGAATCAGATTCTTCCCAGTCCCACGTCAACACCTCAACCACTGTACCACACTGGCAATCTTACACAAGCTTTATTTCTCCCAATTGTATCCTTACAATAGGTTGCAATGTGTGTTTGTCAAAGAAGAAGGGGTGGAATGTGGTGAGGAAGCAGATCCCAGGGTGGGAAGGGGATACTTTCCAGGGGAATAAGAGACAGCTCAGTCCAATATTTGGTGTGAGAGAAAGAGGGTGAAGACAGCCCCTCCCTAAAAATTCACATAGTAGAATGTTTTGTCTGACAAGATTCAGTTGATAAGTGTGAACACAATAAAAAACTTTGCTTGAAAAAATGAAGTAGTGGTTTGGGGGCCTGTCATCAAACCTGTCACACTAAGCACTGCTTTCTGCATCTACCATTTACTTTGATACTATTAGGGAGGGGATGTCTTCACCCTCTTTCTCTCACACCAAATATCTGGACTGAGTGTCTCTTAGTCTCCTGGAATGCAGCTCCTCCCTTCTGGGGATCCAACTCCCCACTAAATGTCTATGGAGATTCTCAGTTATCCAGGTCATGGTTGTCCCAAAGGTGTTTTTTCAAGAGGCAACTGGACTTGTTTTGGTTTTTCTTTGAAGACATTTTGCTTCTCATCTAAGAAACTTCTTCAGCTCTGACTGAATGGTGAGAAATGGAAGGATTTATACTCCCTGCAGACACTGGTCATTTGCATTATTTTAGAGAGTCGTTGAGGCTATTTGTGGAGATTTATCTGTTTCATCAAGGTCCCCTGAGTAATGAAAATGGACAAAAAAGGAGGGATACAACATCATCTACCTTCAATGTACAACACAGTCCTTTCAACAATTCCAAGAAGGCTGCACATCCATTTGCACTATTCAGGTGACCCTGAGGATACAGATAAACCTCCAAATGGCCTCAATGACTCTCTAAAAGAATGCAAATAACCAGCTGTCTGCAAGGAATATAAATCCTTCCATTTTCCACCACCCAGTCAGAGCTGAAGAAGCTTCTTGGATGAGAAATGAAATACCTTCACAGAAAAAAAAAAAGCCACCAGAAGATCCAGTTGTCTCTTGAAAAAGCACCTTTGGGACACCTCTTTACTATACATTCTACCACAAAAGGATCTATAAGATCTTGACTGCATCCTTGTCCAATAGTCTCCACTTACATATGGTAAAAGATGTTTATCCTTTTATTCAGGCCAAGGCCAAGCCATGCACAAACAAGCTTCAGGCTCACCTGGAATTGGTCTTGTTAGTGCTGTCTGCCATGTCATCGGAAGCCATGTTGTAATCTAGACAGAGATCCCAGGCTTGAAAGGCCAGGCAGCACTTTTGGGAATCCTGGCATAAAAGGAAGACAGTGAAGAGAAGCCCTGGATCATTTGGCCTGTAGGAAACATTTGCTGAAGAAGGAAGATGAAGAGGCTTGTAGTTAGCCAATAGCCACATTTAAAAAGATGTATTATTGGGAGAAGGGATGAGTTAAAAAAGAGTAGTGGTGAAGTCAAAGCAATCATCCTCATTTTCATCAAATGCACTGAATACCTTTAAAAACAAAATAAGTACAGTACTATCAAATATGGCCAGTAATAATGCAGATAACCATTCGATGGCAGCAGAGAGAGAGAGACTGAAAATTATCATTCTTGACTACTTTCTCATTGTCTGGATTCCTGTTGACTAAAGGCAACTTTGAGAATAATAGTTTCCTTTCTGAGGGTGATTAGTATCCCAGTTTGGAAGTATAATCAAATGCATGAAGTTCCAAATGACCAACAATGACATCAATTAACTCAGTTAACTTAGTAATTTTAGCACAATTCCCAAAACTAAGATAAATTATTATAGTGTGATTCCATATACCTAATCATAATTTTTTTAAAAGATTCACTTCAGTGGGATTCATTCATACCCTTAGAGCCTAGAGCAGCATTCCTTAGAAATTATCAAAGAGTTGGCACATTTACTAAATTATGAGTAGCAGCACTAAAATTATGTTTCCATTTTGTTAGCAAATACGGGTTCTATCATTCAAAATTATAGAAGTGAAATCCAGTGTAGGTTAAGGATATTGGATGCATGATACATATCTTTCTCTATTTGCAGAAAAATGCCATCTAATTTAACAGGAGTTTCTTTTCAGTAGATTTGCATAAACGTTTGCTTGATTTCTATTTCTTACCTGGATTCTACTCTGGTGTTCTCCAAGAGTAGCATTGCTGGAAAGAGGAAGAGAAAGAAGTTTTTGTCATGAAGGAAGCCAAATGGCACCAAGCAGCTTCTATAAAGAGCAGAGATTATATGGATCTTGTTCCGTGACATTGATTAACCTAATGTTCATATCAATTAATGTCAAAATTTTGTCCTAGTCAGATTCCCCTTCCATTTTGGAAAAATAACCTTACTGGCATTATCTGAGCATCCAAGAGCAAAATGAGGTTGAGATTTAAAAAGTGAAGCTTTTGAAAAATTTAATACAAGGGTCTCCAATCCCTGGAACATGGCCTGTTAGGAACTGTGCCAAATCCATTCTGAACACCTGGCTGACTGTGTGACCCACATAAAAATACATTTCATGTAGCCATAACTAGGGAACATACTTCCATATGTGGTGGAATTGCCCCCATGCACGGAGATACTGGCAAAAAATCAGATTATGGTTAGAGGAAATTACAAAACAGAGAATAAAATTTAAACCAGAAATATTCTTATTAGGCATATTAGAACCTAACACGAACAGAAAACACCAATATCTGATGCTCCATATCAAAACAGCTGCCAGAATCATTTTCACCCAAAGTTGGAAGCAGGCTATGACTCCTCCAGAAGCCACAAAAATTAATAAGGTATATGAATGAATGTGCAGAGACTGATAGATTAATGAAGCTATTGAAAGATAAGAAAGAAAGAGAATATTATAAAATATGGGATGTTTGGTATGAATGAATAAGAAAATGACATGAAGGTGTCAAATGACAATCTATGTAATACTATAAAGCCAGAGGTGGGATTCTTCCAGTTCGCACTTATTCACTAGAACCGGCTGTTAACATTCTAAGCAATTCGGAGAACCGGTTGTTAGAAAAAATTACTGGCCTAATCCTGTAAGGAAGGCAGGAAGGAAACATTCTGGTGTTACTGCCTCTCCGTTAACCTTTATTATATTCTTGGCAGGACTAGACTTCCTATTTCAGGAAAGTCTCTGGAGTTTTTTTTCCTCCTTTGCTGGTACTTTGCTTGTGTGGAGTGACCATTCAAAGTTACAGTGGCACTGAAAAAAGTGACTTATGAACATTTTTCACACTTACGACTGTTTCAGCACCCCCACAGTCATGAGAGGCCAGGCGAGGAGATGCGTGCCTTGATGTGAGTGATATTGAGTTGGCCACACCCAGCCAATAACATGACCACCAAGCCATATCCACCCAGTCACATGACCACCAAGCCAAGCCCACCACCTAAGCTACACCCACAGAACCGGTTGTTAAAATGTTTGAATCCCACCCCTGTATAAAACAATAAGGTCTACATGTAAATAAATGTAAATAAAAATGTATATATATATAAAATTCCTAGAATGATGAAGAAGCAAATACAGAGATGTATAACATGTTAATAAAATTTACTTACAAATGTAAACACTGCTTTAGTAATGTTGCAATGTGTGGAAATTTGTTTTTAATTGTTAAAACATTGAATAAATAAATTTATAATAATAATAATAATAATACATCTCAGCTTGTCTAGGTCAAAACTTTCATGCTTCTGAATGGAAAAGATGACATTATGCTGCAAGGCAAGTTGTGAACATTCATGTTGTTGGTTATTATCTTTAAGGGCCTACATGGCTTGTGCATAAGTGCACCATCGTGCCTCCCGTCCCTGTCCTATTGTCCCCATTTAATCATACCTATTTTCTGTATTCTTACTCATGTTTATACTTATACCTATTATTTTGTAAGCGATTGACAAATCAAATAAATAAAAATAGAGTCATGTTTGGTAAGAACGGTGATCATATAAATTTAATAAATAAGTAAAATCTGGCTACAGATTAAAGCTTAACCAATCCTTAGAATCAGAAAATACACCATTATATAAAATAAAATGATAGATATAGCCAGTGCAGAAGTACTCATCTAGGACAAAATATGGCAAAGGGGTCAACTATGGATGCTGTCTTCAGCTGGTTCTGATTTAAAAAAAAATCTTGCTGGAAATGGAAACACCAGAATGACTCAAATCTAATTTCAGCCAGGTTGATTTAAATATCTATAGTGAGCCCTAGCGGCTTGATTTAGATATCTATAGTGAGCCCCAGTGGTTAGAATGCAGAACTGCAGGGTAATTCAGCTGCCAGCAGTTTGGCAGTTCGATCCTGATCAGCTCAAGATTGACTCAGGGTTCCATTCTTTCTGAGCTCAGTAAAATGAGGGTCCAGATTGTTGAGGGCAATATGCTGACTCTGTAAACCACTTAGAGAGGGCAGTAAAACACTATGAAGTGATATATAAGTCTATTGCGATTGCTATTTCCTGATCAGCCCAGCTTTGAGACTCTGTGCAGGAATTTACGCCCCTGTCCCACTGCACTAACAGATGCAAAGAGGATGAAAAACGTTAAAAAAAGCTTGTCATCCATTGGAAAACGTGATGCATCTGTTGTGTACACTGCAAATGTGTTTCACACGCTCTATCCCTGGAGCATCCGTCCACTGAGATTTCATCCACGCAAGAAGTTTTGAGCTGCACAAAACTTTGTGAGTGGATGAACTTTCCGCCGTGTACGATGTACATCCACAGCATATACGGGCAACAAACGTTCCATGTCCGTTATCATCTGTTAAACATCCACTGTATCCTGTCTGCATTCCTCTGGCCATCCCCTCAACTCACATCTGCTGCAGCTGAAAATGGAAAGAGGGAGAAAACAAAGGTACACGGAACGTCTACACAGCGTTAGTAGCATGGAAATAGGAAGGATGTAAGCGTATGCATCTCTTAGAAAAGTATTCAAAACGGACAAAACGTTTGTATCTGGGATGTATCTTGTATATTTAGGATGTCTGCAGTATGTCTAGAGTATGTAGAAGGACACCTAGAAGACAACTGATATTTCCTATAAAAAAGGGGAGTAAATAATCTGGATCTCAGTATGAGTCCAGCAGCCGTGGTGTACAGACCTCTTCACCCTTGGTCTTGGTCTTCCACATCATCCATTGTTCTCCACCATGGATCATGACACAGTCCGTATGGTAGCTGCGATCATTCATCACCAGAACCAAAACCTGTTCAGACTGTTTCACCTGTTATACAGAAGGAGAAGAAGGAGACGTCCAAGAGCTGTGTGGGTCTGAGGATGGATCGTGAGAAGAATGGACTTTGGACTGTATGAAGAGTCGATGGTGGAGCTGAGGAATGAAGACCCTCGTACATTCCATCACTTCATGAGGATGCCACCAGCCATGTTTGATGAACTTGTACAGTGTCTGAGACCCAGGTTGACCAAGCCTAGCACCAACTTCCATACCAACCTGGACCCTGGACTGAAGGTGGCACTGACTCTGCGCCACCTGGCCTCTGGAACCATCTACAGAAGCATGCGGTATGCGTGGAGGGTGCCACATAACAGCATCAGCAAAGTGGTCAGAGAAGTGGTGCAGGCCATCATTGAAGAATACATGGAGGAGCTCCTCAAGTGCCCCACCACTGAACAACGCTGGAGGAAACTTGCAGAAGAGTAGTATCAGAGGTGGAACTTTCCCCACACCGTTGGAGCCATAGATGGGAAGCACATGGCCTGCAAAGCTCCAGCCAACTCAGGGTCTAATTATTTCAACTACAAAACTACAAAACTACTTCTTCAGTATCATCCTCTTTGCCATGGTTGATGCTGATGACAAGTTCATCTACATCGATGCTTCAGGCAACGGGTCAGCTTCAGATGGCCAGGTATACAATGCCAGTGACCTCAAGGATGGGCTGGAACGCAATCTCATCATGGGTTTTCCAGATCCAGACCCCCTACCCAATGACACACAAGATGTGCCCTCCTTCATCATTGGTGATGACGCCTTCTCCCACAGAACCTACCTCATGAAGCCGTACAGTTCAAGATACCTCACCCATGAAGAGAGGATCTTCAACTACAGGCTTTCCAGGGCAGGACGGGTGATGGAGAACGCCTTTGGCATCCTGGCCAACAGGTTCCAGATACTTCTCACCACCATGCAGCATGAGCCACATACTGTGAGGAGCATCGTGGAAGCTTGCTGCATCCTGCACAATCTCATGCGCACCTGCTACCCAGTGTTGCAGAACAGACTTGTGGACCCTCAACAAGGGAATGGGGACATGGAGCCTGGTGAATGGAGGCAAGGACGAAACCTGATAGACACTGTGGATGTACAAGGCCCCAACAGAGCTTCACGTGAAGGGAAGAAGCAGCGCAACCTACTGAGACACTGGTGCAACTCCCCAGCTGGAGCAGTGGAGTGGCAAGACAGGATGATAGATGATTAATGGATGCTTCCTTGAGCCTGTGGCAGTCGTAGCCTTGGTAGGTGAGAGGCTGTTGAAAGCCGTGGAAGGGCTGTGACATTGCCTGGGGTGGAGGATCAGACCTGGACTGGGTAGGAGCAGCTTCAGCTGGGCCTTGAGGATTGTGCAGAAATGCTGTTATCTTCTCCTTCATCACCTGGAATTGGGCCTCGGGCAGGTCCCTCAGGGTCTGGCTCACGTAGGTGATGAAGGTGTGGTGGTCCGAGGATGCTCTGTCCAAGTGGACCAGCTGAGAGAGAAGTTCTGTGCTGGTCTTCATTGTGTCCCTGATCTCCAACAGGACACTGTTGTTCTGGCCCTCCAGTCTGCCTCTCTGCCTGCATCCTGTGGAGCTGGGGGTGGGGGTGGGGGTGGGGGTGGGGTGGTCTCTGGTGGCTGCTGCTTCTTCCTCCATTTGTGACAGGGGATCCTCCAAGTCCGCCGGCATGGGGAGTGCAGCTGTCGGGGGGGTCTCTGCCGTGGGGCCCTCTGAAGACACCTGCCTGGACAGGGTAGCTGGCTCCTGGCTGGAAGAGGACTGGTCATTTGTGGGCTGTCTGAGGGAGAGGGGTGTCAGAGGGGCTGCTCCTCGGTGGCAGATCTCACCCTCCAGGAAACTGCACTTGGCCATGACATTCATCTCCCGGTCAGTGAGCTTGACAGCGGCCTGGCCAGATTTTTTGAAGTGTAGCTTGCCATACTAGGTGTGCATGTACTTCCACCATCCCAGGAGTACATCTGTAGTGTAGCCCAGGCTCTCTGCCTTGTCTCTCCAAGCTGCCTGCTTCTACATGGTGTCCTGATACAGTCTGTGGCCCTTTCTCCAGAGGTACTCATTCTCCCTCAGACATTCCAGCACCTCATCCTCATGGTCCTCAGAAACAGTGTACTGTTTCCTCTCTCCCTTCTCCTTCCCTTGCCTCTTCCTCCCTCTGGCAGGGCCTTCAGCAGCAGGGCCTTCAGGGGCTTGAGCAGCAGGGCCCTCAGCAGCAGGGCTTTGAGGGCCTTGGGGCTGGTCCACCACCACAGCAGCAGTAGCAGTAGCAGCAGCACCAGCACCAGCAGCAGCACCACCAGCACCAGCACCACCAGCACCACCAGCAGCAGGTTCAGAGTCAGTGCCAGGGGGGTGGGATGCTGGTTCTGTCCTTCCTTCCAGGGCTGGAACGAGTAGGCAAGGGCTTCCTCTTCTTGCCTGACTGACAAATCAGTGGTGTTCCTTGAAGATGTATGTGGCAGCACGTCTTTCCTCTGAATGCTGACTGCATGCATGCTGCGTCCTTTTATATCCACGGATTCATACTCCCCGCATGTGCAGTGAATGTTTTGCATCCAATATATATCCGCACAGCATCCGCTTTGCTTCCTATAGGCGTCCGTGATGTATCCGCATCATCCGTTACACATCCGCTCCTTCCGCTATGTGTCCGCTTCACAATTCTCCCCTGGAAGCCCTTCGGATGTGTCATCTGCTTCCATCCGCTGTCATCCGCTAGGCTTCCTATGAACATCCATTTAACATCCCCGCAATGTCCTACCCCCGTCCGTTCTTTTCCATTCTTTTCTGTTCTGTTTATGCAAATTTTCGCCACTTTTGGGAACGGTTGAAAACGGATGGAGCCATCCCAGAAATTTTGCTCATCTGCTGTGTTCTTTATGCATACGTTTTGCGTCCGTCAGCCAGTGGGACCTAGCCTTTAAATAGAGCTAAAATATCTTGATTGGTTGGTTGTAGGAGAAGGAGTGGCAGAACCTGTGGGTCAAGGTAAAAGAGGGATCAGTAATCCCTACATAGTCTCAAGCAAATTCAGTCCAACCTCCCTTGAATTTCATTGACCCTTAACTAACTCTAAGCAGGTGCTAATATATTAATTGAGAAGATCCTATGGCTGAGTGTAGCAATAAATCAGTTTAATTGGACATGGGTAGCAATTAATGAGTTTAATTGGACCTGTCATATGTGGACCTGATTTTTCGCATTGACTTTGGTTGGTTTTATAAGAGTTTCTGTACCCTTCAATCTTCTCCTTGTATGTCTGCAGATCAACTTACTATTTTTTACCTTGTCTTCCAATCATTTCTCTCATGTGCATTATGTTTTCTTACTCTTTACTTGTTGCCCATTACATCCCTGTTCTTCTTGACTTTTTTCTTTCCATCCCCTTCAATTTATCCCCTTCTTCTCCTGTACCTTTCCTCCCCAAGCCTGTCTCCTCTGTTGCCTGCCTGCTGTCTTGCTATTCTTTCTATCAACATCATCAATTATGGGAGCTAGTCATCCTCCCTCTTTCCCTTAATTTGAATCTCCAACTTAGGATTCAAGTCTTCCCAAATTCAGGAATTAGCCTTCATTCTTTCCTCCTGTCTCCTGAGATGTCATGGGCCTTCTACTAATACCAAAGGGGACAAGGAAGGACACAATGGAGTGCATGAGTATTAACATGTGCAGAAATGCTTTTCTGTGTCACTCAAACATTTAGTGTGTCATCTGTGTGTCGGAATGTGTTGGACTTCATCTGGAAAGTCATCTTCATCTTCAATCCACTATGTAGCACGTAAGTAATACTCTCAGCCTAAAGTACCTCTGGTTTATTGTCGTGATAGAATTAGGGGACATCCTCATATAAGCTATTTTATGGAAGGAAGGAAGGAAGGAAGGAAGGAAGGAAGGAAGGAAGGAAGGAAG